>JAILYA010000056.1:1800000-2253904 GCA_021437795.1 Rhodamnia rubescens | reverse complement strand
GAGATGGTATACGGACTACGAGATCTATCGGATGGATGATTGGGAGAAGGCAAACTAATGCTTTCAGGTCAAACATTTTAGCTTTTAACAGCAGACGTGCTTCCACGACCAAGAGGATCTTGAAAATGACTTGAGATGAAGAAAGGAGAAACGATCAAACGATATGCCACCAGGTGGAGGAACATAGCATCTCAATCGAAACCGGTCCCCACCCGAAAGGGAGCTCATGAAATTGTTCGTTTCCACCTGCCGCAAGTTGTGAGAACTCGAGTTTTGGGATCATTGCCCACGTCATTCAACCCGTCATCGCAATGGTCAAGCATTTGGAAGTAGAACGGCATAAAGAAAGGTTGGTATGGTGATGCCGCGCCACGACAACCAAGTTTGCGTAAGGAAAGACAAAGAATCGGTCCTACAAAATAACATGACCTACGACCAAAAATCCATGACACGGACGCCAGTCGTATGCGAACTCTAATCAAGACGAGGCTAATTTCGGCGCACAACGACAAAGAGGGAATCTACGGTCCCCTCGGCGGTTTACCCCTCTACCAGGAACCCCGTCACAAGTACTCACGGTTCTACGTAAGAGAGCTGCCGACCTCTCGAGCCTGCGACCTAGTAATACGAGCTGTGCCGAGATATGATCCGTCGAAGAAATGTGATTACCATTGTGGGGAGCTTGGACATGACACCTGATGGTTGTTTCGTATTGAAGCATCGGATCCAAGATCTACTCGATTCTAAGGCATTCTCGTTCCAGGGCAACAAATGTCCGAATGTCCAAAATAATCCTTTGCGGATCATTCAAGTAAAGTTAATGCTGTATTCGGGCAAGGAATCAAACATGTTAGTCTTTGTTAAGGTTGGAGTAGCCGATGTCCTCGACGCTCGATCGGGCGAGGATATTATAAGACTGGTGAATTGATACCACTCAATCGAGTTGAAGGAAAAAGTTTCCGGTCTCATGAAGAACGGATTCATAGTTTGGGCAAGTCAAATCTGGGGCCAGGGCTACTATATCCCGATTGTCATTGGTCGGGATCGGGGAGCTTGCAGCATTGACCCAACCGGGACCTTTCAAGAGTCTCAGGCGAAGATGCTCATGTGGCCGAGTTGATCAAGAATGACCCAGAGTGCCCGGATATGCCCGCCTTGGAAGATGCAGAGGACGATGAACTTGGAATCATCATTGCCTCACCCCGCCTTTCCGTATGACGGTGACAAGGCAGTTCCTTGGTCCTACGATCTTGCCTCAGTAACAAGATCGGGACGTCTTTTAACGATGACAAACCTACTAAGCAAGTCACTTGAGAAAGATGCTAAGGAATTCTTAGGCTTGTAATCAAGGCGAATGAGTATAGCGTTGTCGACCCAGGGAAGTCACACGGCTCGGGTGTCCCTACTTGAACTTCTACGATCATCCGAGAAGCATCGAGAGTCCTTAATGAAGATACTCGGTGAAATTCACGTACCCGAGAATGTTGAACAGGACAAACTAGAGAACTTTGTAGGGATGATCCTTTTAAAGGATCGGGTCGCATTCATGATGATGAAATTCCGCTCAAAGGGCGGGGTCATAACAAAGCTTTGCATATAACGATCAAACACAAGCAAACTCATGTAGCTCCGGTACTTATTGACAACGGGTCAAGCATTAAATATCTGCCCATTAGCCACATTAAATCGTTTGGGAATTGACTGGGCCAGGTTGCGAGCGGCCAAGACTTCCCGTCCGCTCATTCGATGGCGTGAAGAAGGATGTCTTTGGGGCGAGATCAACTTGGAGATTCAGATCGGGCCTTCTTTGTTTGACATTCTCTTCCGAGTCTTGGATATTCCTTCGGCCTTTAACCTTCTCCTAGGCCGACCTTGGATTCATAATGCCGGAGCCGTGTCCCATCGAGCCTTCATCGAGAAAATTAAATTCGTGGTCGAACGAAGTTGGTGATTGTCCATGGAGAGGAAGATCACCCGGATTTTCCATGAAACGGCCATCTCTTACATCGAGCCAGCTCATGATGAAGAAAGGCTCCTACCACGCTTTTGAGATAGTACACACTATCCATGCATCACTTGGAAAGTCCTTTGCACTTTCCCGAAATCTCAACCACGTCTCTTATGGTAGCTAAGATAATGGTGGGCAATGGCTTTAAGCCCGGTATGGGTTTAGGTCGACATGGCGAGGGGATTTGCACCCCAATTGAACCAAAGGCCAATCTCACACAACCGGTCTAAGATGTCAAGGGCGTGGGCATAAAAGAGGCGTAATGGGTCGCAATGCTTAGCGTGCGATCCCTTTACCCCCACCTCTATATATCACTTTCCGATCAAGTCGGAGTAGTCGGAGGCTACGATAATCGACCCGACTTGAAGATGACTTTGGGATTGTGTTCCCAGACATACCGAAGGATCAAGGTACTGCGTTGAGCTAATAGGGTGCGAAGAGGATGAAGGGGTCTTCGATATCGCCGGTTGTTTTGATGATGTAACCATTCTTGCTTTATCCGAAGACGGAGCGCATGATGCGGAGCCTTATCGACGCCTAAACCTTCCAAATCATCCATTAATGCCATATGTGATGATCCACTAGAGGGTTTAGATTCAGAGTAACATCTTTATGTTCATGCAATCCCCTACGTGGGACATTTTCGGTTTCCTTTATATTTTGAATTACATTTGGATTTCTATTACGTCTTGCACTCTTGGATTTCCTTTCCCGAAGATGTAATTTCATATCAATAAAATTACGCTATTTTCGAATCTTGTTGAAGTATCCCAAACCAACGCGATGACGATAACCAACGACCAACAAGTTTGTCATCATGGTAAGAAGCGAGGGTTGGGCTTCTTCAAGAATTCATGTCCCACGGTTTTGAAAAATAAAAATATATATAAATAAATAAAGTTCTTCAAAATCACAACGCGATTAAGCCTGTTTGTTCTTGATTTTGTTACTTTATGTTTCAGGGGGACACATGAGGAGGAAAATCTAGTGGATTCGAAGTATACGACCTAGATGAATTCGATCAGTTATGAGGAAGTTCGTCAAGATTTCGAACGACATGAGGAGATCAAGCCCTTGGCCAGGTGAACAAGCTATCTCGATCAACCTAGGCGATGCGGAAAACTCTAAAGAAGTTAAGATCGGGGCAAACCTTTCCAAAGAGATGTCGAGCGCTTGATTAAGCTCCTAAAGGATTACCGAGGACATTTTCGCTTGGTCCTATGCGAGATATGCACAGTCTTGACCGTTCCATTGTCGAACATTGTTTGCCGATCGATCCTTTGGCTAAGCCGAGTGGTGCAAAAGTCAAGGAGGGCCGGACCGCAGGTAGTACGAAAGATCAAAGAGGAGGTCATAAAGCTTCTCGATGTAGAATTCATTGAGACTACGAGAATATTCCGATTGGGTCGCTAACATAGTCCCACTGTCATGAAGAAAGACGGCGCATTCGGGTTTGTGTCGACTATCGAGACTTGAACAAGGCCGATCCTAAAGATGATTTCCCCCTCCCGCATGATCGATTTACTTGTTGACGATCTTGCGGGGTTTGAATTGTTTTCATTCATGGATGGTTTCTCACGGTACAATCGAGATCTCGATGAATGTCAATGACAAGTTGAAAACCACTTTCACCACACCATGGGGGAATGTTCCATTACCGGGTAATGCCGTTCGGTCTCGAAACGCTGGAGCCACTTACCAACGAGCCATGGTTGCCCTTTTCCATGACATGATGCATAATGAGATTGAGGTTTACGTCGATGACATGATAGCAAAAACAAGGCATGGAGAAGATCACGTCGAAACAGCTGAAAAAAATTGTTCGACGGACTCAGAAAGTATAAGTTACGCCTCAACCCCGCCAAGTGTGTCTTTGGGACCAGCTCCGGGCAAGCTACTCGGATTCGTGGTAGCGGTAAGGGCATTGAAGTCGACCCTTCGAAAGTTAAGGCTATTCGTGAGCTTAAGCCACCGACGACGATTAAAGAAGTTCGAAGTTTGATGGGTAGGCTAAACTATATTGCTCGATTCATCTCTCGGTTATCGAAACCGCTAAGCCATTCCTCAAGCTATTAAAGAAGAATGCGCTAGTCCAATGGGATAGCGAATGTGAAGAAGCTTTTGGAAGACTGAAGCGACATCTCATGAATCCACCCGTGCTTGTTCCTCCAACACCGGAGCAACCTTTAATCCTCTACCTCACAATCCTTAGTGAATCCTTGGGTGCTATGCTAGCCCAAGAGAAGCGGGGAGGACGGAAGAGAACGAGCCATTTATTATCGAGCAAGAAATTCACAACCCGGAAATGAGGTACTCCAAGTAGAGAAAACATGTGCGGCGTTAGTGCAGGTGCTGCGCAGGCTTCGGCAATATACCTTGCATTACCAAGTGCTTACGGTGACGAGAATGCAATCCCATCAAATATTTGCTTAATCAACCCGCCTTGATTGGTAGACTTGCTAAATGGCAAATCCTCATCTCCGAGTTTGACGTTCAATATATGTCCCAAAAGTCAATCAAGGGACGAGCTATAGCAAGATGTCCTAGCTGAAAATCCGGGGGCAAGATGATGATGCCTATCATTCGAGGATCGAATCATGTCGGTGGAGGATTACATCCGGGCTATGTATTTTGACCGAGCTGTCAATTTATCGGGATCGAGGCACGGGCGCGGTTTCTTATATCTCCAGGTGGTCGGCATTATCACGTAGCAAGCCGAAATTGGTATTCCCTTGCACAAATAACATAGCGAGAATATGAGGCATGCATCCTCGATCTGCAGGCTGCAATTGAAATGGGGATAGCCCGACTCAAGGTGTTCGGAGATTCCGCTTTGATTATCCTTGATTTGTTGGAAAGTGGAAGACGAGAGATGCCAAATTGCTACCCTACCATGAGTATCTAGGATGAATTGGTAGAAGAATTTGAGGATATCTCATTTGAGTATCTGCCCGGGACTCATAATCGATTCGCTGATGCATTGGCTACCTTGTTTTCAATGTTACAAGTCGCCAATGGACTTGAGGTTGACCCATTGAAGATCGAGGTATTAAAAAACCCGGCATATTGTATGGCCGTGATCAATGAACCCGATGGTAAACCATGGTACCATGACATCAAGACTTATATTCGAAGCGGGAGTTCCCTGAAAAAAGTACCGTATCGACCAAAAGTACATAAGGAAAATGGCCTCGAAGTTCTTCTTGAATGGAGAGAATTTGTATAAGCGGTCATTCGATTCTGTCCCTACTAAGATGCGTTGACTCGACCAAAGCGATTCGTCTAATAATGGAAGTACATGAAGGGATGCGTGGTCCACATGAACGGCCACTTGTTAGCTAAGAAGATTATGAGGTTGGGTTATTATTGGCTCACGCTCGAAAGAGATTGTATTCGGCATGTCCGGAGCTGTCACAAATGTCAAATTCATGGTGACAAGATTAATGTCCCTCCAAATGAGTTGCATCGATTATCGAACCATGGCCGTTTTCTATGTGGGGCATTGATGTTATCGGTCCTATCAACCCTAAAGCATCTAATGGGCATCGATTCATCTTGGTGGCGATTGACTATTTCTCCAAATGGATCGAGGCCGCATCCTATTTAGCGATTCACGACACGAAATATCGCAAAATTTATCCGCCGAGATATCATTGCTCGTCTACGGTTCACTGAAGCCATAATCACGACAATGGCTCGAACTTAAACAACAAACTAATGGGCGAATTGTTTAAGGAATTCAAGATCAAGCATCTGAACTCTTCCCCATATCGCCCTCGGATGAATGGAGCGATAGAAGCCGCCAATAAGAATATTAAGAAAATTTTAGCGAAGACGGCTGAAAATTATCGCGATTGGCATGAGAGGTTGCCATTCGCACTTATGGCATATCGGACCTCAATCCGGACATCTCTTTGGGGCAACCCCGTATTCTCTTGTATATGGAATGGAGGCTGTTCTACCGGTTGAAGTGGAAATTCCTTCCTTACGTATCTTGTCTCAAGCTAAGGCGACGGAAGGCTGAATGGATCAATGAGAGAGCAAGCCAATTGAATCGATCGACGAAAAAAAACTTAAGGGGCGTATGTCATGGCCAATGTTATCAGCGAGAGAATTGCTAAATCATTCAACAAAAAGTTTGGCCTCGATATTTTCGGATCAATGACCTGGTCTTGAGAAAATTATTGCCATAGTCCCACTCCCGGAAGGGAAATTCGCTCCAAACTATGGTGGTCCATATATAGTAAAGAAGGTGCTCCCTGGTGGTGCTTTGATTCCGGCGAGATGGATGGTCGTGTCTTTACCAATCCAGTCAGTCAATTCGATTTGTAAAGAAATATTATGCTTGATTCACTCGATTTTTCATAATCGAGTTATAATATTAATACTGATTCACGAGTTGTTCACATTTGAGCATTCGTTTGTTTTCTCGCTACTAATCTTTCTTTGAGAGATTGTTTCGAATGGGGGAGCCTCTCTGGCCCAATTGGATTGACCATCGGGAGCGTGAGATTTACTTATTCGCGAGTAAAAGGGGTTATCTTGCGAAAAAATATGACGACCAAGATGAAATGAGTAAAAACTTGCATTCATTTCATTCATCGGAAAGCTTTACAAATAGATCAACGGGGTGGGAACATAAAGCCAAGCCGAGCCCTAATGAGCATCACAAAGGAGTTTAACTCGACTCTCCATACGGTTGATGCTCCGCCTATGCCGATCGCTCCGAGAATCGAGATCCGCCAACTTAAAGAGGAGGAGCTCACATTTCTCTTTGAGGTTGGCTACCTTCTCCTCGTGATGCTCGGCGACAAATTCAGGTCATGGATCGGCATTCTCCCGCGGGCTATGTCCAGGGTCAAATCGTCCGACCTTTCTTCCATCCATGTGCATTGAAATTTTAAAACAATATTGAGCGGATCGCGCTCGAAGATGGTGCAGGACATGGCGAAACATCCCACCAGGTTTCCCCTCTCACGAATCGGCGGGGAGACTTGTTCGTTACCGTAGTCGAGGGCCTTCTTATAATTGTCGGCTCTCGAGATCGCGACACCAAGCTATCCGACCGATCCCGATAGCGTGCCTTCACAAGGTGGGCCAAAGTAACATGTTGATGAGCAACATGGTAAGCCTCCCGGGAAGTTAGTGAAGAGGGTGGGGAAGATCCCTGTATTCCTCCTCTAACTTGGTACCCTCAATAGAAGCGGTGTCCATATCCCTAAACATAAGACGAATCTCGGTTTCGGCCTCAGGATGGTTGGCTATATAAGAGTAGCCCTGGCCTAGGAGATTATAAAGTTTCTCCCACTTGGCGAAAACTTCAGCCGAGAAGGCATGTCTTTGGAAGGGAAGCCATTGTTGTTGAATGGGCTAAAAAGAGTGGATGCAAAGAGTGCTTAGAAGGTTGGAGATGAAGATATGAAAGCGATAATTGCCTCGGCGTTAAATCCTAATTTAAAGGCGGGAAAAGCTATAGCAATAATTATTGTGGATGCCGAGTTAATTATCCGGGTAAAACTGCAGGCGTTTCATCCGTGAATCACGGATCTACCATATCAAGTCTCACAAATCCGAAAAAGTTACAAAAAGATTTGAGGACCCCACCATGTTGAAAGCCGGTGGGAGACAAGCAGACTTTTCGAGAGAAAAAACGGCAATTCTCACAGAGCCACGTTAGTTACTCGGGTGAAACTACGGGCGTTTCGTTCGTTGGATCCTGGATGCGTCGTCAATCCGTGATCTCGAGCCTCACAAATTCAAAAAGTTACGAAAGGGGTTGGAGTCCCACCATGTTGAAAACGGAGTGGGAGACAAGCATGGTTATCAAGAAAAGAAAATCGGTGCGAATGGATTCGGGGTCCCATCACGTTGAAAAAAATAAGACAATGCGGGAAACACGAAATCTTGGAAAAAACGTCGGCTTAGTGATTTTCATCCGCGTTTAAAGGGAGGCTTTGGAACATACCCGATTACTCGAAAGAATTTGGAGATAGTAAGCATACGATGGAGAATAGAGTGAACAAAAGGCGGTAAGAGGTATTTCAATCCAACATGTTTAGAGGCCATCAGCACTTACTTGAGGCAACCAACCTAGACATCCCCGAAAGCGAACTGCTTGGATTTCGAGACCAGATCCAACGCTGGAGCCGTAAAACCCAACTCTCTTGGCGGTGAAATTCAAGATCTCGACAGCAACAACAATGGCAACGGCAGCCGCATGATCAGCCCCGAAAAAGAAAATATCAAATCAAAGTGCTTGAAGCTGCCTTCAAGGAGTGCTCTTACGTGAATAAGAGACACAAAAATGAATTGAGCCGGATGATAGGAATGGAGCCCTTGAAGGTCAAGTTTTGGTTTCAAAACAAGCGGACCCGATTGAAGGTTAAAAATGAAAGTCATGAACTTACGTTTACGAGGGAAGAAAGCGAAAAGCTTCGAGCGAGAGAACAAGAGGTATAGGGATGCTATTAACACCGCTGTTTGCCATGTCCTGTAGCGGCCCCATCTCCTTTGGTGACATGTCCCTCGATGAGCCGCATCCCGAGCATTGAAAATGCTTATTCAACGATTCATCCCCCGGAGCAAGTTCTCGTACAATCCGATCTCGTTGGAGATACATCCCAGAAAGTCGGTCTTGCGGAGCGAGAACCGATACCCTTCGAGGGAAGAGACATGCATCACTACAATTGGAGTTTCCTTGATGTCACGACCCGACCAATTCAACGGCGATGGAACTCCGAATGTGTAGCCTACATGAAGCTTTAGTTTTTTATTATGGGCTCTCAAAATATCTCTTTTTTGAGCATTACTAGCCAACTCTTACGAATCCTCAAGAGAAGTAGTGACATGTATGAATGAATGTCTTTGAAATCCCCATGTGAGACATTCTTCTTTTAATGCCTAGAGTTAATCCAGGGGGCAAAGAACGAAGTCTTATCCACGAACATCATCATGCTTAAATGCGTGAATTCCTCGCCAGTTGACTAAGCATTGAAAGCCTTCACGTAAGTAAATGCGAAAAGATTTGAGGAAGGAAATAAGCTGCCTCGTTCGTAGGAGGAACCGAAAAGATTTGAGGAGGGAAATAAGCTGCTCGTTCGTAGAGAAAGTGAAAAGATTTGAGGGCTCCTCCATGTCAAAAAAGTAAAAAATAACGGCGGATTGAGCGAGAGGTAAGAGTTATTACGAAATGGATCCAAGGCACTAAGGCGAAAAGGAGAAAAAAGGCATCTGCGAGACCAACAGATCCGAAAAAGTTTATAAAGAACTTGAAGTCTCCATGCACCTCCGGAACTCGTCACGAAAGGCCATCATCGCTTTTGTGATTTTACGGCAATTTATCTTTGCAAGTCCAAAGAACATCTAAAGCCCGAGTCTCTAGTCGAAACACCCATTTTTCGGTCTACATATGGAAGGTTTTGAAAGGAAAATAAGTATGCGTACATTCCAGGCGGAAGTATGGGAAGCCTCATATCCTCGAGGATCTGCGAGTCATGGCCATTGATGGCAACCCCGTTTCCCTCTCGATCCTTGTTGCCATGCTTGAGAAAGTGCATGTACGGGATTTCAACTTATGTGAAAGCAACGGAAGCCTTAGAGGAGGCGAGGCGTACAAATATGATTTTGACGTCGTCGTCACGGCCATGGTAGGGATCGACATGGACGGTCTTAGTCTCTTAAAGATCATTGATTCCGAGTTGGATATACCGGTGATCATAACATCGGCAAGTGATGATCGGCGGTTAAATAACGAAGGCCATATTGCATGGTGCTCGGGACATCCTAAAGAAGCCGGTTTGCGTTCAAGTGCTCCAAAACATTTGGCAACATGCTTGTAAGGAAGCAATTACTCGAACAAAAGAACTATGGCCAAACTTACTACGACGATTTTGTCGGAAAGAAAAGGCCCCTTTGGTCCGCGAGCTTCATTCTATATTCATCGAGGCGATTCGACAGACTAGGAATCAATTCAGCACGACCAATGGCTGTACTCAAAATGATGAATATAAACGGACTCACCCTACGAAGTGTCACAAATCACCTTCACGATTTAGAGATAAGGCTGAAGAAGCACGATGTAGCTTGGAACCAAGGCGGCCAGGAGCAAAGTTGATTGGGAGATCAATCCCGGGAAAACCTACGGAGCAAAAAGTACCCGACCACTTCCCAATCAAGAATACGGCCCATACCGACCTTCCGCTGGTGGTTCTAGCGACGGACCGGTCGATCATCCCTACGAGTTCCCGAGCGACGGCGGAGGCTCAAGCTCAAGGAGTCGGACCGTTCACGGTAAAAATAAAGTGGAAAATCTGTCGCCGGTGTTAGCAAGTAGCAATGCCCAATTCGAGTATCAATTGCCCGAAAAATCAAAAGGTTACTTTGATGATGAGCTCACCGCCTTGGTCGACCCGGTTCGGAGCTGAAAGACCTCCCGAGTTGTGATCAGAAGCAAGTGATCATGGATCCTCAAACAACGATCGTTGGTGTATGATCCAAGATAAAATCAGCCAGATCATTGGAATAGCCGACAAAGAGGTGGAACCAATCTCGCATGAATACTCCTTTAATTCCATGTATAGTTCCCCTGCGTGGGATACTTTTACTTTCTAGTTGTCTAGAATTTGCCTAGAGTTAAAGGGCGAATTTTCTCCTCTCTTATCAAATGCGTAAGTTCCTTATTAAGCTAGGCACGTAGCAAATCAATTTATGGACGACGCTCCCGAACGCCCGTAAAGAGAGATTCCGAATAGCCTTATTTGGGAGAATGCAAGTAAAAGACCAAACGGGCTCAAAGATGGGTAACTCAGTATCGTCCCGATTGATTCTCGGCCGTTTCAAACTCTAAGTTAAGCTTATTTTATTCTCGACAGGAGATTGCCAAATTGCTTTGAGAACAATATAACAAAAGCGAACCACCCGTGGACGCCAACAACACCGCAGACATAGTGGTTGGGGGAATGACAGGTGGTCCGAGGCATCCCGGGGTCGATCTTGGGATTTGGCATCAATGTACAAAGATTAATAAAAATATTTTTTGCTTCGCGAGATCGAAGCTCAGCCCAGGACGGTTATAGAACCAGGAGAGATAACGTCTCGGACATACAATCCGATCCAGATGAATCGATCTTTTCAATTCAAAGTTCGCAAGGAATACGTGCATGAGTAAAGTGGTATCGTTTCAATTCTTTTAGAACATGAGGACGTACATTGATGCTTTCTCTTTTGATTTTTACGGGGGTCACTGCTGTCCAAATAGAGAAGTATCCCTTCTCCCGAAAAATTAATGAAATGAGAAATTCTTGGAGCCTTTGACAATCTCATGTCTCGAAGCGCACAATGAAGTTTTGCAACGCATTTGCATGAATAGGGGCAACTCACGATCCACGCCCCTAAGAAATTTTTTATGTACTTGCGAACTTTGTCCGCCAAGCTAAAAAAGTTGCTGCATTTTATATGCTCGAAAACACTCATACATAGTTTTGCACATGATTGTTCCTCATGTTTAATTTACCAACTCTGAATAAGGAACATGAACTACATAAGGTACATCGAATGTACAGGAGGGGGGCATGACAGGATGATGAAAGGCAATCCTTTCCCAAACACGTCCAATTTTTTTCAGGCGAGATGAACGGTGGCAAAATTCCGCATTCCCGAGGTAAAGAGTTTTCTCGCGAAAGGTACGATAATCGAAGTGATGGAGGCGTTCATTTCTCTACCCTAAACACTGCAAGTTATCCGTTGATCAACCCATTCGAGCGGAGATTTCACTTCCACAACCCTATCAAGAACCACCTCACATTGGGGCAAAACAGAGGCAATTCCATCGGCGTCACGAGACAAATGGTTAGAAATCTTCTTGCTTGGACTAACATCAATCTTCGGGTGGTTCTTTGCATTGTACTTGCGCTTTAATTCAAGTGCCTTAGGGTGACGAAGAGCATTTCTTTTTCTATCCCACACATCTATATCCATTTGCACAATCCATTTGAGCCTGCAAATTCGTTTCTAAAAGCCCTTATTGGTGATCATTGTTGTCCCAAAACAAATATGGCACATCTTTGAGTAGAAGGACACGAAAAGCTGGATCCATAGAAAATCTCCCAATGAACTCATCAAGATACAATCGTAAAAGAGAGTTGGGAGTAAAAAAAAAGGAGAAGAAAGAGGAAAAGCTGATTCCACAAAAAAACTCCTGGGCATTTAAAAAGCAAAGTGCCTACCAAAAAGCAAGGCCAATGCCCTTTCAATTCATTGTTCATTTGTAGAATATTTCCGAACTTGAATGCACAATTTTCCTGTATATCCTAAAAGGGTTGAGAGAAAAATCTCCATGAAGTGTCAAATTGCAAATGCAATCTTCAGTTCATACCATCCTCGAGCAATGATGGTATCATAGAAGGCCACGATCGGTGACAAGATTGTAATGATCACCAACATCAAGCCCCTTCTCAAATATCTTCCGAGCCAAAACGAACCCTTTCGTTTCTCACTCCCCAAATCATTACCTCCATTACAACCCTTTAAAAGCTTTTTCCGACTAGGGCACTTGAATTAATGTGGAGTTCCATGATTTTAAGCATCACTCGAAGAAGTTCGAGCAAGATTACTTCTCTCTCATTTTTTGCGAGTTCTTGACTTGTAAACCCGGAGAGATGACGAAGAAATTCATTTCAAGCGGCCTTGACTCAACTAGAGTCCCCTTTGTAAACCTTTGACCTAGCCCTCATTACGGTCCTAATCAAGACCTCCCGGATCGGCTCGATCGTATCAATTGCGAGATTACTCGGATCCTTATCGAATGCGATGATGGAAAGATTGAGTAATTTCTTTTGAATCCTGCAGACAGGATAAATAACTTTTCTTGAGAGTGAGAGAAAATCCTTTCGGATGAAGTCCCCCCATTCAGCTCACATTCGAGGTATTCATAATGTGAGAATATCCCTGGACAGGATTGGTAATGCAAACTTGATAGAATGGTTATGCATAAACCATAGTATGAGTGATTGCATTATACACATGTTATTTCTAATCATTGCAAGCTCGGTAGGAAAGTTTTGCATGAACTCATTGTTGAATATGTTTTGCGCATGTTACCTCGGACATTCTATGATGGGTAATACATTCCCGATGTTCGATGTCCCTCCCAAGGTCTCGAAATTCATCCAAGGATTATTGAATGAGCAAGTTCTCCTAGCAAATGCCTACCATGTATGATACGAAATGATCCGTTTCGTTCTTTGATTAATCGTTCGGAGAACCCGGGTAAGTTTTCTGAACCCATTTTCAAATCAACAACTCCTTTGATGATAGTTGTTACAATTCAATTCGAGCAATATGCCTCTCCTGTCGGGTCGTGTAGACATATGCACTTGGCGATCTTGACATCTTATCATGACGACGTAGCTCTTATGATTTCGATCTCGAATCACGAAGACATATGCACCGGTGATCTTGACCTTTAGTCGGCTCATAATGACATAGCTCTTATGATTCTCGGCTCCTTTATCAAATCACGAAGACATAAGCACCCGTGATTTTGATCCAAACCAAATCATAACGACGTAGCTCTTAAGATTTTGGTTCCCCTTTGTCGAATCGTGAAGACATATGCACCGGCGATTTCGACATTTAATCAACCACAACGACGTAGCTCTTGTGAACTTGATTCTACTTCTTTTGACTCACAACGACGTAGCTCTTGTGAACTTGATTCTACTTCTTTCGACTCACAACGACGTAGCTCTTGTGATCCGGAAGGATACACATATCTTGCGCCTGTCTCGCATTAGGGAGAAGTCTCCGATAACGAGATAGGCCGAATACCTTAAGGTCCTCGTGTTTGCAAGAAACTTGGAAATTAAGGGAATCACTAGCTTATGAGGTATTTGGTAAAACAGGTATTCTCGTATGCGATCCATATGCGAGTTTCTCTAACATGGAAAAGAGAAATTATGACACATGTTATTTACAGATCTCGCATATCATGCATCACTTCATTACAAAAAATGAGATTAAAACTCCCGCAAAAAAAAAAAAAAAAATTCATCCATCATTTGCACTATCAAAATTTAGGGTTCAATTTTATCTTTGAGCGGAACCTCTACGAGCCCTCCACTCAAAGAGGGGCAAACATTTGACACCTAAAATTTTGACTAATCTATTTCTTGCATAAAAATTAGAACTAATTTTAGTTCTAAACAAAAATCATCCCACATAGCATTGGCATATAATTCAAACTTAATTCAACAAGGCGTTTGGACTAGGCATGGGGTGAAAACGTACCAAGAATATTTGGGCTTGAAAGAAATATTTTTTTTCAGGGACTTGTATTGCAAATACTAGAACTTCAAGGATTGTATTGTAAATACTAGAACCTCGGGGACTGCATTGCAGATACCAAGAGAAGAGGATGAAGAGAAGATGGAGAAAGGAAGATGATGAAGAGAAGATAATGAAGAGAATGTGAAGAAAAGAAGATGAAAATGGAAGATGGAGAAATGAAGGTGAAGAAGAGAAGATGAAGATGAAGAAGAGAAGATGAAAATGGAAGATAGAGAAATGAAGGTGAAGAAGAGAAGATGAAGATGAAGAAGGGAAGATGAAGATGAAGAAAAGAAGATGAAGATGGAAGATGGAGAAATGAAGGTGAAGAAGAGAAGACGAAGATGAAGAATGAAGGATGAAGAACTTTGCCTATAAAAGAAGAAGAGTTCTTGAAGAGAAGAGGAGTTTTTTTGGGGAGTAGGAGAGAATTGAGAGAGTTTTTGAGGAGAAAAGAATTGAGATAGTCCTTGAGAAGAAACTAGAAAAGAAAATTGGAGAGTGAGAGAAAAAGAGCTTTGGTCGAAGCATCATCTTCGACGAGTCCCGTTACATACTTCGCCTCTCGCCACCCAACAACGTTATCGCTTGCCATTTTCGACGACAGCCACGCTCTTCAAGCTTCGAGATCTTGAAAGAAACTATAACGTGTACGTGAGTAAGATTTTGTGTAATAGAAGGTAATCGTCTCCATCTTGATCTACAAAGATGTAATCATTTGATTTGAATATTTGATTGTTTATTTTAGACGTGCCACGTGTTCGAAGTTTAGTATTATTATATGTTAATTTATTTTTGTGAATACTTGTGCTTGGCAGCGTTTTCTTTCTTTCTAAATCGTCCATGGTGTATATCGCATAAAACTCAATGTTTTACATTTTCAAAAAAAGAAGAAAAACAAAAAAAGAATAAAAAAACTGCACCTTTGAAATTCGAGTAAATTACCAAATCAAATATTTTTCATGAAAATGGTACCGAAAGGGCGTTAGAATAATTTAGCGTAATCAAGTCCCCGGACTCTTAATCTTTGGTACGCAAATAAGATAGTTTTCTCCCTCTATTTTATTTGGGTTTCTAGTCAACCTACCGAAAATGATTAGTGGCGACTCCAAATTCAAATCACATTGCATGTTAATCATTCGAACCTTAAGTGGCGATTTGGTATGGATTCGGGAGAGTCCGAGTTAGGTTAGTTAATTAATTAACCTGATAATCCATTAGCCTGGAATTTAACTTGTTTATTTTTTAGGTCGCGACAATAAGTGAAATGAAAATGTGATACCCCGAGTCTTGATCATGCGGGGATAAGTGAAATGAAAATGTGATACCCTGGATCTTGATCATGTAGGGATATGTGATACCTTGATTCTTGATCATGCGGGGATAAGTGAAATGAAAATGTGATACCCTGGGTCTTGATCATGCGGGGATATGTGATACCCCGAGTCTTGATCATGCTGGGATAAGTGAAATGAAAATATGATACCCTGGGTCTTGATCATGCGGGGATATGTGATGCCCTGGGTCTTGATCATGCGGGGATAAGTGAAATGAAATTGTAATACCCCGAGTCTTGTGCCATGCGGGGATATGTGATTCCCCGGGTCTTGTGCCTTGCGGAGTTGTAATTAAATTTATCTTGAGGTGTCGAATGAGGGCCAAATTATTGAGTTGAGAAATGAGAAATGAAGGTGAAATGTGAATTGATTCCTGGAATACAAACTTGATATTGTGCTAGTAGGTTAAACTTGACCATTGGTATCGGAGGCATAATGAGCCTGATGCATATTGGCGTAGGCATAGCCACCAAAAAGAGAATTGTGATGAAATTGAGAAGAAATCCTTGTCTATGAACTTGTTATGGTGCTGGCATGAGAAACATGATTTTGCTAATATAGATGCCTTGAAATTGTATTTGTTGTATGCCAATCATGATGACTTGTTGTGATGTATTGAGTGCCATACGTTAAATTGCGTGATGAACTATTATTTACTATTTTAAAAGATGTTTGGAGGTACTAATGGCCTAATTTATGTTTGCGACTAGCTTATTGAGATTTATATCTCATCCCGTCGTGGGATTAACATTTTCAAGTCTCGGATGATGGAAATCGAGCTTGATAAGGATGAATATTCGAGGAAATAATTGTAGAAAAATGGATTTACTTTTTTTTTTTTTTTGATATCCAGGATCCACCCCGAGGATTTCATTTTGTTTGGAAGATAGAATTGAAACCTTTGGACTTGTGAAAAAAATTGATGTTGTGACCAAGGATTTCATTTTGTTTGGGATAAACCTTGAATCAGTGTTGTGAAAAGATGTACCTTCTTGTCCCGAGTCATCTTTAGTATTATGTATGGAGATGTGTAATTGTTTCCGCATGTGCATTTCAATTGCATTAAGTTCGAATTTTATTGGCCGTTGGATATTGGGAGTAATCGAAGTAAACGGTCGTGGCGGGATGTTATCGAGCCCGAAGGGTTTGGGACGTGACACTCATGGAACCATCTTGAGTCGAGTAGGACTTGCCTTTTGTTGATGAGGGATAATAGATCTCATGGAACCATCTTTGTATAGGGTTATCGAACTCTTTTGAATAACCTGGGATGAATGAATCGAACGATTCCGAAGGTACATTGATTTCATGGCGTTTTATTGCCATGGAATATGATTCTTTAATGGTTTATTTATAAATTTTACAATCCCATGGGCTTATACTACATGCATTGCATTGATCACGGGTTTTCAATCAAATCGGCTCCGGGAGATGGAGAAGAATGAGTTGCTTTTAGGCGATTCACAATGATTAGAAGAAAGCTCCAAATCGCTTTATAATACCATTTTAATACTATTGACATTTCCCTTTAATGTAGGCGAAGAGATCAGTTTAGATCTTCTAATGGTTGTTTTATTTTATTCATGTAATTATTGACACCTAATTTTTAATCACTTTTATTTCATTTTATTTTTAGAAAATTATTTAAAAATAGCTAAAAAATCATAAAAATTACAAAATCAACTTTGGAATCCTTGGCCTAGCCTTAGGAATCAATTTTGAACAAAAAAATAGTTTTAGTAATTTTTCATATTTTCTCGAATTTATTTAATTATAAAAATACCAAAAAATAAAAAAAATACCATTCATGGTCAGAAAAATACACAAAAATAGTCATTATTTTTATTTTAATTCCCTCTTTACTTGGTCATTTTAAATCTCAAAATTTTGATTTGGGTCACTATGTTCCTTGACAAACGTAAACCCGAATTGAGCATAAACATTTCTTTTCAAGTCTTCTATTTTTTATTTTTCATAAGCTATGACATTGGTATCTAGAGCCTTGAGGTGCAATTGGGTCAATTTGCCACTCATTTTGGTCAATTTCGATCAAAAGGGCTTAATTGCATAATTTTCTTTTAATTTAGTCCTCGATTTCATTAATCTTGAAATTAAATTTTATATGGGTATACCCATGAAAATCCAGACATCCTACCCTATAGATCTCACCCCTCCGAATCTATTGACGGCCTTGATTTGGGCAAATTTGATCATTTGAGTCTCAAATTATAGGAAAATCATTTTCGATCCAATGTGCAATTTGGGGTTTTCACTAAATTTCAAGTCCTAAATTCATGAAAACACCCATTTTGCATAGAAAATATGTTGGGGAATCCGATTTTGACCACAATTTTATAAAAATTGGTCGAATTAAGGCCCGATTTGGTGAAATTTGCGAAATCGGATCTCGCCAAGTCGAGCCGACCCACCCAATCGATCCGGGTCTGCACCAACGCATACCCAATGGAAATTTCACACACGTTTCTGCCCTTTCTAGGCGCAACGTCGTTTGATTCGCCATTTTTTCGCGTTGCACACCTGTGGGACGTACATTGGAAAGCTAGCGTAACGGTTTTCTTTGTGGGGGGAGAACTCGTCGTAGAAAGGAGAGGGAGAGAGAGGCCGTCGGGTACGAGAGGAGAGAGGAGGAGGCTACCGAGGTTGGTACAAGTAAAGGAGGTGGCCATTTTTTTTTCTTACGATTCGGAGAGAGAGCGAGAGATTATAGGGACAGAGAGAGGGAAGACGAGGCAAAAAAAATTCTCTCTCGGCGGCCATTGGAGTGCTTGAGGCCGAAAGCTTCGAGCTCGGTTCTAGAGATACCAAGGACATACCGAGCCATGCCATTGCTTCCTTGTGCTGCCTGCAACTCCAAGGAACAACCGTAACCCGTTCGTGTAGTCTCAAGCGCCGGAAAAGATGAGAACCAATCAAACTCACAATCCCGGTCGTTAATGGCATATCTTGTTGTTGTACATCTTTCTTAGATATTTTTGGTTTAAGCTCGCTTAGGATTGCCACTAATCACGACCATGTCCTTGTTTTGCATTTTCATTACCTAAAAACCTTCGAGCTCTTCCCAAACTAGAAAACACATCACAAGCTCGTGAGCTTGGTTCACGCGAAACCGAGCCCCATAGAGGCGCAAATAAGGTTCCACATCCATATTTGATGTTGTTTTATTGATTTAGTCAAGATTTTATCTTAAGAAAAGCAAGGTTTTAGCTTTGTCGGAAAATCGGGATCGTGGGTACTTAGCATGCTCGTTTTCGTGTGTCATTGTCGCGACCTTCATCTTCCGATGGTGCGGGGTTAATGAGCCGCGCTTTCGATCCGGTTGGCGGTGGATCTTGGCGCGCGGGTCCCTCCCGAGACCAATTTCTCGAATCGCGGCGTAAGGAAAATTTAGAAATATCGGGATCGACCTTAGTGTGGTCGGGTGACATGTGCGCAGTGTACGTGCATATGGAGTCGCCACGGATCAATTTTTGGAGGGTATGATCGAAAACTCTATCGAGTGGTCATGAGAAACCGTTCGATTCTATGGAAACCAGAGAAGTGGGTCCGGGGACTTGGTTACGCCAAGATTTACATCGACATCCTTTCGGTTACCGAAGTTGAATGATTTTCTAACCTAAGAATTCATGCAGACGATATTCAAGGTGAGGTAGGCTTTAACGATCTAAAGTTGTCATGCAAACGGGAATTTCTATCCTATCAATCACAATCAAAAAATTAAATGCGCAATCATGAGTAATCACAATCAAGTCAATCAATCCAACGAGCATAGAATGTCTAGCATTGCCTTATCGGCCCATAGAAAGATATATTCAAGTTCCGGGATGGTTCGAAAATTTTGGGGGCCAAGTGCTCGGAAGGATAAAATGGTCACTTCGGAAGGTTCGGGACCCAAAAACCACAAAATAGGATCGGGCCGGTTGAATGTAGCCATTTCCCATTTTTTGTGATTTTTCAGAATTTTTGGAATTTTTCTAATTTTTTTGGAATTTTTTATTTAGTTTTTGAAAAACAATAATTTTCCGGATCTATGTAAAGTGACCCCAGAACTTCAAAAATTTTTGGATCCATACTATAAGAGTCCCAAATCGATCTAGAAATTTTTTAGAATTTTGGGAAAATTTGGGAATTTTTATAATTTTTATGATTATTATTGATTTTTTTAGATTTTTAGAAAATTTTTATGGATTTTTTTATTAATTTTTTAGGACCGGGTCAACCCGATCAACGCCTAGTCAACCCGACCACGACCCGACTCGCGACCCGCTTGACCCAGGCGACACCGTTTCCTATTTATTCTAATTTTTTTGATTTTTTAAAACATTTTTCTAATATCCAAAAAATACTAAAATTAAACGGACGGCCGGGATTAAACCCGGAATTGATCTCAACCGTTTGCTCACTTGCGCCTACGTATGCCTCGCCGCACTCGATCACCTCTGCCCCATGTACAAAACGACGCCGCATCCGGCTATGTACTCTAAACGATATCGCCCGTTCATTAACCTAAACGGTGCCGTTTCCATTTTTTATTTTCGAATTGATAAACGAAATATCAAAAATACAAAAATCAAATCTAACGGCCCAAAATCAAACTAATATATTTATCATGACCGTCGGATCAAATCCAACTCAGCTTATTCGCGCCAACGGTAGAGCCGATCGGATGACACCTTGGACCAATCATAACTCGCCACCTAAGAATTTGGCACGTTGACCTGCCACGTAGATTTCGTCTTCAACCTCTCACCAACGACTCAACGGACGGCCGAGAACTTCCGGCGACGATCTAATGGTGAAACCTCAACTAAAACTCAAGAAATCAATTCCTATCGACTCGCCTTGATCTCTAGATTAACATACTCGAAAATCGAACAATTTCATCGGTTAAATCATGAGCTATGAACTACGCACGCCGGGTCATTACCGAGTTCTAACATGCAAATTAACACTAAATCGAGCAATTCTTTCATGCACGATTATCATAGGAGGTTCGGAGAACTTACCTCGAGCTCCAATTGATCTCTCAATGGCTAGAAAAGCCTAACCGATACTCGGCCGGACCGCAACAAGTTGGAGGTTCGACTCGGGTGATTCGAGCAAAATCAATGCAAAATGGAGATGCAAATGTGGTTAGTGATGTTCGAGGATCAAAATGCACACATCAATTCCGAAAATGATGATCATCCGAGCAAGTTGCCATCAATGCACAAAGAAGAGATTCGAAGCTCGAGTTACCGTTTCTAGAGATCTCGAGCTAATTGGACTGGTGCGATCGCTTCTCCTCGGTTTAGGCGAGCTTCCGATGATGATCCGACGCCCGATTAAGCCTTGGATTGGCTTAACGAGCAGCTCACAGTCTTCGTTCAAGCTCTCACAATGACGGACGACGAGAGCTTTTTCCTCTCAAATGGTATTTGAGATTTTGGGGATTTTTGCCCAATCCGTGCAATTCGCGCAATTAAGGGTGAAATTGGTTAAATTGAAACTGCAGAGGATTGAAATTGAATGTCTTGACTCAAAATATGTGAAAGTTACAAATAAAAAGACTCAAATGGTATTTTTTTTCGAATTCAACTCTTGGTGTTGTAAAGAAACACCTAAAATTGAATTCAATTCTTAATTTTTCTTGAGGTCAAAATGAAAAGGGATTTAAAATAAAAATATGGAACATTTTTCTATATTTTTGTGACCTTGAGAAGTATTTTTTGTGAATTTTTTTGTACTTTTCTACTTTCCAAAAGTATTAAAAAATGCGAAAAAAATGAAATATTATTTTTTGTTAAAAAATGGTCCCTTATTCTTAGCTAAGGCCACCAAACTTGATTTTTCAATTTTTTAACTTTTTATGGATTTTCTATGAATATTTATAAAACTAAAAAAACTTGATCAAAAATTCGGTGTCAACAAATGCCCTCTTTGAAAGTAATCTCGATTAGAGGTTACTTTCACGTATAAGGTGACACCCGTGTTTTCGATCGACTCAACCGGGGAAAAGTTTAAGAAAAACGAGTCTTGACATTCAATTATCTTACTTTTGCCATTGAAGTTCAAAATTTTTATGGAGAAATTACTTCGGCTCATTCCTAATGTGAGAGAGAAATGAGGAGAGAGAGATTTACCCGTGGCTCAACCGTCGGTGATTTGGAGATTGTTGGTCGGAGGTTGATAGGACGAGTGTATAGGATTACCTATGAATAGCTTGTAAGGTCCTTTTAGGGAGCGAAGTCCGTCCGATGTGGCGTGTATTTTCGCGAAGGTTTGAGGTTTAGAAAGAAGGGTTTACCCTGTGATAAGAGATTTACCTATTAAAAGGAGAATTGACTATCTTGTAGAAAGGAGTTCACCTATTAAAAAGAGATCGGCTATCCTATAGAAAGGAATTCACCTATGAAAAAAGAATTGGCTATCCTGTAGAAAAGAATTCACATATTAAAAGAGAGTTGGCTATCCTGTAGAAAAGAATTCACCTATTAAAAAGAATTGGCTATCCTATGAAAAGGAATTCACCGTTTAAAAGAGAATTGGCTATCATGTAGAAAGGAGTTCACTATTTAAAAGAGATCGGCTATCCATATTAAAAAAGAATTGAATAAAAGGAATTCACCTATTTAAAGAGAGTTGCCTATCCTGTAGAAAGGAGTTCACCTATTTAAAGAGAATTGACTATCCTGTGGAAAGGAATTCACCTGTTAAAAGAGAATTTTGCTATCCTGTAAAAAGGAGTTCACCATTTAAAAGATTACCTTAATGTCTTCATTGTGGAATCGACAAAAGCGGTAACAAGGATATTGTTCCAAGGACCTATGATTACTAGGAATCCTTCGGAATCTTAAACTAAACTTCAGATTTAAAAGAGAAGGGTGCCATCCGAGGACCTAGGGTTACTAGAGAACCTATAGAAGCCCAAACCCGATTTTCGATTTCAAAAGTTGAGGGTGCTATCCGAGGACCTAGGTTTACTAGAGAACCTAGAGAAGCTCGAACCCGATTTTCGGATTTCAAAAGTTGAGGGTGTCATTTGAGGACCTAGGATTACTAGAGAACCTACGAAGCTCGAATCGATTTTGATTTCAAAAGTTAAGGTGCCATGAGGACCTAGGATTACTAGAGAACCTACGAAGCTCGAACCCGATTTTCGATTTCAAAAGTTTGAGTTCGAGGACTTGGAAAACCAGAAAACCCGCGGAAAATCCAAGTTAATCGATTTTTAAAATTGTAGTTGTTCGAGGGTTTGGAGATACCAAGGAACCCGCGAAAATCAACTAAGCATCATTAGAACAGCTTTTGGAGCAAAGCAACGGGTTAAGACCCATGAATCATAACGTAGAAAAGGTGATCCTAGATTTTGGGGAAAAACTTAGGAATCCCAGTTTAAAGGTTTTCAACCCGTATTTATGAAGGAAGCGTATCCAAGCACATTGTCGAATAGCACATATGTTCAAATTTTCATTGGGATGAATTTTGAATATCATGATTTGAGTATTCTTCAAAAGGGTTGTTTTAAAAGATTTCAAGAGGATTTCCTTTATCCAAGAGGGCTTCTCACCATTTGGAAAGGCTTTACTCAAAACTTGAATCTGCTCACAAAAGACCTAACATTAAGGTTTCGGGATCATTCGAGATGCATACAATCCGATTGATCGGAGAAGGCACTTAAAAGGGACCGTAATTTAGGCCAGGTCAAAGGTTTATCAAAGGATATTCATCTTGAGGCTAAGAAAGGAATATTCATTAAGAATAACTTCTTCGGGTCTACAAGTCAAGAACCCCGAAGATATGATAAGACAAAATTGTACTTACCTCTTTAAGCGGTAGCTTTCTGCGTAATCTCTCGCATCAACTTGAGACATCTCTTAGATTAGAAAAGTTTTGGGGATAAGTTGTATCTTGGCTCAAGGTGGGCTTTTAAGAAAGGCCATATTTTCGAAAGATGGGTGAACATGGGTGATCACCTTGATATCTTTACCAAAGCTTGTTTGTTTTGATGAAGGTTCATGAATATCTTTCTTTAGTTGACTTTGAGGATTTCCTTCTTTTCTTTGTGATTCTCAAACTTTTCTTTTCCTTTTTCTCTCTCTCTCTCTTTTTTTGCGAAAGGATTTCAAATGAGCCTTGGCATTGCTTTTACCAGGCACTTTACTTTTTTTAGCCCTTTCGTCTTTTATCATTTTCCGTATTGACAGGCTCTTTTCGAGACCAGGATCGAAAATTTTCTCGAATTATGCTTTTAACTTATCACTGGTAATTTCTTTGTCTTGCAATAGTATAGGGAGGTGATCACCAACGATGGCTTAGAAATGAAGATTAAAGGCTCAAATTGGCTCATCAAAGGATAAAGTGTTTGGGGATATAGAAATAAATTACTTTTCTTCACTTTGAGGTGTTCCAAGCCTCTCGCAAGAAATCACCTGAAGTTATCACAAAAAAATTAATGCAGAGTTAGCACAATAAAACCTTACCTTAATCTTTTCTCCAAGGAATCAACCAACGAACCTCCAAATATGCCCTAGTGTGGGGTGGTTCTTGATAGGATTTTATCCAGGAAAATTTCTCCCTTTTTAGTTCGTAATGGTTGTCAAGGGATATAAGTGTGTATGGAAAATTTTGAAATGAAAATGCCTTTCATCGTTTCAATCCATGTAATCACCGCGAACGACCCCTACGTCTCGAGATTAAGCTATTTCTCTATATCATCTCCACTTATCTCTCAAGTGTATCGGGGACGTGTTTGGGAATAAGGTTTGCCCTTTTCATCTATTTTTTTGAAAAGGTTTTTAAAGCATACCTTTTTGTAGGGCCTCGGGGGTTTTCATCAAAACTTCCCCTTTGCAGAAATTTTCGTCACGAAAAATATATCCAAAAGGTGTTTGTTAAATTTCAAAGAGATGTTTCTTTTAAAAGGGACATGCAGCTTTGCAAATCGAAGATCTTTTCAATGTTGAGCATGATAACCTCTCTTAATTGAAGACGAGTATCTTTCAAAAGAGAAGAGAAACTCAAACATGTCTCCTTCAAACGCCGATTCCCGTTTCCTGGATAAACAAGATAAACCAATCAGCTATGGATATTCAAAATCTTAAATTAAAGTTGATTCCCTATTTGATCAATCATTTTGTACGATTCTTTTTGACTTAGAGCCCTCCCCGCAAAATACAAACATATGCAAATGCACGTACGCAAATGGCATGCAAATGCAAATTTTTATGTGACTCGATTCGCTCATCAAACAATCGAAGTTAGGTTTTATTTTAGGGATAGTACTTCTTCATGGCATCTACATTTATCGGACTTGCCAATTCTTCTCCATCCATGTTTACAAGGATAAGAGCTCCCCTGGGTAAAACTTTCTAGATTACGTAGGGGCCTTCATAGATTGGTGTAAATTTGCCTCCCCGGATGTTGGGTATTTGGGAGTTCCTTTCTTACAACTAGCATCCCCGCTTCAACATTCCCGGCTTGACCTTTTTGTTAAAAGCTCTAACCACTTTCTTTTGATAGCTTTGGTCGTGGCAAATGGCCTTTAGTCATTTTTCGTCAATCGATTTAACTACTCATGCCTCTCTTGGTTCCACTCACCCTTTGAGAGTTTGATCCGAGAAAGGACCCTTAAAGAGGGAATTTCAACTTCTATTGGCACTACCTCCATGTCATATACCAATGAGTAGGGAGTTGCCCCGATTGAAGTACAAATCGAAGTTCGATAGGTTATGAGGGCGTATGGCAATCTTTCGTGCCAATCTCGATATTTCTCAACGGTCTTGGCCAATATTTTTTTGATGTTTTTATTTGCCGCTTCCACAACTCCATTCATTTGTGGGTGGTAAGGTGAGGAATTGAGGTATCGTATCTTAAACTCGATCCAATAGATGATTGACAACCTTGTTGTTCGAGGTTGGAGCCATTATCTATAATGATTGCTCGGGGGACTCCATATCTTGAGATAATATTTCTCTTAATGAATTTGGCCACACTGTTTGTAGTGACGTTGGCGTATGAGCTGGCTTCAATCCACTTAGTGAAGTAATCAATGGCCACCGGAATAAAACGATGTCCATTGGAAGCCTTCGGGTTGATTGGTCCAATCATGTCGATTCCCCACATAGAAAAAGGCCAAGGTTCCGACATTTGATGCGATTCATTTGGCGGCGCATTTATCTTGTCTCCATATACCTGGCATTGATGACAAGACCTAACATGTTGATTGCAATCCGATTCAATAGTCATCCAAGAATATCCGAGCCTCATGATCTTCTTGGCGATGAGATGACCATTCATGTGTGGCCCGCATCTCCTTCATGGATCTCTTTCATAATGAGATTTGCTTCTTCGGCGTTTACGCACCTTAGCAAGATCTAATCAAAAGATCTCTTGTATAGGATCTATCCACTAAGGAAGAACTTAGAAGACATCTTGCTAATGTACTTCTTGTCCTCTGGTTGACTGTTTTGTGGGAATTCTCCTTTTAGCGAGGTAATTTTTGATATCATGATACCATGGTTCTTCATTAGATTTTTCTTCGATGACCATGCAAGATGCTTGGTTGATTAAGGATGTCAATCCTCAATGGCTCTATATCAAGGCCATCTTGCACTTGTAACATAGGCGATAATGTGGCCAAAGCATCAAGAAAGTGGTTCTAAGTCTTTGGTAAGTACTCGAATATGATCTCATCAAAGTGTTGGATTAATCTTTCGAGAAATTTGTGATAAGGGATAAGCTTGGGATCCTTAGTTTTCCATGTTCCCTAAGTTTGTAGGATGATGAGCATGGAATCCCCGTATACCATAGTTTCTTCACTTTCAATGAAATGATCAATTGTAATCTAAAGATGCAAGCTTCATATTCGGAGATATTGTTAGTGCACGGGAATACTAACTTGGCCGAGATAGGGTAATGTTGATCTTCAAGGGATATTAAGATCGCTCCGTGACCGATCCAACCGAGATTTACAAAGACCATCAAAGTACATTGTCCATTTATCTTCGATATGCTCAAAATTTGGCCTCCATTGTTTCGCTCCGGAAGGTCCTTAGGAGGATTTTCAGCCAACATGTCGGCGATTGCTCTTCCATTGACAAATTTTTGGGGGCAAAGTTCGATGTCAAACTCTAAAAGGAGCACTTGCTATTTGGCCATCTTTCCCAACATAGCTAGTTTTTCTAGAAGATACTTGATAGGGTCATTTTCGGTGACCGATTGGATATGATAATGCAAGGTATATTGCCTTAGTTTATGGAGAACCCACACCAATGCCACGCAAGTTCTTTCCACTAGTGAGTATTCGGCTTTAGACGCCGTGAACTTCTTGCTTAGATAGTAAATGGTCCTATTCCTTTCGATCTTCGGGGTTAGTTTGGGCTAGTAACGCTCCCAAGGACTCATCATGAACCGTCGGTACAAGGTTAAAGGAGCGTTAGGGATAGGAGGTACCGGTATTGGAGGTTGCACCAAATACTCCTTAATCTTCTCAAATGCTTGTTGACATTCGAAATCCCACTTCACTTTTGCGCCCTTTTTTAGAAGTTTGAAGAAGGATTTTGCCGTTTCGACAATTGCGATATGAATCTGGATATGTAATTCAGCCTTCCAAGTAAACCCCTTACTTCTTTAATAATAGAAGGAGTCCCTATCTCTCATACGACTTTGATCTTGGAAGGGCCAATCTCGATACCACGATTGCTTACGATAAATCCAAGCAGCTTTCCCGGATCCGGTACCGAATACGCATTTTGCGAGATTTAGCTTGAGCTTGTATTTCCTCGCTCGATCAAATAACTTTCTTAGTACTTGAACGTGATCTTCTCCGGGCTTGGATTTGGTGATCATATCATCGACATATACCTCCACTTCTTTGTGCATCATATCATGGAACAAAGTCACCATAGCTCTTTGATAGGTAGCCCATGCATTTTTTAATCCCAAGGGCATGACTTTATAGTAGAAAGTCCCCCATTGGGTGACGAACGAGGTCTTGATCTTGTCTTCTTCTCTTAGCATGATTTGATTATATCCCGAGAAGCCATCCCCGAAGGAGAATAGTTTAAAGCCCATGATGCTATCAACAAGCACGTCAATATGCGGTAATGGGAAGTCATCTTTTGGACCGGCCTTATTTAAATCTCGATAATATACACATATTCGGATTCTCCCATCCTTCTTCTTAATCGGTACAATGTTGGCGACCCAATCAAGATATGGGACGGTTTCGATGAACCCCACTTTGAGGAGCTTTATTACTTCTTCTTTGATCTTATCGGATAATTCGGGGTTCATTCTTCTCGCGTAGTTGGTTAACCTGGTTTGCATGCGGGATTCTTAGGTAAAGCATGTTCTTCTATATCTCGGTCCAATCTAGGCATGTTAAAGCATATGACCAGGCGAAGATATCCCGATATTCTTTAAGCAATGCCGTCATTCTCAAGATGTCGGTTGTAGACAAATGTCCCCCTATTTTCACTTCTTTAACACATACCGAATCTCCCAGATTGATAACGATAGGTTCTTCGAAATAGGAGGTTTGGACTTTTCAAAACATTCCCATTCTCTCTTGATTTCACTCACATCTATTTCTTCTTCGTTAATTTCATATGAGTAGTTATCGAGCCGATCCGAGTCACATATTAACCTGTTATGCATGGGAGGGGTGATATGCCCGAAATATATCAAGGAGAGTCAAGTATACCAAAATGATAATATTATAGAATGCATGACCTATTTTGATAAAAATGTTTTCGAATTCGTTTTTGAAGAGAACTAGTCTTTAATCTTCCGGACATCCTGGTCCTCAATAGCCATTTCGAAAATCAAGAATCATATGGCGGATCGGGCCTTAAGTTTCATGGTCGGGGCAATTGTCATCATCGGACCAATCCGTTGCTCTATATGTCCTTAATAAAATTGGAGATGATTTTCATTGATAGATGCAACTAATGGCAATACAATATCGCACTTCTTGAATCACGAAACGAGATCCAAGGGTACTTTAAGAGAAGAAACATCAAAAAGCTTTAGCTGTAGGAAACAAATGCGATAATTGAAATGCACTTGAAAGATAAAGTTCGAAAGAACCTTTTACTCGGGGGTGGGAAAGTCGTCGTCGAGCCATTCAACGATCACATTCACCCGATTGTCTAGAAATTTGTTGAATAAATCGCCCCGCAAAGACGTAAATATCTTCATCCTCAAGCCATTTACCTCCCTTTGAGAATACTTCAGGAAGGGAATTTCCAAACATTTTTCCTCTAGCCTTCCAGGCCTTGGTGCCAATAAAGCGATCATCTTGGTGTCCACGACGTCTTTGGTCTCCATAACATTTGTTTTGACCTCGGCCTCGACCCATATTATGTCTTTCCATTTCCTTATATCCCGAGACCCACCTTGTGATCATTTGAGTTAAGACTCGGGGGATTACGAAGTCCTTGGCCATACTTCCCCAATCCAAAGCCAGGAATGAAACCATTTACGAGAAGTACTTTTCCCGTCATAGTCGCGAGGCTTAGATAGGTCCGGAGTAGCTATCTTTGCATCGATAGTACGTGCATAATGGATACGACGTCAAAGGTGTGATAGCTAAGCTCATCCTCTTTTAGGGGTTCGATGTAGGGAACCATTCCTTTCGGGGAAGTGCGATGTCCCGTTTCTCCATGGATAGTGACCAGGCCGCCTTGGACCACAAATTTAACCTTTTGATGTAGGGAATAAGGTATTGCTCCCGATACATGGATCCATGGTCTTCCCAAAAGCATAATGAAAGCACTAGGGATATCCAATACTTGGAATGGTATGGAGAAAGTTACCGGCCCAACGGAGATATCCAGTTCAATCTCGCCTACCGCATTCTTAGAAACTCCATCGAATGAATGAATAGTCGCCTTGGATGTCTTGATGAAATCTTCACTTATCCCTAAGCTTCTTAAAGTGCTTAGAGGATACGGATTAAAAAGCCGAGCCATTATCAATTAAAACATGAGGCACCTCTTTTTCCATGGCACCTTACGGCGACGTAAAGGACCTTGTTGTGGACGCGCCCTTTTCTCGGGAAATCTTCATCCGAGAAAGAAATATGATCTTTCAATAGAATGGCCCCTACGAAGTCTCCTAGCTGGACTTCGTTGATAGTCTCGAACACTGTACTTCATTTAGTACCTTCAACGGAGCGTTTTTATGTTTCTCTCAATTCTTGAAGAGATCAAGTAGGGAGATTTGTGCTGGCATTTTTCGGAGTTGGTCGACGACTTCGTACTCGGCCGGTTCTCACAACAAACTGAAGCTTTTCTACTTCTTCGACGTTGGCGCCCTCTTTTCGGTTCCACCTCCCTTGGAGCATAACATCTTTCGGATCTTATCACGGCGTAAATTTCACCGATACCGTAGTCCCATGTACCGCCTTCGAGTTGTATTCTTCTACAGGTGGAAGTTTAATCTTTACCGTCGTAATTCCGTTATCTTGACTATTCGAGACTTCCGTCACTTCTTCGCAAGACGAATCTAACGTCAATGGCTTTTCCGAACTGGAGGCTTCCCAATTATCCACCTTATTTAGATCAATCACAAAACGGATTGGGACATCTACCATCCCTATCATTTCATCCTCATGAATGATTTCGAGATTATGTCCATGAAATGGCCTCGTGGGCGTTGCATTAACGACGTTTTCTTCGTCAAAGTGTCTCGTCTTTCCCTCCCGACTCTCATGATTATACCTTCTATCCTCATACCAACATCCACCATGTGTTGGAAGGAAGAATATGCGTATGCATACATGCGGTCGAAATATTACGTCGGTAATGACTTGAGCATAAATTCCAACATCTCCCTTTCGATAGCGGTGATTGCACCAACACAAGATGCTTCTTCCATCTTCGGCAAAGAGCTCAAAACTCTTATCTTCTCCTTTTCCGATATTCAATAAGTTGGCTTTGGTGAAGTACCCTATAATCCCAGCTTCAAAGTGTCGCACAAAGTGCTCGATAGTTCTTTCCAAATCGGGACCCAATCCGGATCGATTGATTGGAACCAAGCCAATGCTTGGACCAACTAGACTATGCTTAAAATTCAGGATCAACGTTTCATCATCTTCATGATGACTAACCATTTAGCGGAGATAATATGAGATATGCGCCGAGGACACCCAAAGACCATCATACTTTGAGCGGAAAGTCACCATCGGATTCACATCTTGGGGCGGAATGTTTCTAATTTGGGTGATCGGCACAATTAACTCTTTCGGTTCGTCCGTCTTCTTCGAAATATCATCACTTTGTTCTTGCAACAACGCGATCCGCCGTATCTCTAAGATTTGCACCTATCTCTTCGATTTGCATACTTTCTTCCATGTATTATTCTTTACTACTAACCGAGATAACTCCGCCACCATATTCGTCGGATGACGTATGTGGGTATTTAGATTAGAAAGTCGAATATTGACCTCTTGATCCTTCGGTTCATTACCGAGGGACCATCCGATTCTTAACTTCATCAACCGTTCCTACGAACTCTTCGTTCTCGGGATCGTCCATGCCACCCCAACCATCGGGTACTATATCACCCGAATCAATGAAAAAGCTCGACGGAACCGAATATAAGACTTTAAAGTTGTAGCCACCGCTATCTTCTCCGAGATTGTCAACTATCTCACCCCTCTCAAGAGCCTTCTACATGAACCTTTTGTCACCTCGACGGGCTTTTTCAAGGTGGACTTCATAATCTTCTAGCTCTTCGCTTTCCTTGTCATCTTGGACATTCATCAAGTATCTTAAAGGGATTCTCCAGGTCTTTCCTCTTGTAACTCTCATCATGAACTCTTCGGCCACCATATCGATGGTTACATAGGTTCCCTTAAAAGTATAATCTTCCATTTTTCCAATAACACCTAAATTGATCGGCCGTTCCAGGCATGCATCCTTCGATCCCCGAAAATAGTCGCTCCATCGTGGCATCATGAAGCCAGGTGTTAGGATGTCCCGCATTTTACTCACGTCTATTATGAACTCCAGAATCTCTTTAGGATTATCTTCAAATATCGCATTCACCTTGCGATGTTTTGGTAAGGAATTTTGCTGCACATTTTGGTTCCGTTCTATCAAATTTCACAACCTTACCATCAATCAAGGCTTGCACCTTGTACTTGAGAGGAAGACAATTGTCAACATTATGCCCCCTTTCTCCCATATGATATACGCATGTCCTGGGTCTCATCAAACCCAAAGGAACCTAGGAGGATTCGCTCTAGGAGGCTCCTTCGCAACCAATCGATTTTTCAAAGAAGCATGGATAGTAGTTTAGATAAAGGTCTAAGCAATGGGGTAACAATAGATTGGTTTCTCTTTCTTGGTTCCGATGGTTTAGGGACGGTCCAGGAAGAAGATCCTTGGATAGGAGGTGAGAACTTTTTCGGTTTAGGCGAGTTAGGGACAAACGCCACATCACCAGCTTGCTCCCTATATCTTCTTACGAGATATTGATGTCGAAAAGAAGAGTTAGGTATCTTCTTTTTTCGCAACACCCATTCATGACGCTCCGCCACCTTGATTAGGTGTGCGAACGTCCGACACCCAGAGGTATTCAACTTATCAAAGTACACCAAAGGTAATGCCTTGAGGAAGATGTCCACCAACTCTTCTTCGGGGACAGGTGGTTTCACTTGTATAGCCGTGAGCTCTCCACCTCGAGCGTAAGCGCGAACGGCCTCGTTCTTCCCTTTAGTGGTCCTCAAAAGATCTTCCCTAATAAGGGTCGTCGAGTGTTAAACTTGTACTATCTAAGGAACTCATCGGCTAACTTGTCCCGGTCAACAAACCTCTCGGGTTCTAGTTCAATAAACCATGCTAAGGCTGTCCCAAATAAACTCTCTTGAAAAGTATTGACCAACAAGGGGATATTGTCTCGAGAATTAAAACATGCGGCGTAGGTAGTACTTCGGATGCGCCTTGGGACATCCGGTCCCGTTGTACTTTCTCGACGAAGTTAGGCTCCTTATAGTCGAAGGAACCTCAATCTTTTCAAATGGTTTCACTTTGTCAAAGCGTGAAAGCTCATATCCCTGGCTAGCCAAACACTCTTCAATCTTGGCGAGTCTCTTAATTTCTTCCTCCATCTTAAGGGCTTGTTTTTCTTTCTTTTCCAAATCAATCACGACCGGAGGGTCCTTAGATGGCCGCTCCAAATTTGGAGAGGTATTCATGGCGGGGGCCGGGTTAGCACTGTACCATCCGATACGCTAGGAGGAACTTGAGGATTTGGGTCGACGGGATACTTTCCTTGACTAGCAATCAGCATTGCCTTTATCTCCGCCATCATCGTGGCTATCATGTTCATCCGATTCTCCAGGACTATCTACACGAGGTGTGAGTTCTTCTTGTTCCATTCTTATTAGGCATATTTTGCTGCATGTCCTCATGATTATCTATCACCTGTTTTTTTCACGACATTAATCAAGCATTGTTGAAATTCGAAATTTTAAAAGGATCAATCCGTGGTAATTGTACTTTCCATATGATAATGCGTATGCATGCAATGTGTATAAAGGAAACAAGATGCATTTATTACAACTCAAATTGTTCAAAAGTATTGCAAAGGATAACAATATGCAAAACTAAATGGAGGAATGGATCTATTCGAGCCGAAGACGCTTGAATCCTTCTTGTTCGTCCGATCCGTCCGAATCCCACAAATAAGGATCTTCTTCTTCTTCTGACATCCAGAGCTCCGGATCTTTAGGGATATATGGCTCCACTCCCGGGACGTATGGTACAATATACTCGGGTACATAGGATTCCACTTCTTCAACGCGGGAGATACGCACTCGGGTACGTATGGCTCGACCAATGATTTACGGTACTCCTTGAATTTCGAATATACTCCTTGGAAGCCCTATGGATGTTCATCTCATTATCCAAATAGTTAGGCCATTCAACTTGTTGCAATGGGAAATTCCTTAGGGCATGAAGGATAAGCTTGATTCGGGCCCGATAAAGCTTCTTCGCTTCTCCGGTGAGCTTTTCATGTACCATATCAAATGAGAAGATCCCAGGATAAACATCTAGTAGCACTTGTTGCAAAACACCAAACCTGTCTCACCACGCGAATAGGGTAGTAGGTCACCGCACCGATATACCCTAATAAGGGAATAGGGCTATCATCAATACCAGTAATGCGAGCCTCCAGAATCTTAGGCCAAGTCGACGCCATCGGATATGCTCGGGCTCCAAATCTCTCAAAAGCTCGACCCGTTTCTTGAAAGAATGCTTAGGTACAAGGGATTAGCACTTGAGAAAGGATTTAAGAGGATGTATATGCTCATTGATCTCATAGCATCTTACTCGGAGTTGGAAAGTTTTTATGTGAGAAACGAACCACATATGAAGTAGTTCGTTGGATGCTTGAAAAGTGGCTTTCTTGGAGGTTTTGAAACGGTTTAAAGAAAGGAAGGTTTCAGCTAAGATCATATAGGAATAATTCCATCGGCAACATGCTTGTCGAGCTATGTGAGCTATGGAGGGGTCAAAAGTAGTCCTAGAGGTAGGGAATAGGATAAAGGTAAAGAAAGCTAGAACAAACATCTTTCCCGATTTATGATCGGTATCGGCGGATAGAGAAGAGTAATTGTCAAACAGGAATGAAAAAGTAAATTTGCTAGAGTTGGATTTGTAGACCTTTTCTATCTCGGAGGTCTTGAGGTGAAGGAAACTCGATAGAGAAAGGGTTGGGTCCATATCTAGAGGAGGTTGAGCTACGTGGTCATCAAAATTAGTCCCAATGATAGCAGAATACTCTTCGAGTGTAGGGGTCATTTCGAGGCCTTGGAAGTTGAAAGTCATTGTATGCACATCCCATGTCTTGGCCAAAGCTTGAATATAAGCCGGTTGGTACTCCACTCTAATCAAATCTACTAGTCGGCCTAGTCGTCCTTCAACGTACGCTTTGTTGATTAGGTTGAGACGGTCCCACCATTGAGAAAGCTCTTTGTGCGGTACCGGGATGACCTTGATATCTCCATTCCCCATGATCTCGAATATGCAAAATGATGATTCTAATGTCAATTACCACGGATTATAACGGTTATGCATGAAATGTGATGCAAATGCACTAATCAAATTCCATGTCATCCTTTAGTAAAATGAGGGTCAACTACCCCTATCTAATTAAAATAAACCAAATGGGGTAGTCATGGACCAAATCCCACCTAAAGATGGCATGTAATTGATTAGGATCGTTTAAGTACAATCGGGAGAGAAAACCATTATTACAACTTTGAGTTTGAAAACTCATAAAACTCACAATCCAAATATAATTATATTCAAAGAAACAGGATATAAAAATATCTAAAGGTGTTCGACCAATACACGTCAAAAGGATATATGAAGCGACCTAAAAGAAATGACATAAACCCTAGAAATGCCTCAAAGTTTGACCAAAACTAACTAGTCTAGTCGATGTCTTCATTCGACGATATCTCTATCAACTCGGGAGGCTCGACATCTCCTTCATCATCGAAGGATATGATGACAATTTCCCTATTCTTGATTGGGGAGTGGTTAGGGGACGTCTTGATTGCGCGAGGCCGCCTCACCAATTTTGCGTATAGCTCTCGGATCCTTTCTTTTCCCCGTTTGAGCTCCAAATGTCGTGCGCAATTTGTATAGTAACAGTTTTCACCACGGATGCGGTTGCGTCCATTGAGTTCCCTCCCGTGGACAAATCCAAAGACTTGGAATGAATTTGGCTTTCGGTCGCTACGTCGAATGACCCTTTGCTACCATATGAAAATATCGGGGATATCGGTCGACCTTGAGGCGCCACCTAGCCTAAAAAAAAATGACCTTCAACCCCAATCACTTAAACGATCTTACAATTCTTTATGATATGTTCATGATGATGCATGCTATGTATAATTTAAATTTACGAGCTCAAATTGAAAGAAAAAAGCCTTACCAACCGATGTTACTCTTTTTTTGGGTTTTTGGTTTTAGGTATACCAACCTTTCATTCACATGCACATGAGACAAGTGGGGTTTGACTCTAAAGAAATAAAAAAGGCTCGGGCATGGACCTAAAAGGTTCCCGCTATACGAATTGATGAGCCGCCCACAAGCGCAATCAAACAACAAGTGGAGGATCATCAATCTCGCATAGTGAGCGAGATTAAATATGGTCAACCTCGGTGCAATCGAACACAAGAGCTTTGCATAACAATCCCTATCTAAGGCGACCTAAAAGGGTGATTCGCGGCTTGGGTTTAGGCGCTTGTGTGTGCAATGCCGTGATTCTCATAATATGCAAGGCATGCGCAATGCTTTATATCAAACACCGCTTCAATATGTGCATAAATAAACACACAAAACCCGAAACACCATATCTCGCATAAAACATGTTAGCATAGACGTCACCCCTTATAACTCCCATCTCGTATCAACATTTAACACTTTTCGTTATAGTACATACCTCGCCTTCAAGAGCATCTACAAAAAACAAGGTTATATAAACACTCAACTTTTTCATCGGCTTAAGTCCTCTTAACGATTTTGCAACCATGATCCCCAGTGGAGTAGCCGGTCCTATCGCGACCCTCATCTTCCGATGGTGCGGGGTTAACAAGCCGAGCTTCCGGTCCGGTTGGCGGTGGATCTTGGCGCGCGGGTCCCTCCCGGAGACCCATTTCTCGAATCGCGACGTGAGAAAAATTTAGAAATATCGGGATCGACCTTAGTGTGGTCGGGTAACATGTGCGTAGTGTACGTGCATATGGAGTCGCCACCGATCAATTTTCGAAGGGTATGATCGGAAACCCTATCGAGCGGTCGGGAGAAACCGTTCGATTCTACGGAAACTAGAGAAGTGGGTCCGGGGACTTGGTTAAGCCGAGATTTACATCGACGCCCTTTCGGTTACCGAAGTTGAGTGATTTTCTAACCTAAGGATTCATGCAGACGATATTCAAGGTGAGGTAGGCTCTAACAATATAAAGTTGTTACGTAAACGGGAATTTCTATCCTATCAATCACAATCAGAAAATTAAATGCGTAATCATGAGTAATCACAATCAAGTCAATCAATCCAACGAGTATGGCATGTCTAGCATTGCCCTATCGGCCCATAGAAAGATCGATTCAAGTTCCGAGATGGTTCGAAAATTTTTGGGGGCCAAGTGCCCAGAAGGGTAAAATGGTCATTCGAAAGGTTCGGGACCCAAAAATCAAAAAATAGGATCGAGCCAGTTAAATGTAGCCATTTCCCATTTTTTGTGATTTTTCAGAATTTTTGAAATTTTTCTAATTTGTTTGGAATTTTTTATTTATTTTTTGAAAATCAATAATTTTCCCGATCTATGTAAAGGGACCCCCAAACTTAAAAATTTTTCGATCCATACTATAAGAGTCCCAAATTGATCTAGACATTTTTTAGAAATTGTTTTGGGAAAATCTAGAAATTTTTATGAATTTGTTATGATTATTATTGATTTTTTTAGATTTTTAGAAAATTTTTATGAATTTTTTTATTAATTTTTCGGACCGGGTCAACCCGGTTAACCCGGTCAACCCGACCCTGACCCGACTAGCGACCCGCTCGACCTAAACGACATCGTTTCCTATTTATTCTAATTTTTTTGATTTTTTAAAACATTTTTCTAATATTCGAAAAATACTAAAATTAAACGGATGGCCGGGATTAAACCCGGAATTGATCTCAACCGTTCGCTCACTCGCACCTACGTACGCCTCACCGCACTCGATCACCTCTGCCCTATGTACAAAACGACGCCGCATCTCGCTCTCGTACTCTAAACGACGTCGCCCGTTCATTAACCTAAACGGCGCCGTTTCCATTTTTTATTTTCGAATTGATAAACAAAATATCAAAAATACAAAAAAATCAAATCTAACGGCCAAAAATCAAACTAATCTATTTATCGCGACCGTCGGATCAAATTCAACTCAACTTATTCGCACCAACGGCAGAGCGACGGACGACACCCTGGACCAATCATAGCTCGCCATCTAGGAATTTAACCTGTTGACCTACCACGTAGACTTCGTCTTCAACCTCTCGCTTCCGACTCAACGGTGAAACCTCAACTAAAACTCACGAAACCAATTCCTATCGACTCGCCTTGATCTCTAGATTAACATACTCGAAAATTAGACAATTTCATCGGTTAAATCATGAGCTATGAACTACGCAAATCGGTCATCGCCGAGTTCTAACATGCAAATTAACACCAATTCAAAAATTCTTTCTTGAAAATTCTTTCACGCACGATCATCATAGGAGGTTCGGAGAACTTACCTCAAGCTCGCAATGGCTAGAAACGCCCGACCAATACTCGGCCGGACCGCGACAGGTTGGAGGTTCGACTTAGGTGATTTAAGCGAAATCAATGCAAAACGGAGATGCAAACGTGGTCGGTGATGTTCGAGGATCAAAATGCACGCATCAATTCCGAAAATGATGACCATCCGAGCAAGTTGCCATCAATGCACGGAGAGGAGATTCGAAGCTCGACTTACCGTTTCGGAGATCTCGAGCTAATTGGGTGAGTGCGATCGCTTCTCCTCGGTTCGGGCGAGCTTCCGGTGATGATCCAACGCCTTGATTAAGCTTGAATTGGCTTGATGAGCAGCTCACAATCTTCGTTCAAGCTCTCGTTAATGGCGGACAACGAGAGCTTTTTCCTCTCTCTAGCTCACTCTCTCTCTATTACGTTACTTCTCGCGAGCACGAATGAGCCTCCTCCCTTTGATTCGCGAAGCTTCCCATCCTTTTATACCTCTTTTGAAAATTGGCGCGTCGGGAGGAGCTTCGCCGGCCTTCCTTCGCAGGTGCCCATGCGTGCGAAGAGGTCTAAAACGGCGACGGAACGGAACAGGACTCCGTCCAACTCCGTTTGGCATTCCAGCGATTCAAAATGGGCTTGAATTTGTGCATTCTATGAAGGTTGACTTTTTCGGATCGCCGTGACTTTGATGCGTTCGCCGTGCCAACGTCATTAGATGACAATCGACGCGTCTGGACCAGACAAAACACCTCTCCAAGCTTGTCCGATTAGAGCCAATTGGTCGTCCAATTTGATTGTCAAAATTCATCATTCAATCCAAAATGGCGCGAGCTCGGGAAGAAGATGACATTTGGACTTGTTCGACCAACCAACTTAGATCGGCTCATCCCAACTTGCAATTTTTAAAATTAATCCAAATATGTGGAATATTTGTATTGAATCCTCAAAATTGAACTCGGGGGCTCAAATACTATCTAGAAATGTAATTTTTCCAAAATTTTCCGATCAATTTCTATGAAAACCCCAAATTTTCCTAAAATTGTAAATTGGGGAAAAGTTCAATTGAGTGCCCAAATGATCAAATTGGATCCAATTACCCCTGCTAATCGATTCAGAGCATATGAAAACCTTGGGAGACAGTCCAATTTTATTGTGAAAGTCCCTGGATTAAAAGTAATTTCAAAAATTGGAAATTCCAGGGACTAAATTGCAAAGATTTTGGGGATTTTTGCCCAATCCGTGCAATTTGCGCAATTAAGGGTGAAATTGGTTAAATTGAAACTGCAGAGGATTGAAATTGAATGTCTTGACTCAAAATATGTGAAAGTTGCAAATAAAAAGACTCAAATGGTATTTGTTTTGGCGAATTTAACTCTTGGTGTTGTAAAGAAACACCTAAAATTGAATTCAATTCTTAATTTTTCTTGAGGTCAAAATGCAAAGGGATTTAAAATAAAAATATGGAACATTTTTCTATATTTTTGTGACCTCGGGAAGTATTATTTGTGAATTTTCTTGTACTTTTCTACTTTCCAAAAATATTAAAAAATGGGAAAAAAATGAAAAATTATTTTTTGTTCAAAAATGGTTCCTTATACTTGGCCAAGGCCACCAAACTTGATTTTTCAATTTTTTGACTTTTTATGGATTTTCTATAAAATTTTATAAAACTAAAAAAACTTAATCAAAAATTCAGATGTCCACGGTCATTTGGCTGAAAAATGGTTGTGTGTGGATGTATGTTGAATGGGGGACGTTTCGGTGTCAAAATTGGGGCTCGATCTGTTCGTTTTTACGTCGGAATAGGGGCTCCAACGAGGCAAAGACGATAATCGCCGGCACCGGTCGCTTTCCCGGTGAACCCTTTGACTAGTCAACTATTGTTGACTAGTCAAAGGCCGACGTCGTGCGCGGAGACTTTGTTCATTTTATTAAAAAAAAGAAAGAAGAAATAAAATTCGGATCGGGTGGCCGTGGGTTAGCCACGTGTTGCAATCCGGCATTTTTCAAAAATATATAATGAATTTCAAAAATTAAAAAATAATTTTCAAAAATAATAAAAATGTCGATCGGACGGTCTTGAGCGTGCCAAGAGTCACTCTTGGAGCCGTCCGATGGGGATTTTTATTTTCAGATTTTAAGTCAAGATCGGAAGCATAAGGGGAAGCCACGTGGCACGTCCCGGAGCGTTCGATGGGGGGTGCTTTCGATAATTCGAAAATTCTTTAAAAAAATAGAAACATTTAGCAAAAATCGAAACTACGTTGTTTTTAGACCGGTTTTCGACCCATACGGTCGGGCCGAGTTGATCCGGTTCAGAAAATTATTTTAATAATATAACTAAATCGGATAATTAATTAAATAATAATAATAATAATTAGAAAATTAGAAAGTCCAATAAAAAATGGGAAAACTCATAAAAAATAAAAAAATCCCAAAAAATAGGAAATGGCCATAATCAACTGGCCAAGTCTTATTTTGGGTGTTTCCATCCCCGAACCTTTTTCAAAAATGACAATTTTGCCATTCTAGAAAATTGTCCCAAAAAAATTAAAAATAAAATCCAAAAAAATCCCAAAAAATAGAAAATGGCCACAATCAACTGGCCAAGTCCTACTTTGGGTGTTCGACCCTTGATCTTTTCAAAAATGATGATTTTACCTTTCTGGCAAATCATCTCCAAATCACCCATGAACCCTAATCACTCATTCTCTAAGCCTTTAAGGCTATACTAGAGGACCCTTGATGTGCACTTGATGTGCCTTATCAGTTTATATACTTGATTGCACTTTATTGATTGTGATTGCTAGGATTAGTCTTCCGATCTGCATGAAACCCCCGAATCGAACTTCTCTCACTCGAAATTCGCGCCTACATGAAATCTTTGTTGGGATAATCACTCGCCTTAGGTACGAAAGGGCGTTGGTAATGACACCAACGTAACCAAGTCCCCGAACCCAAAATCTTTGGTTTCGTAGAACTAATCGACCTCTTCCAATCGTTCAAAAGGTTTCCGGTCCACTTTCTAAGAAGAACCGGTGGCGACTCCAAATGCATGCACACGTTGCACATGCCACCCAACCACACTAAGGTCAAACATGATTGACTCTTATCGTCGAATCTCCTTAAAAAAATCAACTCCCGCCGTGATTTGGTATGGGCCTAGGAGGGTCCGCGCCGAAAACGCCCGATAACATTTTTTAAGTGAGGCCGATCGGTAATCCATTAGCCCGTCGTCGATCGAGATCCGAAGGGTCGTGACAGTAGTTGACTACTTTTGTAGCAGGAAACCAACAAGCTGCTAGCTCACCATATTTCGGTTTGGCAGAACTAATCGAAGCAGTAATTCAGGATAATTTCGGGGGTTTTATTTTACATGTTCTCTTGTTATGTCAATTGACGGCCGTGAGCCATGTCTGATGCCCCATGATATATTGGCAGATTCTTGTTTTCTGATTTACCTCTTTTGCTGTTTCTTTTTCGGGAAAAATACTGAGGAAATAGCGAATTTCATATGGCTAATTTCATCATACTTCAAGAAATGTCATCTGCTCAATATATTCTGCAATAGTACACAGCTGCATCGGGCAGTCTAAAGCTCCAGAACTCCGATCATTGCTTGCAATGTGACAACCCAAAGTGAACCAACAGAAGAGTGCATTAACGAGGAAAATTGAATCCAAACGTGACTTGTTTTCTAGTGACTATGTTCCCTCCCTTTTTGCCATCAGATGTGTTTTGTGGCTAACATGGCCTGCTTGCTTGATATCCTTCAATTTTAGTATGCATGTCTTTACTTTTTTATCTGTGAAAGTGAAGGAGCAATTTTGGGTTGGACCGTGGAATAATCTTACCATAAATCTCAGCAAAGATTCCTCAGCTAGATAAATCCTTGCTAAAAAACGCCCACTGAATTCTGCTCTTAGTTTGACCCCAAAAAAAAAAATTCCCGCTCTCGGTCAAAGGAAAAGGGACAAACAAATTGCCAAAACAAAAACTGATAATTTTTCACTCTACCAAAGAAACTTGGCACTGCTTTTTCTCTGTCTATAGCCCGAGCCACCGATTGCACAAAGAGATGCCAGATTGCCATAATCCAAAATAGAATGCCCACAATGAGCAGTAAAAGTTTAGAGCCAGCGCAACGTACGTAGTATTGGATTCGAGCTAGTAAAATTACAAGTTCCTACTATCCACTTTTTCTGGACAAGCAGACCAATATATAAGCACCTCTAACTAGGGAGATACTTAAATGGTGCACATTATGTCTCGATCCCCGCACCTTCTCATCACTGTTCTTGAGTTGATCTTTCAAATGCTCAAGCAAGTTAAATGTTTCTCATGTCATCTTCAAATATTACTTGTAGGCAAACGCCAAGAAAAGAAGTCATGTTTTATCCTCACAATATAATAGAGCTTCGTTAGTTTCTAGTAGATTCCGAAAATCTCACGACATCATGCATACAAGTACTCTCATTCGCATTGGATGAAGATATCATATACCGCCAAGATAACAGTTTTTTACTCGTTAATTCGTTAAGATGAAAATACAAGTATAGCTATGAAATCTTCCAATTAAGAAAAGTAATGCTCACCGATATGTACTAAGACAAGAAAATAGCTATTCGTCAAGAACCTAAAAGAAAATCAAGGAACACAAACGAGTATTACACTAATACCCAATTAAACAAGAATTCTCAAGGAAAATGATATTTAACCAATTTATGAGAATACTTCACAAGCATGTTGCTCATTGATTATAGACTATAACAATTACCAAAACTATCACCTATCTCAAGGATAAACCAGAGAACAATGAGTCAAATTTAATTTTGTCCTGGATCACCGGTTTTTTTAGGGGGGTGGGGCGAGAGTTGTGCTTGAAATTGGATTAAACGCACACGGTTCAACAATCTCAGCTCAGGAGAAGAGGGAAAAGAAAAACCCTAACTTGAAGGTGGTCGGGCCAAAGGATGAAAGAACTAGAAAATTCCCTAGCCTCGAACAAAAAAAAATCAACGATTCAACATTATAGACGAAATCGAAACTCGAGCAGATAATGACAACCGAAAACTGAGCGAGGATTGAGAAAAAAGAGTACATTAGCTCATTGATTATCTACATTTCATCTAGAAAACAATCGAAAATGAAGCAATGGCAGAGAGTAATCAGAGGTCGAGAACATCCAAGGTTGCGGATGATGAGAGAAAATACAAAGATGATCCGGTTGGTGGAGGAAGGCATAAAGAAACACTTATGAAAAAAAAAAAGACGATCGAAGGGAACACATTCAAAACCCGAAGCTCAAACAAGAAAAGAAATTGGAAAAAAAAAAAAACTTCCACCAAACAATCTCAACAGTGAAAGAGGGAAACATCCCAACCTGAAGGTGGTCGGGCAGAGGACAAAAAACCTAACATGAGGTAGCAACTTTCCGTAGCCTGAACTCATCCGATGCAAAGGAAGAAAAACTTAATGGGAGGCAAAGGCGTAAGAAGCTTTCGCTTCAAATCGCGGGCACAATCAAGGAAGGAAAATAGAACTTGGAGAGACATGAGGTGGTGGTGGAGGGGCTCCGGGGACGGTGGAGGAAGCCCTTGTGGTTTTGATCAAGGGACCAAGCGAGGTCGTCGAGCGAAAAATCTGGTCGAGGGAGCCAACTTAAAGGAGAGAGAGAGAGAGAGAGAGAGAATCGTGAACTTGGAGGGAGAAACAGAGTCATGAAATTTGAAGTGAGAGAGATGACGATCGGATGGAGAGATAACGGAGAGACCCTTTTCATATCTTTTGAAAATTCTGAGCAGTGGGCCCCCGATGTGCCACGTGTCAGTTTATGAATGATTTTTTATTAATCCATGTGGAGTATCTCACGCACACAATATTTTCTCCGGTGAAGCTTGGACCGCGAGATAAGAAGAAAAAGAGAAGAAGATGCTTTGAGGTCCACGGTTTGACTCCTCTCGCGTAGTTGACGCAGTTTGGAGGTGCTAGACTACTAGGTGGGTCTTGATATCGATAACAGGCAAGTCAATGCGACTTTTTCAAATAGAAGAGATTTTCTTTTTTTAGTCCAACAAATAGAAGAGATCGACAGCGATGATTGCTCTCCTTCATCTTTTTCTTTTTTCCCCATCTCGCCCAAGAACAATTTTATGACCTGCAGTTTTTGCTCCTTTCACTGAAAGCAAAGGAAAAGATTAATGTAAAACTCTCTGGATATAACCAAATAAGAATATTTGCTTATTTGTTTAATAAAAAATACAACAAAAATGTTGCAACTTGGGGCTTAATAAATTGAATTTATATCATAATTAAATGAAAAACCATATGAATGTCTCTCTTTTGTTAATCGAGGAATGTCTCGATCATTTCACAAAGACGCAAAATGTAGAGTTATCGAAACCTTGTTCCCATGGTTTGAGACTAATTCATCCACAATAGTTACATCTAGCAATTAGATTGGTATAATGAAGTATCATGGACCGTTTCTCTTCATTAGATGCTCACATGAGGACATTCCAACCACCTTATGTCTATACACATTAGATAGCCGAAATGACGTCCATCCATCACTTTCTATTCACTACAACAACAAAAAGGTTTTAGCCACGAAATTTGCGTAAAAAATTTTGGCAAAATTCCCGCTAATTGATTTTGCGACGAAAATTGCGAAGAAAAAATTCGTGGCTAATATGGCGTCGCAAAATTTAGCGACGAAACGTTGACCATTCGCAACAATTTGGGACGAAATTAGCAACGAACAAATATCCGTCGCAAATTAGTGACGCACTTGGCGACAGAATATGTGCGTGGCAAATTAGTGACGAAAAAGTTCGTGTCGCTAATTTGTGACGAACAAATACCTTGTGACGGAATACGTGCATGGCAAATTAGCGACAAAAAAGTTCGTGTCGCTAATTAGCGACGAATTATTTTCCGTAGCAAATTAGTGATGAACATATTCTTCGCAAAGTGGCGACGAACTTTGCGACGAAGGTTTTTCCGTAGCAAATTATAGCTTTGTGACGAAAGTTTTCCGTAGCAAAGTAGAGACAAACTAGTTTGTCGCAAAGTTCGCGACGACGTTTGCAATGAATTATTTCGCTGCCAATTTCGTCCCTAATGCCACATTGCTGTTCAAAGATTTAGCGACCAAATTATATTCATTGCTAAATTGCGACGAAAAATTCAAAAGTGTTTGCTAAATTCGTAACGAATGTTCGGCATTTTCGACAAAAAGTTTCGTGGCTAAAGTGATTTGTGACGAAAATAGCAATGAAGTGGCTGAAATTAGAGGCGACATAATTTTTTTTGGTGACGAATTTTTGTTTATTCTTTAGCGATGAATTTTGCAACAAAAAATGGACGACGAATTTAGAGATGAAATTTGCGACTACCAAGCACGGGATGATTTTATAATTTGTGATGATTGTATGGTAAAATAAAATTTTCATTTTTCGATTTTAAATCTAACTAAAAGCAAAATTAATTTCTAGAATTTATATTTACCATTGAGTGAGCAAGTAATAAGACGTAAATATTTAAGGATAGATGTTATAGTCACCAAAAGAAGAAATTGTAACATCTTAATCCAAAGTAAATACCGACTGATACAATATATCTTTACATCTATATCATCAATAGGAGATCAGGAAAATGATACAGTATTAGATTTTCCTAATAGAAATCCTGAAAAAAAAAAAACAGAGAGTACGGAGGAAGCATGAAAAAGTGCAATCGATTATCTCTAGAACCTAACCTTATTGAAAAGGATATCCTTATTGTTTATATGCATTATGCCATCCTTAAGTGTGCACTTCCACCCGCTCTTCGTCCGTGTCACCTATCCACACAAAAATACAAACTGAAAACATAGTTTCTACCTAAGCAAAGTATGATAGCTCCAAGGCAGATCATCATTGTCATCCTGAAGCAACTGTCACCTTGTCAAATTGAGCTAGAACTAGGTGCTGAGTATTTAGCTCCTCTCCCTCATTTGCATCATCTAAATCATCCTCATCATCATCAATTTCATTCAACGGTGGCTCATCTTCATCTTCATCATCTCCAACATCATTATGAACTCCAATAGCAGGAGTAGCTACCTGTAAGTCTGAAGAAAAGCAAGAGGGAGATCATCTGAGTCTTCTAATACACTAGTGACACTAAAGGACTGGCTCACATGTCATAAACTTGCAAAAGTCGCAAATACCATTAGGAGCTGGTGTACTAGCAATGTTGTAATCTTCATTCACGACTCCTTGATGATTGTAAATCTGCAATGCCAAGAAAAGAAAACACATCAAAAGGGAACCAACCAATGAGATTGCTCCTTATCTCCCTTTTTTCTTGCGAAAGTTGCTCATCTCAAATTGAATCAACCTTAAATGCAAGGCACGGTATGGATAACAATTTTTTAAGTTCTTTTTTTTTTTTTTTGGTGGGGGAGGGGAGGAGGGTGGTTATTTGGATTTTTAGCTCAGATCATGGTATACCCTTGCACCTTATGAAGACTTCCTAAAATCTGTGATTACATATCGTTTATCAAGATATGTGCTCATCACATGGATCCTGAAGGCAACTACGGAACTTTCTGCCCACAGCATGAAAAAGGGAAATGCATGAACAAGCAAAATTCAGAATTCTATTATCAGAAAAAAGCAGAAGAGAGGATCAAGCATTAAATTCTGTGTTCTAATATCTTAAATGTTACTCACATTGGGAGTAGAAAGCATCTCGTCATAAGAATCAGGAGTTTACCCATCTACTTGAGGTATCTTTGATAGTGGCCTTCCCACATGTGCCAACATTTGCCTATTTCTAGTGTCTATAGTGGATAGAACAGTCATTTTCTCTGTGATCTAGAAATTTACCGCACCTGAGTTAGCAAATATACAACTAACCAAACTACAAAAGTTTCGAAAGAGATGCTGAAACTAAATCCACCAGGAAAAGGATCAAATATCCTGCAGCTGGTAAACAGTACATACGTTAGCCCAGGATAAAAAATTGAGCTTCAACACTTGAACTAGAAAACAATAACCAAACTTTAAACACCAGATCTACAAGTTTGTACTCCCAAAACTCCCCTGGTTCAAATTCATCTAGCTCATTCGGTTACAAAAAGTATTCATAGAGACTATGAAGTATCAAGGCCTGAGAAAATGGCATTATAGCAACATAAAAGACCAGAGAAAATGTGTGCATGTCGCACTAGCGCCAGTGATTCTCCGAGCTGGTCTGGATTTCCAATTCCATATCGGCAAACATGCTGTTTATGGAATTAAATCACAAAGAAGATCCTCAGCATCAATGTCATCATCATTGCGCCACTCCTCATCATGCCCATGACCTATTTGATTAGCCGGAGGTATAGGAGGAACCTGAGCTGGATTTCTGTTGAGGGTTTGCAAGACCATTGCCATTTGAGCCTACAGGAGATCTAATTTGGTCATCCTTTTGTGACAATCTTTCTTCTTGTCGTTTCATTTGTTTGTCCTTCCCCGCAAGCAAAAGTGTTAGTCGGCTCACTTGTTGTACCGTTTTCTCATCAAGTCGTCTCCTCCTTGAAGCAACCGCATTGGAGGATGAACTTCCACCCTCCTCTCGCGACCAATTCCCTTGACAAGTTCTCCCACCTATATATTTTTCCTCGCTTCACCCCACCCGACGCCTCCACCCATATTATCGTATTGTCGGCTCATTCTCGACGCAGCTCCACCATCACCGCTACCACCGCACTCATTAAAAGCTCGTTATATTTTTCCTACATCAACAAAATAGATATGAAAATAAAATAACTTTATATGTGTAATTGCCATAAATATTGCAAGCATTCATGGTTTTCATTCAAGTTTTCATAAAGTCAAAAGTACAACCTTACATACCTTAACAGATTTCGCTTGGTCGCCAACCCACGTCTTATGTTTCTTTTGAAAAACGCTTTCGAATGTAGTCGTATACGTCGGTTCGGTCCCCAAACATGTGCCTACAAAATTGAAATATAAATGAGTAATTGAATTAAATTAACTTACATGTTTAACAAACTTACCAATCTTTTTCTATGCTCCCCAATGCTGATAGAACCCCCAACATATGTTGCAAACGCAGGAAGACCCTTCACTAAAGCTAGAAGCTCGATTCTTGGCTTTTTATTCACTCCTTTGCTTCATTTTTTTCACCTTCCCAAGTTCCGTTCATTTCACCAACTTCACCGGTAATAAAGTGTGGCTTCACCTTTTTTGTCTTTGCTTTATTCATCACATTGCGGAATTCATGCCAATTGTGGCTTCACCTTTTTTTCTTAAATATTCTTCTAATTTCATTCTCTTGCAATTCATGCCAGTTGAATTTCCGCTGTAATCAATAGAAAAACAACTCGCTTTATTTACACCGAACTTAATTTTTGAGAAAATTCAAACAAAAAAACATTTACATCCATATCTACCACCCAAACAATACCCTAAATATTACATTTACTTAAAAAATTGAAGTACTTACTAGTCTCCTTGTGGGCATATCATACGCCGGCTATCTTCTATAGCTAACCTCTCCCGATCATTTGATTATTCCATTGGAGAAGGTGGAACTGAGGCAAATGGAGGGTTAGAATGTAGTGGTGGAGGGTGAAATGAAAGGGAATGGGAAGATTGCTAGGACGGGGACGAGGACGAGGAAGGGGAAGGCAAATGGGAAGGGGCCGCTCGGCTTCCTTGTGAAAATGCACTACGCATGTGACCTCCACGTCTATAATACTAACAAATAGAAATGTTAGACAAATATCAATAAAAATAGACACATGTATTAGGGACACATAATGACGTACATCACGAAGCTTACCATTTTGGTTCAAAGAGCACATGAGAAACTTGAGAATTAATGGTTGTCTCTGATAAAGAAATGATATTGAAAGTTAATCGTAAGTTCCATCTAAGTAATATAACCAAGACCATAGAAAGCACAATGCCAAGAGTTAAAACTCACCTGGGTTTTTCCTAAGCGAGATTCGAGGTCCACTTTGTAATCCCTATGCTTCAATGGCTTCCTTTGCACAGGTAGAGCTTTCGCTGCACATAAATATCCACATTACTCCTCCAACATCTACACTCCTTTAACACACACAAGCACCAGCTACCAAGCTATACCATCTCACACCATAAGTGCCAATCTGTCCTATTCGACGAGCAAATGGTTAGTGAAATACTAATGATTCCTTTGAAGACTCAATTTTCACATGATGGACTGGTGCGGATAGGAACAAGATCAGGTCAGTTTAAAGTGAAGAGTGCATATACCATGGACAAAGTTATGGTAGATCAGAATTTCACAGCACAAGCCTTATCATTATACTACACCCCGCGAGTTAAGGAAAAGTATTTGGCGTTTAGATATCACACTCAGAATCAGAATATTCCTAAGGAGTTTATGCCAAAATGCAATCCCGACCATAGACAACCTATTCAGGAGAAACATATTACCTCAGCCTACATGGCCTCTTTGCAATCAAGATGCCGGAACAGTGGAGCACTCATTCTTGCTTTGTCCTTCTACAAATTCGGTTTGGACTAAACCTTCCCTACAATTCAAAATTTCAAGTCAAGGGGGAGCAAGGATTTGATATTTGGCTGCAATCTTATAGTACCCACTCGACAAACCCACCTTCCCTTGACAATGTGGCTTGCGTTCATTCGGCACCAACTCCCAAATCCTACTACCGTAGTGGAATCGACACACATACCCAGAACGCCAAAAAGGCGAGATGCACTCAGAGATTGGAGACTCACCTCAACGCTGGACTCCATCGAAAGATAAACTTTTTACGGAGCGAGCACCAGAGCTATAGCCAGCTTGGTGGGTAACTCGTCGGGAACGCTCATTGATGGTTTTGCCAGATCAATTCTAGCGGGTCCTGCTCTCCAAGTTGAAGCCCTAGCACCTATTAAAGTATTCTCTCTCTACACGGCCAAAGCAGAGAGGGAGAGGGAGGCTAGAGTCGACACTCGGGCTGAGACCGCGAGCGGGAGGCGTCGAATGAGAGGGATGCAAGTTGAGGCAGTCGGGCTATTAGGGTTGTTCTCCACACGGCCAAAGCACAACAGGCTTTTCGGCGCTAGTTATTAGGGGACGTTTAGCGACAAACTAAAATTTTAAAAAAATTTTGTCGCTAATTTCTACCAAGTACATTAGTGACGAATTACAATATTCGTCGTGAATTAGTGACGAACCAAAATGTTTGTTGCTAATTTAAAAGTAATTAGCGACAAACATAGTTTTGGTCGCTAAGTTCTATGAAGTAAAGTAGCGACAAACATGCTTTTCGTCGTTAATTTATCAAGGGATGCTTAGCGACGAAATAATATGTTCATCGCTAATTAGCGACAAACGAAATTGTCGTTGCTAATTTCTACAAAGTCAATTAGTGACGAACAATATTTTCGTCACTAGTTTATATGTAGATGGTTAGCGATGAATTACACTATTCATCGCTAAGTAGTGATGAACATATTTTTTCGTCGCTAATTTCTTTGAAGTAAATTAGCGACGAACATAACATTTGTCGCAAATTAGCAGCATAAATTATGTTCGTCACTAATTTATATGTAGATTTAGCGACGAACACACTTTTCGTCACTAATTTATGTGTAGATGATTAGCGATTAATTTATATGCTTGTCGCTAATTAGCGACGAACCATGCTTTCGTTGCCAATTTATAAGCCAAATTAGCAACGGAAAATATTGTTCGTCGCTAATGTTGCGACACACACCCTCTTTTCGTTGCTATTCTTGCGACGAATTCTTTTTTTTAAAAATTTTGTGACGAATTGCTTTTGGTTGCAAAATTAGCCATGAATTTTATATTTGTCGCTAACTTTGGTGACAAATAACAATTGTCTTCCACATCATAAGAATAAAAATATATAGTAATAACATTTAAATTAACAAATGTCGTAGTAATAATAATAATTACACATAATTAGTTAAAAGTGTCAAAAGGTCTAATCTTCGTATTCATCATCATCTTCATCTTGACTTTCATCTTTGTCTTGATCTTCATCTTCATCTTCATCTTCTTCATGAGCATCATCTTCATCCACTATCGCAAAATCGATTCTTCATCACCATCTACATTTGATTCACAAATTTCAATTGGATCCACATGTACACTTGCTCCACATGGATCTCGTAAAATTGGAACGTTATATTCCTCAACTTCAACGAGTGCTACAAACTTCTTCTTGTTGATACGCTATATCCTTCCAGGGTGCCTCGATTTTCCTTCGTTCTTTGATTTTACATACACTCTATCAATCAACTTTGTCGCGTTTCAAACTAGGATATGATGCATAATATACTTGAATTGCTTGTTATGCCAAGACAAATGATTTATATTTCATATACCTTTTCTTGTGATTTACTTCAACCAAATTAAACTTCGTATACACCTTCATTCCTCTCGACGGGGTTGAACCATATGCACTTAAATAAAATAACTTTGCATTAATGGTCTAGGGTACTCTATCTCTATGATTTCATTCAACAAGCCATAAAAATCATCTTTCGTATTGCCACCATTGGATGATCGAACACACACACACACTATTCATTGTGGCTTTGCCCATTCCGTACTCTCGAGTGTGAAAATTATACCCGTTTATGAAATATCTTGGCCAAATCGTATCCTTCTTTGTGGACCCCACGACATATCATATAGCAATCTTTGCTCTTCGACTTGATCATGATTGCTATGAACTTGAAGTCACACACACAAAGTCAAAAATATTTTTTAATTAATGATTTATAAAACATTAATAACTTGTTTTTCGTCCATAGGCAACTCACATATATTTTGAACCATGTTGCAAATTGTTCATCGCACAAATGGTCAAACTCATTTGGTGGTAGTCCATACATTGAAATTTGAAAAATCCTATTAATGAATACCATTTATATATTAGCAAATGTTTGACACACAATAAATATATTTGCGAAGTACACTTACTCGAAGTATGGCCCCACTTCTAGACGGTTCAAGAAAATATATTTATGGGCTGCCCGCCATTCTTTGTCCGTTAAGTAACGAAACTTACATACGCCGCTTGTCGACTAAGATAATTAAAAAATAGATAACAATTTGCAATTGGGATCAATGGGCCCCTCATCATTTCTTCTTGCCCTCCGCCTCTTGTAATACACATGCGGCTCAAAATAGTATGATGCAAATGTTGTCACTTCTTCCACAATATGCATTACAAATTGAAGCTTCAACACATACCTTGTTCTTCGCTTTTCTCTTCAAATGATATAAGAACCTAGTTGCAATAGGAAAAAGTTCATTAGAACATAATAAGTAATAAAGTAATTTCAAATTTATTAAAAAAATATTTTACCTTTCAAATTGATACATCCAAAAAATTGAACGGGACTCCGCAACTTTGGCCTCATAAGGCAAGTGAACTAAGAGATGCTCCATTGAATCAAAGAACGATGGAGGAAATATCCTTTCTAAGTTGCAAAGAATGATTGAAATATCTCCCTCCAGTTTCTCCATGTGTAATGCTTTTAACACCATTGAGCAAATATCATGAAGAAAATTACTTAACTCGTGATGGCGCCCCATACAAAGTTCGGTAGAAGTTCCTTGAAAGTTATTGGAATTAGTCTTTCCATAAATATGTGGCAATCATGGCTCTATAGATCTATTAGCTTGCATTTATTCAAATCAACACATCTCCCGAAGTTCGAAGCTTATCCATCAATCGCACAAATTTCAACCATTGACAAACAACCCGTCTCTCGCTCCCTATCCAATGTGTAAACCGCTTTTGGTTTTGGTCTCTGCTTTGCTTGCATCCACATCAAATGTTGGTCGATCACAAATAACTTTCATATCTTTTCTCGCATTCAAGTTGTCTTTTCGTTTTTCTAGTGACATCCATTACAAGATATTGATGACATTATCGAAAATATTCTTTTCCACATGCATGATGTCAAGATTATGACGAATAAGATGGGTCTTCCAATATGGTAGATTCCAAAATATATTGCGCTTAGTCCACTTATGTTCGCTTTTGTACTCAATAATCGTGCCATGGGGGTTTTCAACAACAATCGGAAAGTCATGCACTTGCTCCCAAATTTGATCACTAGTTAACCTCAATAGTAGGGGTGTTGTTTCAATTCTATTTTTGATGAACTCTTTTTATTCATTCGGAATGTATGATTTCTTGGCAAAAATTGTCATGACGATACAAAATAGCTAGCCTTCTTGCCGTGTTTTAATCTGGATGACTTTAATCTCTCCATACATATCGAACATCCTAAGATCCCAACTATACTCCATCCGGATAACTTCCCATAAGCCGGAAAGTCATTTATCGTCTAAAGAAGTGCAACCTTCATTACAAATGTTTGATCGAGTAAAAACATCATACGTAAGAGCACCTTCATGTCATAATTGTCGTAACTCCGCAATCAATGGTTGCATATAAACATCTATCAATTTTTTTGGATTTTGCGGGCCAAGCACGATCAATGTCAAAAACATGTAAGGTGTCTTCATGCAATACCAGGTGGCGGATTGTACGGAGTTAAGATAACCTCATTAAAATGTTTGATCAAGAAACATCATACGTAAGAGCCTTCATGCATAACGCGTAACTCCGCAATCAATGGTTGCATATAAACATCTATCAATTTTTTGGATTTTGCGGGCCAAGCACGATAAATGTCAAAAATATGTAAGGTGTCTTCATGCAATACCAAAAAGCGGATTGTACGGAGTTAAGATAACCGGCCAACATGAATAACTTTTTCTTGATTTCCCAAATGGGGCAAATCCATCAAGCATAAAGACCTAACCCGATGCTTCGAGACTCTATCGCAAACTTAGGTTATATTCTATCAAAACATTTCTATGCTTATGTATCCCAAGGATAACACATCAAACCCTCCTCGGTTTCATGATTTGCATGCCAAGTCATGTGTTCAGATGGCTTTAGACGCATAAAGCCTTTGCAATCCGGGGATTAAGGGTAGATAAAATAATTGCTTGCATGGTTTACGCTTTTGATTACAATCCCGCCTCCCCTCTAATCTTGTACCTCGGTTGGCTACAAAATTTGCAAGATTCGTCATTTTCATCATCCCCCAATATAATATACAACCCCCACTACATACATCAATCCTTATAACTCGGAAGACCTAAGTCATCAACTAGCTTCTTAATGTCGTAAAAATCACATGGTATGATATTATCGCGAGGCATTACTTCCTGCATTACGTCAACAAAAGAGTTGAAGCAATTCTCGGATACATTATGCTCGCCTAAATGTTTAACAATCTCACGGTCACCGATAACTTGGTGTGGTTGTCACAACCTCGCCCATAAAAATTCATCTGCTTTGCTTTCAACACTTCCTAGAACTAATTAGATGTAAAAGTTTCATTGTGCATATTCTCATCAAAACCATTACTCCTACTTCTTCAAATTGTGATGCATAGCTAGTACCCACTTGTTCAAATGTAGGAGCAAAACTAGTACTCACATGGTTCATTTCTCAAACGAAGTTCGACCCGTGCATCAATCACCATCCTCTAGTATGAGTTCAATTGGTTATAATAGCTACATTCTTCCCTAACTGAAAATTGATCACTTCTTCGATATTCTTCATTAGATATAAATTGTTCATCATGGCAAGTCCAATTATAATAGTTAGGAGTGAACCCAAATCTACAAAAATGTTCTCTAACTTGATCACACTCATGAAATTTATTATTACCGCACCTTTTACACGGACACCTTAACTTATTTCCATCCATCAACTCAAATTTACTACTAGCAAAGTCCAAAAACTGTTCCAACCCAAGGAAAACTCATCACTCAATCCTCGTCATCCGATAAGTTCTTATTATACATTCAAGCCCTCTCAATTTGCATTGTGTTTGTATAAATATTAAAAATCTCATAAAATATTAAAAATACCATATCCAATATTTATTATTCTTAATTAAAACTATAAAATCGTAAAAATTAAAATTCTATTTGTGACGAAACAATTACTTTGAAATTGAAAAAAATGAAAAAAAAATACCATGTCAAGAAGACTTACCCAAGTATTTCACTCAAATCTTTATAGTAGAAAGCAATCAATTTGATGAGAATTGCAAGGTTCACTTGTATAGTGAGACCTTTAAGTGGACACGTACATAAAAAAAAAGAAAATTTACTTAAGATTCATGAAGCTTATGGCAATTGATAGAAGAAAATGGTGAAATAAACAACAATTTATTCTAGGAATAGCATAAGACACGAATTTAGCGACGAACAAACTTTTTCGTTACTAATCAGCTACGGACAGACTTTGTTCGTCTCTAATTAGCGACAAAATATTAAGTTCGTCGCTAATTACCGACAAACAAGAATTTTTGTCGCTAATTAGCGATGGCAGAGAAGTTCGTTTCTAATTAGCAATGAACAAGCTGTCACTAATTAGCGATGAATGAAATGTTTCATCGCAAATTAGCGACGGACATGCTCTTCCGTTGCTAATTAGCATTATGAACATTAAAAAAAAAGGTCACAAATATTATCATTAATTTCGCATTACTATACCTTAACTTATTTCAATCCATGAGCTCAACTTTACTTTGAAATAAAAGAAAATTACAATGTCAACAAGACTTATCGAAGTATCCGATTGAATTTTTTTGTAGAAGAAAGTGGTCAATGATGAAAATTTCAAGGTTCGCTTGGATTGTGAGATCTTCAAATGGACACGTACCTAAAAAAACGAAAATTACTTAGAATTCATGAAACTTATGGCAATTGATAGAAGAAAAAGGTGAAATAAACAATAAGTTATTCTATCATTACCATAAGACACAGGTACGAATAGAGAAGACAAGACGCAAAAAAAGAGAGAGAGAAAAAGAGCGGACCAAAGACTCTTGTGCAGATAGAGAGAAGATAAAGTGGTCAAAGTCTTCCTCCACCACAGTTGATTTATCGCTAATTACTGTTGCGCCTGCAGCTCAGGCCAAGTCTGATGACGTGCTTTCTTTTCGGTGAGCAGAGATTTTTTCTGACATATGTGAGGCACCTGTATTTAGCGACGAAAATCGCCATTTTGTCGTTAATTAGCGACGAAAAAATGAATTTCGTCGATAATTAGCAACGAACAAAATTTTCGTTGCTACTTGTTACATAGCCATTTTGCGACACAAACAGCGGTTCGTCGCTAATTTGCGATGACAGTCACGCTTCATCACTAAATCTATCTAGCCAATTTACGACGAATAACTGTATTCGTCGCCAAATTCAAACTAACAATTAGCGACAAAAAATATTTTCGTCGCTAATTAGCGATGAACAAAATTTTTTTTCGCTAATTAGCGACGAAAGAAATTTTCGTCGCAACATTTTAAGTACCCAATTAGTGTGGTTGAGCGTCTCATTAGTACGGGTGGTGAACTCAGTTTCACATCAAGCTTTTCAATCTACTTTAAGTGACATTATGTCAGTGACACGAGGAAGTGACATTATGTCAGTGGCCATTTAACGATAGTTTTGCGCAAATGAATGGCTCAGAAGTTTTCGATTTGTGACCGAAAAAGAATTTCGTCGCTAATCACATAAATAAATTTCTTCGGTAATCACGTCGCTTAAATAGACAATTGGCAACGAACGTACGAATTCGTCGCTAATTGGCGACGAATGTATGATATTTCATCGCTAATTTTCTACTATTCTCTATTTTATCGGACGGTTTCTGCAGGCTTTCTTTACTTTCCTCTAATTGCTCCTGGCCCCCCTCCTTTCTTTGTACGACCAAAAGGAGAGCCACACTTTTTTCTCAAAAGGAGAGCCACCTTTTTTTCTTTTCAACGTTGAAGAGGCAGAAATTTTTTGCCTGCGGAAGAAAGCATGTGGCCCTAAGAGTAAAGAAAGACCGCAAAAGCCGTACCAATTTTGAGTTCCTAAAGCGAGAGAATTAGCGACGAATGTTTAACATTTCGTCGCTAATTTGCGACAAAATGTTAAAAATCATCACTAACTGTTGATTATTGCTCATTAGCGACGAAACACTTTATTTTTCGCTAATTAGCGACGAACAATAATTTTGTTGCTAGCAACGAACGAATATATTCATTTCGTTGCTAAATTTTAGTTGTCGCTCATTAATGACGAACACTTTATTCGTCGCTAATTTAGCCAATGAGGGATGAAATAAGAATGGCTCGCATGGTAACCATTCTCATTCTCTAATTCCGATTCTAGGAACAAAAAAGGATGAAAATCTTGTTTGGTAATGCAAATAAATTTGATTCGATTCTAGTCTCGAAATCGGTTTTAAAGGATCAAAATCGGTTTTAGAGCAAAATCCAGAATAAAAAAAAGTTGGTTACGGAAAAAGAATCACTTTTGAGAATCACAAAATAGAATGAAATTTCACATCTTCACTTTTCCCTTTTAGTTCTCCTGGTCACTTTTCCATCAACCTAATAAAAATAAAAAAATTCGAAAAAAATTGGAATTTTTTTAAAAAGCACGAAAAATTTAGAAAATCCCTAAAAATAGAAGAAGCTTAGATTAGGCTAGTTTGACCTCATTTTCATAAATTTGGGCCTAAATTTCTTAGATTTCATGGATTTCACTCTTTTGCAAAAAATGTCGCGAGAAGATGAGGGTATCCAACATGCGGATGATAACATATATATCAGAATCAGTGCGTCACAAAATGTGACCATTTGCACGTGAGTGGAGCCAAACACTTACTTGGATTTAAGATATAAACCGCAAAATGATAGTGAAGGACTTGTACTTCATATCAATGAGGATAATTTGATTTTTTTTTTTTTTTGTCAGTGGATAATTTGGTTATTCGAACTGTTATGTTTGTATGTATTTTGGATAATGTAACATTTAAAGAAAAAAAATGATTTCGTAATATGAGAATTGTCCCATGCTTCAATCGAACTTCAAACGTTATGTATTAAAATTTAGGTTTCATTTATGACATACTAAAAAAATAATGCATTTTAAATTATTTTAGTGTGTATTGAAAATTAGTCTTCAATTTAGGATGAAATTTTACAAAGTAACTACATAGTACTTAAATGAAAAAAATTAGGATGAGAAACAGTTTTCGAAGAAAAATTTTGTGCAACAAACGCCTTTCTATTCTAGGAAAAGAAATTTTGGGTAGTTATTAAACGCGTTCGATTCTCTAAAACTCATCTAGAAACGGAATCGAAAAAGCAATTTTAATCGAAATTAGTTTTCCGAAATATAATGGTTACCATGTTTAGCTGAATTAACCCGGATAATTAGAGACGAAAACAGTTTTCGTCGTTAATTGTTGAAGAAGAATTTAGCGACGAAAGATATTTTCTTCACTAATTAGCAATGAACGTTATATTTCGTCGCTAATTAGTGACGAAAAAAGACTTTTCGTCGCGAAATTTTGTTGTCCAACAAGAGCGACAAAAACATTTTTCATGGCAATTTTGGTCGCAAATGAGCGGCAAAAATACTTTCGTTGCCAATTAGCGACGCACTAGTTTTCATGGTCATTTTCGTCAAAATGAGCTACGAATATTTTATTCGTCACTAGTGTTGTCGTAAATTAGCGACGACTTATCTTCCGTCGCGTATTTCGTCGCAAATTGGCAATGAATAATCATCGCGAAATCCGTCACGAGATAGCTATGATTTTTTTTTTCGTCGCTATGGTCGTCGCAAATTAGCGACAAGTTTTTTTTGTCGCTAATTTTTTGTGGCTAAATTCGTGTTTTTTTGTAGTGATTCATCCAAATTACGAGCATACCTTCTTTTTCTCCAATAATGGACATGAGCTACCTAAAGATCCATGGATCAATTCAGGGACGAGTCTTGTCTTGTGCAAATGACGTGTACCTAGAGCAGTATGGTCGCAGCTGGTGGGATTCAAATGGTTGACCTTTCGCTTCCCGAGTTCAAAATATCTCGAAACCTTAATCAATTGCTGCATTTGCTGGGGCTCATGAGAGCACCTTTTTTTTTTTTTGTTTAGTAGAAAAAGCTACGACACTAAAATGGAGTAAATACTAGAAGAATAAAAGAAGTACTCCCAACTTCATTGCTTGATAATTAGAGTTGTCAAACGGGTAGATCGGATCGAAAACGATCTACCCCAAGTCGACCCATTTAACCCATTTTCATACAATACAAATCTAGTAATCCATATCCGACCTAACTTAACCTAACTCATATTCGACCCGATTCATATTGTTAAAACACTTCAATATTTACTCATATTTAGAAAACTTCTTTTCTTATAGATTTATGAAAAAAAAATATATTCCTAAAATATTGTAGACAATTTTTATAGTCTTTAAAAAAATTTAAATTTTTTCTTTATTTTTATTTTTATTTTTTTCTTTCTCCTCCGAGCCGACAGCCCATCAACCAACCACAAACATGGCCAATTCCAGTTAGCTCGAGGCTTGCTAGATTTTAAGTGAGCCATAAATAGGTTTTATGAATATTTTAAAAATATTCAATTTCTTTTATTAATTTATGATTTTATTTCTTATGTTTCTTTCTTTTCTTCCTTTTTCTTTTTCCTTCAAACCTCCACCGCGGCGATCGGCTATCTACGGCCGGCGACAAGCTTGAGGCTCACCCAATTTTTGTAAGCCCGAGCTTGTAGGTGGTCATCATCGGCTAGTGGCGGCCAAGGCATGGGGAAAAAGAAAAGGAAATAAAAGAAAAGAAAAGAAAAGAAAGAAAAAAAATCAATATAAAAATAAAAATATTGAAATAATAAAAACTTAAAAATTTGATTTTTTTAATGTCCACAAAACTTATTTATGACTCACTTAAGATAGTTAATCAATTTATGACCCATTAAGTTTGTGTAACTCATTTATGATCCAGTTAAATTTGTGTTTAAGACTTTAGTCAACCTATTTATGACCTATCACCATTAAATATGGATTAAATATGAATTTTAGACTCATTTTGCCACTTTTACTTCTTGTTAAATCCTCTTTCTGAAATTTAATATGCATGTCATCGTAAGTCGCCACTCTCAAGATTGCTTGCAGCCCCTCCGATGGACCCATTTACACATTCATCTTGGATGATGGACACGTAGAAGAATTTAATCATAAAACAAATATCAAACACAAATGTCTCTCGAAAACCCAAAGAAGGATCATATCATGATTTTATTTGTACATTTTTCTTTGGTATTCTTTAATGCGGTTATTCCTATAACTAGAATGACTGCCGGATGGAAGTATCATGAAAGAAAATAAATGACTGGGTTGTACTAAAATGTTTCTCATACAAAGAATATAATTTCCATTATTAGTTTTCTTAATTTGTTTTATGTTCAAGGTTAATTCATTTTTCTTTCCTTTTCCTTTAGGGTTAATATCATAGGAAATCCCAAATTGCTACACTTGTGACAAATTTACTCCAAATTAATGTTTTCACCACCAAAAACCCTAAATTAGTATACTTGTAATAAATATACCTTTTGTTAGTTTCAATTAAGTTTTATTATCAAATTACTAAATTGGATGACACGTGATTGTTAACCGATGTATCATTTTAAGGTTTTTACCCTCTGTTTGTCACATGTGTACCAATTTGAAATTTTTCATGGTATTAACTCAATTAAACAGAAACTAATGGAGGGTAAATTCATTACGGATGTACTAATTTTGAGATAAATTTGTCATATACGTACCGATTTGAGATTTTTGATAATTAAAAAATTAATTTAGAATAAATTTATCATGTATCAATTTTATATATTTTTTTGTGGTATTAACAATTTTCTTAAGAAAATCGTTCAATCACTTAATGTTGACATTCATTTGCTTAACGTAAACAAGTTGCACCCGGCACTTTAGACAGAGGAAGACTTTGTGGATCCAACTCAGCCTAACTGGATTATAATCCATTGCACCGGCCGGGCCAATATAGCACGTTTACCCGTACGATACGAGGGGTATGATGACTCGACGTCGCCCTCATTTTCTTTGGGCCTATAACCGAAGGCTGTTCACGGCTCCGAACACCATGGTGGCGCAACTCAATGAAGGGTCGTGCTCACTGCGGCACTTAACCCAATGCAAGACGGCAAGAGTGGAGGCATCATGCACCACCTCAGTCTACATTCCCAAAGCCACTCCTTGCTTTCAAGTAGATCACCGGGTGCGTCGTCCTGATTTGGTTCTTCGCTTTGCATCGAATTAAATCATAAATTAAACCACATAGCTGCTCCACTGCTTGTGCCCGCCTGCAATTCTTTAGGGTCTGCGTAGTAACCATTCTCATTCTCTAATTCTAAAAACAAAAATGGATGAGAATCGCGTTTGATAATGCAAATAAATTTGATTCCGATTATGTTCCTAGAATTAATTTTAGAGAATCGAATCAATTTTAAAGCAAAATCCAGAATAAAAAAAATTGATTACGAAAAAAAGAATCACTTTTGAGAATCACAAAATAAAATGAAGTCTCATATCTCTCATTTTTTCCTTTCAATTCTCTCGTCACTTTTTCCTCAACCTAATAAAAATAAAAAAATTTCAAAAAAAATTGGAATATTAAAAAAAACAAAAAATTTAGAAAATCCTTAAAAATAGAATAAGCTTAAATTAGGCTAGTTTGACCTCATTTTCATAAATTTAGGCATAAATTTCTTAGATTTCATAGATTTCACTCTTTTGCAAAAAATGTCACGAGAAGATGATGACATCCAACTTGTAAATGATAATATATATATATACTCGTAACTACGCGTCACAAAATGTAAATATCTGCATGTGAAAATTAAACAACACCCACTTGAATTTAGGACGGAAGCTACAACATGATAATGAAGGACTTATACTTCGTATCAAATAGGATAATTTGATTTTTTTTTTGTCGATGGATAATTTGATTATTCAATTGCTATGTTTATATGTATTTTGGATAACGCTACATCTAAAGAAAAAAATAAGTTCTTAATATGAGAACTTTCCTATGCTTCAATCTAATTTCAAACGTAATGTATTAAAATTTGTGTTTCATTTATGACATGCTAATATATATATATATATATATATATATATATATATATAAATTAAATTTTTTAGTGTGCATTAAAAATTAGTCTTCAATTTAGGATGAAATTTTATAAAGTAACTACATGGTTATTTGACTTAAATGAAAAAAATTAGAAAGAGAAATAGTTTTTTAAAACAGAAATTTTGTGCGATTTATCAAACGCGTTTCTATTCCAAGATCGAAATTTTGGGCGGTTATCAAACGCATTCTAATTCTCTAAAACTCATTCGAGAACAAGAAATTAGAAAAAGTCATTTTAATCAGAATCAATTTTTCGAAACAGAATGATTACCATGCGCAGCTTTAGAGTTTCCGTCTTGAAAAGATGATTCTCATGAGAAATACGTATTGCTCATGTCTATGGCAACTTACACATGGTTTTTTTGGTCCTGTCGTACAACGGAAGGTGAATTGACATGGGTCATTAATGTCTTCACAGGCGTGATCAGAGCGGAAAGCTCCCTGTCATTCGGATGTGATCAAGTGTCCTCTTAAGGCCATGCTCTTCCACCGACTTATTTGCTAACCTAAATCCTTCTCCGTAGGCCGTTGAAGTATCAGACTCTATTTGATGCTTAAAGAACTCACCAAGTTGCTTCTCAAAGTCTGACTGTTTGCCCTTCTTCGATGAAGACGGTGACGAAGACGATGCGACATCATTTGCAGAGCCGGAATAGATCTCGGAATCCAACCACATATGAGCCAAAACTTGACAAATGCCTTCTTCAATCTCCGGACTTAAGTTAGGGAACCCTGAAAATTACCAACATAAGTTATCTGTCTAAGATCCCAAATAAGAAGAACGCGATACAGATCCCCCTTTTTTGCATTGTACTGTACTGATGTGTACTTCATGCAAATGTTTGCAATGTGCATGTATAAATGGCTATAGTAATCACAGGACACAAGAGACCAACCATTGAGTCGAAGCCACGCGTGCATCATCTCATGAGCAAGAATTGACCCTGTCAACAATCTGTATTTCTGAACATTGTCAGCCATTGCCAATGACGACCATACATAAACCAAGGCTTACAGCAAAGAACTCATGCTACCTAGGGAGACCATACAAAATGAGGATCGCTGTCACTTCACACGAACGGACTAGCTTATGAGGTTCAGTTATCATTGCAATAAATTGGTAGCCTGCTCCTATTATCGGTCTCCGCATGACCTGCCATCAGGTGAAAAAGGATCTCATTGTTAATGCCTTGTTCACTGACAAACAAGATGATTTCACAACCTAGCAACTTTAAGGGAAAAAGTTTCATACAGTTGGGACACACTGTTCTTCTGACAAGCAAAGTCCTCTAGTCTCAGGCATGTGAAGATGTCCCTTTCGGAGTGAAGGTTTTCAAAAGGCCAGAAAGAGAAAGTTAGATAAACAGATAAAGAAATAAAATCCAAATCTTTGGGATAACAGGGACCCAGATAAAACTTCGTTAGTTCTTACATTTTTTTCACCTCCCATTGCTTCATTAAGCGCTTGTCTCTCCACCAAGAGCAAAGGAATCTGCTGGTCCACTTTCATGTTCAGACCTTCATAGAATTCTCGTATAGCAAGATAAAGAGGTTGACATTCATGTGTATCCATAATCGCAGAGTCTAGACAATCCAGACACAGCCTTCGGCCATCATCCAATGACAAGTATCCTTGGTCTCTTGGCTACAACATTGGGTGCTTTTCTTCAGTAATGATGCTGGCAAAAGGTGCTTTATGGTAACTAGTGAACAGTCTACAATTCATCTAGCTAGCAAAAGAGGGTATTGATTACTTGAAAATCACCTCCAATCTTTCACAGCTACAACATATTGGAGTCCCATCTTGTTCATGGGATGGGCAATACTTTTGCATCCAGAAAGGATGCACCCTATACAAAATGCGACCTGCTCTGTTTCTCGGGATCTGTACAAGAAAGGAAGCAGTGAGGTCATTTCATCTAAAGGCAGTAATTATGAAGCAAGAAAATGACATGAAAAACAGTAAAAGGAGATGATATCTTAAAATTCTTGAAAATAAGCTAAGCTATACATCACGGGTATTTTCCTAAAAACTGGGTCGACTAAAGACTCTAGATCGTCAACCAGGTGCAGGATTGGTCTGCGATTCAGCCAATAACATCCAGTTTAATTAAATAACAATAAGAAAGCACTCCCTACTAAGTGGGATAGGCTACATCCTACACCGATACCTTTATGTGCTCGTGCTCTATCCTAAACCAGAAAATCCTAATATCCAAGTACACGAGATCTTTCCTTGAGTTTCACATTCATGTCATCCCCTGCCTCTTTCACACCATACTTCCATAATAATTATACACGTTCCATTGAAGCATCTAAGCATGTCCAAAACCACCTTAAAGGAAATTCTATTAACTACTAACCAGACCAAGTTTTCCACTGGTCCCACCACAGACAAACCCAGTCCAATCCAAATCCGGCCACTTAAATGATACAACCAGAAAATATTAAGGGGATTTTCTGACAATCAGTATGCACCTACAAAACTTCTGAAAATCATATTGATGGAATTTCCAGAAAACAAGTGCTTGTCCTCTATGAATTTCAAACTTTCATGGCACGATTCCCCATGAAAGAAACGCGTGAAGTGGTAGAATAGAAACATAATCTACCAGAGACTCCCAAAGAAGAGATCTCAGTCGCCATAAATTGTTGAACTAATAAACTTTACAATAGCAAAATGAAAGTAGCAGTCAACTGATCAGTCTTTGCGCTACATTATCAAAGCAAAAAAATTAATAAATCACATACAAGCACAACATGCTATAAAACCAGATGCTTCTGATTTAGTGGTTATTTTGATGATAAAATATGCTGAATCCTAGTCTTTGGGGTGAAATTCTGACACAAAGAAAACTATTCTTGCTCCATAGAAAGTCTAAACCACATGTGATGGCCAATAAAATCATGTGGTTGCTTGCAAATGTCAAAACAGAAAAAGAAAAAGCTCTGAACAACTTTTGATCAAGCACCTCCTATTATCAGAAACCACTTACATGATTCTTGCACACATCACATCTAGGATGATGATGCTCCTTGTAGCATGATTTGTGATAAGGGCGTTTTCCTGAGTGAGAAAACTAGCAAAAGATGGTGATCTATCAATCTTTGACCATTTATCACAAAGGCCGATGCATAAGTACAAAAAATTAGCAGACCAAACCTCCACAACTTTTAATGAACCTAAGATTATACCTCGGGATTGGTAATTGGAAGACCACATGCATGACAGCGAAAGCATTCCGGATGCCAAACAGAACCCATGCAACTCAGGAATCGCCCCAAACCAATCAGATTGTGGCAACCTGCACATATTCTGAAAGATCTAATTTGGTAAACCTAGCTGATTAAGGCATCACTTCACATAAAGGAAATCATTTTCAAGCCAAAGTGCAAGGTAAAATATTGCAGGTAATATGTCACTGTTTTCTGCTGGCACAACTGTTGAGAAGTTGAGTTATTGCCAGTATAATCTCTCAGACGAGGTGCTTTGTCTACAATGGTAGCATTTTCTCTCACAAAGGCTACCCGTATTTCCTTCTTCAGGTTTGACAACTGGATACCTATTCCTGCAACTCTTGGTTCATCTGTTGAAACAACAGAAACCAACTGTAGCTCACAAAACATGACAATCAACCCCTAAATTAAAACTGGATTCCCTGAATGAACCCCACATGTAATTATTTTCCCCATGCTGATTGGAAACTCAGCTAGTCTCAGTGAACCATACAGGAGAGTCCTAAATTTTCCAGTCAATATCAAAGCCCAAGTTACTCCTTTTGTCACAAGCCTCCATGGAAAAGATTCTTCATTTCTTGATATTTCAGCAATAAGTGATGCACAAAGTGTAGATGTGAATCTAACAAGCAGACATGTGCTGATCAGTTGATCAGTCAGGTAAAAGAAGTAGAAGTAGTGGAGGACCAAGGGGATATGCACACCCAGGAATTTTGGAAAGGCAACCCAATAAATAACAAAAGTAAGCACCTACTGAACAAATAAAGTATCAGCTTTGCATGCCGAATCTTAATTGGACATGCAAGAATTTATCCTCACGAGAATCATTTCAACTGAGCTATTCAAACCTTAACTTATGTGTCAATGACAAAGAAGATATAATAACAAAGGAAAATATATACCTTGAGCCAGAAGAAGGGGAAATGGGGTAAGGTTGAAATAGGTTTTCACCATGTCTAGTAGGAGATTCTACATTCAAACTCTCTTGAAGAGCTTTAGCAAGTAGTTCATCTTCCTCCAACTGAGCACGCTTTCTATCTTCCTCCAGTTGAGCTTTAGCACGCTTTTCATCTTCCTCCAATAGAGCTTTGGAAGTTTGTTCTCTTTCTTTTTCATGATCTAGAGAAGGAATAGATTGTTCAGAAAAGAAGACAATAAAATGGGAGTTGTTTGTACTATATTAAACTTTAGTTCTATACTGAAGAAACATAGCAGAAAAGGGTCGCATGGTTATATGGCTGGTTAAAAAGTGTACATAGTATCCCTCTCCATTTCTCTTCTTTAATTTCTTTTGGACTGCTAACTAACTACTACAAATACTAGACTTAATCATGGTCAAGCATTGAAAGCATCAACAGACTGATTGCAACTCTGACTCAGCAGCATCAGTTCCTTCAACTATATATCCTGGAAGTGATATACAATAGGATAAGATAAATTGATATCAATACAAATCCCATGGAAGAGGCTGCGACAAAACTGAATAAAGAGTATCAACAAAGCTTAAAAATGTTCGCCCACATTTGCTTCAGTATTTCTATTCCTAGGGCATGCAATTCCCCACTATATCAATTACAGATCCGTCAGCGCATCAGTAAGACATTAGAATGCATTTCAAATGAAGGTTCAGGATAAATGCTTACAGCTCGGTGACATACCAATTACATTTTTCCCTTTCCAATCTTCTTCCAAAAGGGAAAGGGCAATTGCATAATCTATTTCTTCTCTCTCGTGATCTGTTAACTCATCCTGCATTCAATTTCTCAACAATTTGAATATAACGAGAAGGTTGAAAGAGAAAATTATGGACACAATCCACCGGTTAGTGTTAAGAGTTCGCAGCATTTTGTCTCTTTGGATGATAGCTTCGTCAATAAAGTATTTCATTGGACCATCCACTGCTTTTATACAACAAATTGATAGAAAGGAAACTCGTCGGAGTGAGAATACAACAAACGGGCCCAAATTGATAATACCACGGAAGCATGTCGATGGTTGCAGTATCTGTCATGCTCATTATCCCCACGATATTGTCCTTCGTGGCTAGGACCTTCAAATATATATGTTAACCACTCCATGAAGCAAATTTCATTTTGCCTGTAGCAGTAAACCACATATATGGACCTGCACCTGCAGCTGCCAATTTGAGACTTTAATACACTGAAGAAAAGCGAGAAAAAATTAGCTTTATTTGATGAATCGTGCCCTCTAGATTAAAAAATGAAAGCCCGCAACAAGAATTTAGCAAAGCTTAGAAGTGGAGTGAATCTGTTAGGTTCCATATAGGAGCTCGCTTCGCACCAGCAAAAGGGTGTTGAAAATTCAGTGCAGATACCAGACTTGTCCATCCTCAAAGAGAGGAGCTTTCACATGGGTCTTAAAGATGTTACAGAATACAACCTCATCAAAGGTAAACATACGCTCCCAAAAGCTGTAATGCAACCAATCCAATCACCCAAGACTTTGATCACTCAAAAGCTGTTAAGACACTAAAACAACCACACCCTTCTACTTCTATCAGAAACGGTGCTCCAGAAAGGAACCATTCATTTATCGACAATGGGCGGCGAAACCGAGCAAATAGGAGCAGACTTTGTAGCTCAGGACTCAGAAACTCACCGTGGGCATACACCACGAATCCACAGGATCAGAGGAATCTGACAAAACAGAGGACCAAAAATCAGTATATCAACTGAAACTCTCCAATTCCCTTAAAAAGAGGAGGCATATTCATCAAACAAGCAGAATTCACAGCGGTGAAGAACTAAAGCTTATTGTCCTGCTGAGAGAAATGGCCAGTCCAAATCAGCCTCCACAAGAGAGAGAGAGAGAGAGAGAGCCCACTTTGATGTGTAAATTTTTGTCCTGTCTAAAGTCTGTCCTGATTTCGAAAAAAAAATAAGGGTTATTACAGTTAAAAACCTTAAATTGACACATCTATAACAAATTCATTCAAATTTATTTTTTATCACGAAAAATCTCAAACTAAGATACCTACGATAAATTTATCATAAAATATTTTTTTTATTACCAAAAATCCAAACCGATATATCCATGACAAATTTACCCTAAATTAATTCTTTTGATCATGAAATACTTCAAACTAATACATTTGTGACAAATTTACTCTACATTAAATTAAGTTAATATCACGAAAAACCCCAAATTGATAAAAAAAAAGTGACAAACAAAGGACAAAAACTCCAAAATGGTATACTTGTCAACCGTCACGTGTTATCCAATTTAACAATTTGACATTTAAATTTATCGAAAATTAACGGAGGATAAATTTGTCACAAGTATACCGATTTGGGATAAAATTGTCATAAGTGTATCGGTTTGAGATTTTTTGTGGTTAAAAAAATAATTTGGAGAAAAATTTATCACAAATATATCGGTTTGTATTTTTGTGGTATTAACTCAAAAAATAAAAATAAAGTCTGTCCTGATTTTTTCCAGCTTTGTGCGGGGTCGTGGGTCCGTTCTCTCTAACCATTTTCCACCGTTGGCAAACTAGATGTTCGAGAGAGGTAAAAAAAAAAACCAAAGAAAATCTTAGGCGCTTATTTAATCCTACAGTGGTTAAGTTATATAATTCAATAAATCTCAACCGTTCAACAGCTATCAGTATGAACCGTTACCATTTCCTCTTTTTCGATCAATGAAACTTATAGAATCGGGTTTTTCTAATTTAATTTTTAAAAAAATATTTACGAATTTATTTATTTAAAAAAGTATTTACGGTTTGGTCGCGCCTGGGGAGGGGTGGGGCCACCTCCCGTCGCTCGCAGGCCCGGGCGAGCGGGGAGGCCCACCTCCCCGCTCGCTTAAAAAGCCCCGCCCCGCTCAACGATGTTGAGCGGGGAGGAAGGCGGGGGCCCCTCCCTTCTCTCGGCCGAGCCGAGCGAAAGCGCCCTCCTCCCCGCTCGAAATAACAAATACCCCCTCCATTTCGTCCGCCGCTCTACATTTCGTGTTTCACCGCATTTCATTCGCCCTCTCCCGCCATTTGGTTTCGCTACTTCTTCTGACTTCTTCCGCATTTCGTTTTCAAGGAGCACATATCGTTTTGAAGAGAGCAAAGAGGAGCGCCTTTAGTTTTCCAAGAATCGATCAAGTCTTTCCTATCAACCTACGCAAGTCTTCTCTATACTCTAAAAAATTTTATGTTAATGTTTTCGTAGTATTGAAATTAATTGATACTTTCTGACAGTTCGGCCCTCATTCGATCTCGAAATTTGAGGTAAATTTCGTTGTAACTATTTTTTGATTTGTAAATATAGATTTATTTATATGGTTATTATTTATACATGAATCATGATATTACTTATAAGTTGTTAGTAATTTATATTAAATTTTGCGAATGTTTTAATAATAGTTATAATGTTTCGAAGCTATATATTATTTAAAAATATTCGCTTTATCTCATTATCTTGTCGGATCCAGAATTGATTGTTTTGGAGTTTTATGCAGATCACGAATCTTTCTTCAATCTTTGAAAGCAAAACGCAAGCCTTAGGCTTATCATATTCATGTTATTAACTCCATATGCATATCTTTTAAAGAATATTCAAAGCATAATAACCAGTATATAGAAGTAGCTCCACGATTAATTAGATTGTCTTTGCAAAATCGTGATTTTAACTACTTGTATATCTTTTAAAAAGTATAAATCCCAAATGGAAGGCGCCCCACGGTATAATGTTTTCGAATTTAGATATTGTTTAAAAAAATATACTGCTTTAGGATTTTCATGGAAATTGGGAAAAAAATTATCAAATGGCACGAACGAGAATCAAATAATATTATTTGTAATTATGTCCGTATTAATTTCTAGGTAATCGATGGCGAGAATCACGAACAATTGACCGCAAAAATATTATTTTGAAATAATTTCAAAATTCAAATAATAAAAAAATAGAAAATTCATTAAAAATATTTTAAAATTATATAAATTAGAAAAAATCGAAAAAATAGTAAATGGCACAATCAACGCCATGGACTATTGGGTAAATGGCCCAATTTTTAAAAAATTTACCATTTTCAAAAATTTAAATATAGGAAATAACACAATCAACCAAATTCTAATTTTGGTAATTTGACTTCGAAAATGATGATTTTCCCCTTACAAATTAGCTTCAAAATTTTTGATTTGCCCATGCACTTTAATCATACATTATCCAATATCTAAACCATACATTTTCATTATATATTGGTTGTTATAATATTAATTTTTAATAAACAGATAATGTTTACTAAATAATTTGTAATTTTTATTTAGCGAGAATGTATCTACATTGTTTGCGGTTGTATTGGGAGGTAGAATAGTGCAAAAGAATATGGGCATGATTACGAGCGGACAATGAGTTAAACATATCGACATTTGATGAGTTACTGAACGATGGAAATATAGCACCAACTAGTATATTGATAAGATATATAGATTCCGATTTTAACAGGATTGTGTAATGTATGACATTACGAGGTGCATGATGATGGACCGTGAGAATGATTAAGCAATTTGCACTTCAAACCGGTCTACGGGATTTTACGTTTATGCAACCATAACGAGCCGTGATACGGGATTTAGCAAGTTCTAATATTGGGAAGATACGTTGATGCATAATCGACGTGGATCCCTATCATAATGATGATCATGATGGAGATGATAGCGATGAAGAAGACGATAATTGGATAAACAATGATGATGAAGATGCGGAGGTGATAATACGGAGGCTTATTACAACACCCATTACAAGCAATCCCATCTTACCATTGGTACATCCGCCGCCTTATTCGGAGATCGACTTTGATATGATGCAAGTCGATACAAGACTGGCCGGCGTATGTTTTTGATACATCAAAGAATTTGATGTTGGCATGTTATTTCTATCACGGGACGACGTTACGATTGGCTGCAAAAGAGTACTCTAATAAGAAATCGTCACTTTCGACGATATCACAAATAAGTCACAATATGTGATAAAGTGTGTAATCGGAATGGACCCATATTGGAGGCTCCACGCCTAATAAAGCGGTACCCTAGTTTGGAAAATAATTAAGTACAATGGGCCACATACATGTAGCAATCCTCAAATGTCAGGATCATCGACAACTTGATCGGAGATATATATGCAGCCATATAAAAGCAATGGTGACCGCCCAACCGATATTAGAATCAAAACACGATGGCGAGATTCAAGACAAGCACTGAACCTACTTACCGTAAAACCTGGCTGCTAAACAAATGGCAATGCGCTTTTGGAGGATGGGATGACATGTTGCGAAAGTTCATGAACGAAATGACGTAAGGAATCCAGGTTCTCATTTTGTGATCGATGATCACATGAACGTAGATCGAACGCACCGTTTTCAACCGGATGTTTGGACTTTCAAGCGCATTGAAGGTTTCGCAAGTTGTCGATCCGTGATATTTGTTGATGGCACCCATTTGTACGGAAACACCGAGGAACGCTCCTTGTAGCGACTTCACTTGATGGCGACAATCATATATTCCCGTTGGCATTTTGTGATCGAGTGAAGATATTGATAATTGGACTTGGTTTATGACTCATTGCGAGATATGTCACTAGTAGGGACAATATTTGCGTAATATCGATATATTGGGATTAAAAAGCAATGGAGACAAAAGGCCTCCACATCATAGATATTGCGTTCGGCATCTTGTAAGCAACTACAATAAACATTTCAAAAATGCCAAGGCAAAAATCTTATTGAGGCGAATCAAATTTTAAAATTTGAAAAATATATTTTCATAAATTTGATAACAAAGTACTAATTGTTTTGTAATGTACAATTACACTAATCAACAAAAGTTTGATCACATCATGAACAAATTAGGGGTATGGATGCACGCAGCATGGTGACGAGATTCCAAGAAAACGGACGAGGCCACGATGACAACAAATTTAGTTGAACCAACGGCAAAGGGTTACGCATTATAACGTATGGGGAAAGATATTCTATCAGCTGGTCCACTATTTGACACAAAGAACGATGTACGATCAAAGACCGGACACGCATTTACACATTTGGGGAGAAAAACGCAAAAGGCACGATTGACTGATAGAGGGATATCGGTTAAAACACAATCCGGGACGAAAAAATGCGCAACCGCGAAGAATGAAAATTATAGATTAAAATTCCATTCCCACGTAATCAATGTCAAACATATGAATGATTACGACCGACGTAATGAGTGGACAGCGGATAAAACCCTTATATCAATATATGTTTTATCCGTTGGGACATATAGCGAACCGACGCACCGCCATTAGCCAAGAAGATAGACGAAAGAAGGCCCCGGCATCACGGATACATATGAGACGAGCGGCAAGATCAGATCCATTATTGTGGAAAATGGAACAGAGTACTGCAACAAACCCAAGAATAATCACATATCGGCAAACTTGTATGAATTATGTAAATTAGATGTAATATTTTATTTTGTGAATAATGCAAAATTGTTCGATATTTATTAAGTTCCTCTAAGTAATGTATACTTTTTTTATATATTACTTTGTTGTGATGTTATAATATCATAGTTGTAATATATTTATTCCGTTTATCCGTTCCATATCTACATTCGATATGTGAATTTAATGATGGAGATAATATCACAATCGTAGATATGGCACATAGACTCATATTCAGGACGAGGATGATCACTACTTACACAGAGCCCGAATAGATCGCAACCGTATAATGCCGTAATGAGAAATTTAGCATTTATATATCATTTGTAAAAAATATCAAAATTCACTAACTCATATAATATTTAGCAAGATCAACATGCACTCCTTAGATGCCGATCGATGTCACGTAGATGAGCTATCCGCGATACTCCGTATCTTCAAGCTTCAGGATTTTACGAATTTATATGATGGGATTTTTCACTAGATGGCACTTGATTACTGCGCCGGTCGAGCGATGGAGACACGAGACCCACACATTCCATATCTAAGGTGAATGCACGATCACGCAGATATAGCGCCTCACGGGCTTCCTATCGATGGACGCGTCTGGGCCCACTAATTTCAATTGGAGCACTCTTTGCGATGATTTACTTCACCCACCCAATTTGCGTGGCACGCAAATAAATTTAGGTCGAGAGAACATTTGACGACCTCCTCCGGATGCATGATGTCACTATAGACAAAGAATTCATTCTCCGCCGATTGGAGGAAGTATTTTGCGGATAAATCGGGAGCACGGGTTAGTTTACTATTTCTTCCACCCTGGCGAACCTCAACAACCCTACACAAGATGCGTTGGGGTTCAAGCAGCGCTTGCGTGGTTGTATAGGGAGTTATGCGGTGCGACCGATCCATCAAACATCAAATCGGGGGTCACGCATGTATTATAGATTTGGGCATATGAGCGCTTGATGTATCTCCCCATCCCTAACAGACCGTGATCCTTAGAAGATGCACCCTGGTACTCGGTATGTGATCTATTGTTTTTTTAGTTCGTAAGTCATTGATTCTTTGAAGTGCGATAATATATGAAAATCTTTTTTTTATGCAATGGAGTTTAGGTCTACTAACAACAGAGGTCCCTACAATACGTTGCCCCATTTACGTTACCAACTCGATAGAATGGGATCGGAAGACGTAAGTAATGATAGCAACCAACGAGTTTAATATAATGTTAGCTTATAATTTAATTCTTGAAGGTATTTGATATGTTTTATTATGATACCAGATTATTTGGGAGCCATATCTCGATGACATTTTAGAGGCTCTACCATATTACACGGGACAAATGGAGGGCTCGTGTCCCACTTCATTATTGGATAGTTGAGTGGCATTATCCGACCGAGTACTTCGGTTTGGTTACAGCCATACCGCTGTCCCCGTGATCATACGGCCTGCATGATATTGAATTAAGGCCGTGGGAAGGATTGGGTAGGTAAGCACGACGGTGGATTGATATGTGGGACCGTCGTATCGATTATACAATGGTGATCCCAACAAGTACTTCATTATCATTCGGGATATATAGAGTGGTATCGTAGACATACCCGAGGTGGATTTCTATTCGGGCCGCAATGGGTGTAACAGTTAGTGCAAACACTTTCAATTTAATTCATTCATTATTTTTTAGTAACATAACTTATTGTCATTTTATAACTTTTTTGATTTTCATATCATTACCAGGATGATGGGGTCGAATTTGCATATCATAGATAACTTCAATCCATCTTATCGAGAAATATAGCTAGGGAATCTATACGCAAGAGAGAGAAGGTTAAAAAATGCCACCGCCAACCACCCGCTAAGCGCAGGATGATGATCCACCGAGATTGTTCAACCGACAGGGCTACTCGAGCCATCCAGATGGTGATGTCGCCCTACCCTTAGAGTATCATACGCTTTTCACCGGATTTTCTACGGGTTTACCACAGATTTCACACAGTTACCGGCCCATCTCACGGGATCCGCTTTAATTTCCCGATAATCCATTATTTCATACTCCAATTGGTTCTACTCATACATATGGATCGGATTTCTCTTCTTTTTTCAATATCCTCCTAATGTAGCGTCGACACGGCATATTTTCACAAGATATGCCTTCGTCATATACGGATCCTACTCATTGATCCCCGTCCTCCCCGCGCTACAATACTAACATGCAAAACGGCAACCCGGATGCGAACAAGGGTCATATAGAGGAAGACATCATTAGGAGATGTAATTGTAGTTGCCAATTGTTATATATTATGACAATTTCTTTTTTCATATATGTTATCAATTTTATTTTATGAATATTTTTAATTAATTACATTATCATAATATTCTTTATTATTTATAGATCTTACTATATTTTTCATTAATTATGGCTAATTATGTTATCAAGATATATGTTTCACAAAAAAATATAAATAAAATAAGTATTGTATCAATAATTAAGAAAACGAAATTAAAAAAATTAAAATTCGATCGGTCGCCGACACTCAAATTAAAATTACCGCCACTCAAAAAATTAAAATTCGACCGAGCGGGGCCCTCCCAGTCGCTCGCAGACTCAAAGTGCCGAGCACCAGGAGGTGGGCTCCCACCGCCCAAGACTCCTATCGCCGAGCGACGGGTGGCCCCACCCCATCCGCCGGCACTCGAAAGGCTCGCTCGCACCCCAAGTGCCGACCGAGACCCAAACCGTAAATACTTTTTTAAACAAATAAATTCGTAAATATTTTTTTTAAAAAATTAAATTAGAAAAAACCCTATAGAATCACCTGAAATTCTTCCACTTCCATTTGCCAAAATGAGGCCGTAAAGGCCTATGGGCCGTGGTAGCCCACGTGCGCCTCATGTTATAACGTAAGGAAAGGTTTTCACAATGTTATGACCCGCAATTTTTGCTCCTTTCACTAAAAGCAAAGGCAAAATATCGATATCTGTCTTTTTGTTAGTTTACTTATCATATTGCACTTTTTGATAGGTTGAGGAGCTCTGGCCTTTTATTCCTTGATAAAAGTTAATGAGCCAATACCTAATGCAGGAGAAAAAGAAGATGTTGCTAATCTCCGTTTGAGCTAATATCTAAACATTTTCATAAACAATAAAAATAATATCCGTTCAATCATTTTTGTAAATAATACGTGCAATAATTTTTATAAAAAATTATTTTTATAAAAAATTATTTTTAAAATAATTTATTTTTCGGGAAACAAACGGATCCGAGTTTACTATTGAAAAGGAGTCAGATGTGGGTCTTCTTCCCCATGAAGAAGTGATCGCCATTAATTTCACATTTTTGACAACGTTTAGTTATCCTAAGATTTATTTATTTATTAATTTGTGTCGAGTTGTGCTACAATATAGGAAGTACGGACACTCTCTAACGGGCACCGTGTCGGCGTCCGACACGCTCCGACACGTGGTCAACTCTACCGGACATGTAGCGACAAGCAAGTTGGGAATTTCGATACACGCGGGGTTAATTTTGAAAATCTTCAATATTTTAGAGGTAAAATTGGAAATCTATCAAAACTTAAAAGCCTCCATCTAATCGCCCTCATTCAACAAAACCTAATCGCCAGCCCCTCTCGCACGGCATCTCTCCTATTGGCCTCTCTCACCCTCTTAGATTTCGCACGACAGCGGCCTTTCTCACCCTCTTGGCTCTCACACGATTCTCGCACGGTTCTTGCACGTGGGCCTCTTTGGATTAATGCTTTTAGTGCAAATTTATTGTAGGCTCTTTTTGTATTTATTTATTTATTTAAAAATTTGAATCAAATTAATTTGATTGAAAAAATTGATGAAAACCTGTAACGTCCTATGCAAACGGATACAATTGATGGATCGTGCAAGAGTTATCAAAGGAGGAGGGAGTTATCCACATTCCACAGCCATCACCTTTTTGTTTTTGCTGCCCCATGGCCACTTTTCTTTATATTTGTAATAAAGGGCGTCATTAACTTTTACTATCTAGATGGTAATTTCTCCACTTGAAAAAGAAATGATTCTTGGATCATATGAAATTCCATCGTCAATTGTAATAGATCTTTTCTTCTTCTTCTTTCTTTTTGACGGGGCTGCCAAGTTTAAAGGGTTGGATAACATTCGAATAGTTATAAAGTGAACAGGATTCACGTTGCCCTAAAATAGGGACAAGTGTAGATTCACACCAGATAATGATAAATCGAAAAAACTGTTTACACGTATCCATGGCAACTTCTTTGTTTTGCTTACGCACCTGTTCATTGTCTACTCGAAATGTGAGTCAAACTTATTCGACCCCATAAATTTTCATGGCCATCAAACAATTTTGGAGCTTTTGCTTTCAGCTTCGCTCTCTCCAATAGACATCATTCTCGCAAACAAATAGAGAAGAAAACAAGAATGCACTTCACAAGGTCTATTCTTCAAGGACGAGACATTTGATGCATCTTTTGACACTGAACAAAGGTGATGACCCTTTCTCTTTATCAGATGCTCACACAAGAGGACTTTCCAATCACCTTAATGTCTATTTACATTACAAACTTGGATCCACGGAAGAATTCGCCTTCCGAAAACTATAGGACTTTGTTGAGAGGTAAGCCATAACTTGAATCTCATGATACGATTTCACTTTATTGAAAAGCATACGGGTATGAATTTTAAGACATCGGACATTGTAAGCACCAAGCATAATCACTCTCGATTAGATTCGTAACTTTAGTTTCGCATATTCTTAGCAATTGCACTGTAACTTCAACGATCGCATTTTCTGGGCAATTTCTAGAACTTTGGAGACAATATCGTTGCCCAATTGAATCACAGCTTTAGCTCCTGCTGTTGACCGGATCATCCCACCAGTCTCGGTCAACAGAATTTCCGCAAATCCCTTTCCCCCACGTGGTCCGAGTGGACACACGCAGATCGTCGAGACCGGCTGACCCTCAAGCTCGCCCACAGCTGGTTGCTGGCCGTTGCCATGGCCAGCGATCAGCTGAAACTAGAAGGAAAAAGAAAAGAGAAAAAAGAAAAAGATAACTAATTTAAAAATAAAAAAATAAAAATGAAAATAAAAAAATTATTAAAAGGAGTTCATGGAGCAAAATCAAATTCGATTTTCCACACCAAATGACAGAAAATATTTTTCAGGCCTTTCTCGTGATTCAGCCAAATATCGAAAAACATTGTCATTTTCCTGAAAAATAACATTCCGAAAGAATATTTTCCTAAAATCTTGCGTTTTTCGCGAAACAAATGGAAACTAAGTCTTTTCAATGAATAATACCTAAAATCATCTGCACGTCACTCAAAGGAAATGTTTACGTGGCATCCTTAACCTGCACTTTTCAACAACAAGTTATAGTATTTAATTGAATAAATTGAAAATTTATGAGGCAATTGTACTTTATGGTGGCTTGATTGAATAAATCTAAAGCTTTGGAGCGAATTGCGTCTCGCACATAAGGCCCGAACGTTGGTGCAATTTTCAAGTGTGCGCATGTCAAAAGTATATTGATTGGAGGCTATATGTACTTAACATAAATTGGGAGAAAAAGAAAATCCTTCTTTTGTGAACTTGACGTTAATTAGTTTCATGTAGTTTTCCGAGGAAGATTTTCCCATGAAAACCCTTATTCTGCCGGAAAACTAGCTAAAGAAGCCTAGATTCAGTCTTCCCACGCGATGACATTGCTGGTCGATCGACACGCGACAACAAATGATGTGTTCTGGCCAACCTCATCTGGAAAAAGAATGATAAATTCAATGTGTTCGTCCATCCCCACTCCCCCTCAAATTCTGCATCCGCAAATGATCCTCACGTCTTCTCTTCTTCTTCTCCGCCGCATTTCGACGAACACATTGAATTTATCAATCTTTTTTCAGTAAATGATCATTAACGGATGCTTATAGTCAACTCAATTGTGGCTAACTATTGCAGAACTTGAACCCAAGACTACGTGGTTAACTCATGTCGGACTTCCGACACGTGGTCAATTCTACCGGACATGTAGTGACAAGCGAGTTGGGAATTCCGACACACTATTGATACACACAGAATCAATTATGAAAATCTTTAATATTTTAGGGGTAAAATTGAAAATCTATGAAAATTTAAAAGCCTCCATCTAATTGCCCTAACCTAATCGCCATCCCCTCTTGCACGGCGTCTCTCCTCTCGGCCTCTCTCAATCTCTCAGCTCTCGCATGGCGTTAGCCTCTTTCACCCTCTTGGCTCTTACACATTGGTCTCTTTGGATTAATGTTTTTAGTGAAAATTTATTTATTTATGAATATGAATCAAATCAATTTGATTGAAAAAATTAATGAAAACCTGTAACATCCTATGCAAAAGGATGCAATTGACGGATCGTGCAAGGGCTATCAAATGAGGAGGGAGTTATCCACAGCCATCACCTTTTTGCTTTTGCTGCCCTATGGCCACTTTTCTTTATATTAGTAATAAATGGTGTCAGTAACTTTAAAGCCACGAAATTGCGGCACGCCCGGATTGCCATAATAAAAAATAGAAATACATATACCATACAAAAAGAATTAGCGAACATGCCTGATTTGGAATCCATCTTGATGCGGAACATCAACGACTTTCAAGACCAAGCCTTCCCTTTTTTCCGTTTGATTTATCGCTGGCCAATGAGAGAACTACCATAGAACGAAAGAGTGCGTTTTGAAAATTTTTGACACAAATGACTAGAGGGGGGACTTATGAATTTCATAGTGATTTCGGCATGGACCCTCTCATCACGGGTCATGCCTCTTCGGGACACACTAAGCCAGCCCATATTAAATATTATTAAGAGCATATGTCATACTTTAGTATATCAACTCATATATTAGTTTTAATTAATATAAACCACATTAGGATAATTTTAACATTCTCCCATTTGAGCTATACTAATTGAAACTATACTATATGTAAATAACTTTATGTTGGTCTTGTGATTACTCTTGATAGTCAATCCGATCCCATAAAGTTTCAAACACTAAATCATGGCGGCAATGTATTTATAGACATAGAACTTCCATGGTTACAAATGTCTTTAACTTTACTAATATGAATTTAATATGGTGGTGTAGCAAATAGATATTACCTCACATAAGAGTGATATTTTGTGTGTCATCTCCTTTGTTAGTCACATTCTCTCTTCTTATATGTCACAAAACCCGATGTGTCACCAAAGAATATCCTAATGGTTCCATGAACCTACATATATCTTATATTTATAGTTAACGCACTTTATGTGTATCAAGACATATCCATAATGGTAATAACTTATTGCTCCTAGCCTTCACTTAAGGTTTACACAACGCCTTGAGATTTCCAAATATGTATGTATTCAACTTGATAACAATGTATTCACAAATACTTTATTGAATATAAAAGAGTCGATACATATCAAACATTACATAATTGTAACAAATACGGATATCAACTTTATTAGAGCAAAAACCTAAATAGCTCCCACAAACAACATCATCCAATGATGCTCCTAAACCCATGCTACCGACATGTCTTTTAAATACGCAAGGGCGAAGGTCTTTAGTTAGTGGATCGACAACCATATCATCCCGTAAAATTATCCTCTACTACAATGTTACCATTTTGAACCTGTCTCCTTTATGGTAAAAAACTTGACCACTAAATGCTTAGACCCCTAGACTTCTATTATTGTTGATGAACAACACTGCAGAGTTGTTATCACAATGTAACCGTATGGGTCTATCCACAAAATTAAATACGGTCAACTTCCTAATAAGATTTCAGCCAAATTGCACGTGTAGCGGTCGTAAAGGATACTATGAACTTCGCTTGCATGGTGGAGGATAAAATAGATTTCTACTTCTCGCTTTTCCACGATATCGCACCTTGTGCTAACATAAACATGTATCCAGTTGTCAACTTCATGTCATCCCGATATCAAGCAAAGTCGGCATCCGAATACCCAACTAGTTGCAAGTTCTAAACATGTCTATAAATCAACATATAATCCTTTGTCCTCTTTTAGTACCTTAAAACCTTCTTGGTAGCAACGTAGTGATCATGTCATAGATTTGATTGATATCTACCTAGAAGTCCCATTGCAAAAGCAATATCGTGCCGGTGCAAACTTGAGGATACATGATACTTTCAAGTGCACTAGTATATGGTACATTCTTCATTTGAGCTTTCTCAACATCTAGACGAGGACACCGTGACTGACTCAATTTGTTACCTTTAATGACAGGAACAATTCCTGGCTTGCAATTCTACATACTAAATCTTCCAATAATACAATCAATATATGACATATGTGACAAACTCATTATACGGCGAGAACGATCCCTATGAATTTCAATGCTAAGGACAAAAGGTGCTTCACCAAGATCCTTCATGTTAAAGTTCTTTGATAACACCCGCTTTATCTCATGCAAGTAATCCGTAATCATTACCACAAGTAGAATATCGTCTACATAAAGTATGAGAAAAATAAATTTCCTCCCACTTACCTTGCAATATATACACCGATCCACTTTGTTCTCAAAAAAATCGAATGAAGTGACAATGCAATGAAACTTCAAGTACTATCGTCTCGAAGCTTGCTTGAGGCCATAAATGAACCTTTTTAGTTTACACACAAACTTATCATCTCGTTGCAAAAAATAGAAAAGACTAGTGAAATGTACCTCCCTAATCTACTCCTTCTCTATGAGTGAAACCCTTGGCTACACAACCACAAAGACCCAACCTTATTTGAACTAAAAAAATAAAGATTGTTCTTTATTTCAAATGAGTAGCCATACATATCGAAGCACGATACGAAAACTAAGTATTGTCTAAAAGATGATACATAAAGAGTGTTTTTCAATAACAATTCAAAATCAAAGTCTAAAACCAAAATAATATATCCCACGAACTCGATGTCCGATTTCTTGTTGTTTCCTACGGTGAGCATTGACTCATCCCGATTTGACTTCCTTCGATTTATGAATCCCTATATGGTAAATGCAACATGATTAGTGCACCTCTATCCGGCCACCATGAATTGGATGGAGCTTTTGATAAATTGAATTTACAAACAAATGCCAAAAAGATCATTACTTGTAGGCTCACGCTTGGACAACTAGTTCTTTAACTTTTCACGATCCTTCTTTATGTGACGTCTCTTCTTACATAAAAAGGTAACGGTCGATGATCCTTCTTGAAGGATGCTTTCTTAGCACCAAAACTTTCAAAATGTCCATTGGACTCATGAGCATCTTTATGAGTACACTTTCTAACCTTCTTACTCTTCTTATTATTGGAACTTGAGGTATACAAGGCAAGATGTCTTCTTTCGTTCTTCGATTTTTCTTTATGTGCTACCACTCTAGCAATCGGGTCATTAATTATCCAAGTCTTATTCTCGGGAGTTGTAATTTGTCTTTATATTCCCAAAATCGGGTGAAAGGTTGTTCAAGGCATGATGTACAATGTAGGCATCGGGAATAGTATCTTGAAGAACTCCAAGTTTTGCTTGCAAGTCCTACATCCTCCAAACGTAATCCCTAACACTATTAGCACCACCATTCTTCATATTGAAAAGTTCTTGCATAAGTGTCCCAATCTCAAGCATTAGATGAAACACGATTTCTAACTTCCAAGGCTACCATCGTATCCTTGGCGGTGTAGTTAGCAATCGAATCACTCTTCAAATGTTCCTTGGATCGTTTCATTGTCAATAAGCAAATCCTATTGCTATGTTTTCAAGCAGCAAAAAATGCTTTCTCAAAGATCAATACTAGTATATGTAAGATCGATCGGCTTATCCTTAATAAGAGTAATGTGAACATCTCTAGCTCCATTCCAAATAAAAAATCTTCTTTCCATTTCTTAAAATTCGAACCAATGAGAACCTCGATCGAAATGGAGTTGTCATTTACGGAGAAGGTCACCGAAAAACAAACAATGTGTATATTTAGCATTATATGAGTATCAAAACCCGAGAGTTACATACATTTTCAAATAATCACCTTTGGCCGTAATGCATAACGTGGAGTTATATACTTTCCACATGACAACGGCCATGAGAATATATTCTAACCTTCATGAACATACAACCTTTGGGTGTGTGAACCACTTTGATCATATACATCTTAAGTACATGTTGTACATGCATCCCTCCAAGAATCAATACACGATCACCTTCTTTGGGAGTATGATCACGCATTAGAACATGAGATATCTCACCAAAATACGAGATCGATATTTCTCAAACTTAACTAAGTGTGCCACTTTGGTGGCAACTACCCAATTGAATCCTTGAAAATCTCTCATACCAGAGATATGAACCTCATGTACCACATGTATCAAATGCATGTGATTTTAGACTTAAAACATGGCAATATATCTCTAAAATCACATGCTTGCCAATTACATTCTAATAATTCATTAATATATTACATCAATGAATTAGCTCTACATAAATTATATATGGCCATATGCATATGAGCTAGCAACCGTATTTTCGAAACCATTTGAAAATACGAGAAAAAATGCCAAAACTAACCCTAGCAATATGCATACATAGGGTTTCTTATGCATTTTCACAACCTTAAAGGCTCTAAACATGTAATATGAATATACATAGTGTATAGCGGAACCATACGAACACAACGTTGTTGACCACACTCGATCGGAGCTCCCACGCACGCCACAAGTCTCGGTGTGTGAGACGTACGCACGGCATAAGCATTGCATGTGCATACGACTAAACCGGTCCAACACTCGACCATTCCAGCCGATCAATGGTCAACTCGGGTGGATCAACGGTCGGGTCGGGTTAGTGTCGACGTCGGTGGCGCGCGCTTGACCAAAGTCAACCGATGCACTAGCTCGCGCCTACGTGGGTGGGCGCCGGTCATAACCAACGCTTGGCGCGTATGCCATCGTCTGGATGCTTTCGGTGGTGATCGACCACTCAAAATGATGGTCTTCTCAGGCCCTATAAGACTATGCATTCAAAAAAAAATTCATTGAACTAAAGTACACGAAAATCGCATGTACAAGTAACATATCGCCGTGGTTGTCGCGCGCCATCCACCATGGAGTGTAGTGGCGCATGTTGCTATTCCCGGCATCTACCGGAGATGTGGGACTACACATTTTTCTCATATCGACAACACTAATCCTAATGTATGATTAGAAATAAATTTCATCGAACAAAAACATTCGAAACAAATCAAAATAGAATGGTTTCTATCCTCGGCTACGCGGCTCTAATACCATATGTAAGGCCACAAAATTGTGGCATGCCCAGATCACCATAACGAGAACTAGAAATACATATGACATACATAAAAGGATTAGCGAACATGTCCGGCTTGGAATCCATCTTGATACAAAATGTCAACGATTCTCGAGACGAAGCCTTTCCCTCTATTCCCTTTGATTTATCGCTAGTTGATGAGAGAAACCACACCAGACCAAAAGGGTGCGTTCTGAAAATTTCTAAGACAAATGGCTAGAGGGGGACCTATGGCTTTTATAGTGATTTTGGCGTGGACCCTTTCATCAAGGGTCGTGCCTCTTCGACCAAAACTAAGCCAACGTATATTAAAATGTATTAAGAGCATATGTTCTACTTTAGTATATCAACTCATATATTAGTGTTAATTAATGTAGACTACATTAGGATAATGCTAACAAGAATTTCTATTATCTAGATGCTAACTTTTCCACTTGAAAAGAAATGATCCTTGGATCATATGAAAATCTAGCATCACTTGTAATAGATCTTTTCTTCTTATTTTTTGATGGGGCTGTCACGCTTGAAGGGTTGGATAACATTCGTATAGTTGTAAAGTGAATGGGATACGCGTTGCCCTTAACTAGGGACAAGTGTAGATTCACATTGGATGATCATAATTCAAGGAAACCCCTTACACGTATCCATGGCGACTTCCTTGTTTTGCTTATGCACCCCTTCATCGTCGACTAGGGTGCTCTAGTGAGTCGAGTTTTCGGACCCTAGAAATTTCCATGGCCATCGAACGATTTTGAGGCTTTTGCTTTTAGTTTCGTTCTCTCCAATCCATGTCATTCTCGCAAACCAACATAGAAGAAAACAAGAATGCACTTCACAAGGTCTATTCTTCAAGGACGACACATTTGATGTGTCATTTGACACAGAGTAAAGCCGACAACCCTTTGTCTTTATCGATGCTTACACATGAGGACTTTACAACCTTGAATGCCTATTCACATGAGATTAGCAAAAATGACATCCCTCCATCACTTTCTATACACCCAAATGACGACCATACCTTCTTTTTCTTAGGTAATGCACACAAATACCTTATTACCTGAAAATCCAAGGATCAGCCAAGCGCGGGTCTTGTCTTATACTGAGATGACGCGTATCTAGAAACTGTTTGATTTCGATTGGTTGGATTTGAATGGATGACATTCTACTTCTCTAGCTGAAAACTTCCCAAATCCTTAATCAATTGCTCCAATCATAAGGTTCATGAGTATCACATCCCGAACTACACGAGCATGCCAACATCTCACATGGCCACACTTAAAACAAATTCTCGGGAACCAGTAGCCAACAATTTCGAGATAAACGCAAATGAAAACGCATGCGGAAGCCGACAAATCTCCACACAATTTACTAAAGATGACTTAGGATAACAACAAACTTTATATAGCATAAAATACCAGTTGTTCTTTACATACAACTAGGATTATACCGTCAATATACAAGATACAAGGTGGGGGTCGAAGGGAACCAAATTAAAGATATGGGCATTTCCTAAGGGTAAAAGGGTCATTTCCCATTTTCTGTACACTTTGGGCTGAACCATAAAATACACATGCTCGGGATGAGGCGACGTCCAAAAGATTAATATTGGAACCAACCCTTGAAAGTCCGATGTTCAATTTCGAAGTCCAATTCACGGTCAATATTGATCATTTACGACTTCGAAGACATCTCAAACTAACGGGCGACTTTTAGGAGTTACGCGTATCGACTCGTGATTATCATCACATTTAAAAGTTACTCAAGCCATGGCGACCTTGGTTGTCAATTGCAAGGGTCAATCACTAGTTCGAGACACGATCGTTTGAAATCGATTCGGGACGTTTGCAACTCGTACTTGGTTATATGGTGTCATCCGTGATCCAATCGTATATAATTGGCAAAGCGTTCCACCATCGCTCTTGGATCGGCTTATAATGGTCCAAGATATTCCCTCGACAATCCTTTTGGCCAAAGAGTCGATCTAGGATTAAGTTCTTAGGTCCACGTACTTGATTTTCCTAACTAGCCACTCCCTAATGGTTAGTCTTCTCAAGAGTGATCAATTCTAAGTGAGATTTAACTAAAATACTTCAATGAGACATTTCATTCATTCACAACCGAAAGTGGGTTGGAATTCGAATGTCACAATGAGAATACCCCTTAATTCTTGGTTTGGTAGAAAAGGCTATGACATTAAAGATATTACAAAAACAAAAGAAATACTCCCAACTTCATTGCCTAAAAAAGTTGTGTGAACTCAAACCTAATTAGGACTCGCATCCAAATCGAACTCATAATTTGGTTGTAAGCCAATCTGCGCGTGGATTTCCTTCTCGAAAGACATGCTTTATAGGAGCTTACTGGGACCGATCAAGCGAATCACACAAATATTTTGGAGTAAAAGACCATAACTTTTTCAAACGCTACGTGACTACTCTCTCAAAATACTTCTTAATAAAAATGTCACGTAGATGAGAAACATGAATATCTTCAAGTAAGCTCGCCCTTAACCAATTTAGTCGGGCATAGATTAATGTACATTTCTCTATTTGCACTCCCAAAGTAAGGAGCGCAATTGAACGATTAGCGATCGACAACGTAATCATAGATATGGCGGCTCGCTCGCTATTCTAAGCTCATATTGTCTCTACGTTAAATGGGTATGATATGAAAAATGTTGTGGATTAATAATGGAATAATTAGTTGATTACGCATGAAACTTTCCTATATCACATGACAATGACATTTAATTTATTTTAACCTCATCGAGTCCCAAGATTTTACAAGAATAAACGGGGAAAATTGTCTAAAAAGTCCTAAACCAATTTTTCGGCAACAATTCAATCATAAACATTTCAATTGGACTAATTTAATTCTAAACCTTTTGAGGATTTACCAATTAGACCTAAACCTTTTGATAATTTTATCAATATAGTTCAGTCGACCAATTATCCAAATAGGTTTATGACTAAATTCGCAAAACTTTAAAAGGTTTAGGACTAAATTGGCACAATTGAAAGGTTCGGAACTAAATTGGCAAATCTTCAAAAGGTTTACGATTTTTTGAACAATTATCTCAAAAAATATGGTATGGGCTAAGAATTCAAAATTTATTTTGTTGAATACAGGACTTCAATGTAAATTATACACAACTTAATGAATATTTTATGCTAAACGGCATATTTCAAATTTACACATGATGAAAAAAGTTCATGTTTGTGCGATAGGGAAAATAATAGGGGTGAGCATAGTTTTATGATAGAACCCGAAACTTAGAACCGGACCTATGGGGAATAGGACAATGGAGAGACCAAGCGTGAGAAGGAGTGATAGAATAATTAAAATATTAAATCAGGCTTTCGTCTAATAATTTTAAGTTTTTGGAACAGGTTGATAGTGGTCTCATAAAATTTTACAATTCGAATTCTTTAATAACGAAACCTAAGGTATCCTCGCTAGTACAACACGATTATAATTTATCTAATTATCTACAAAAGTTAGGCATCGAAGGTTCCATAGTGTATACATACACACACCAGAATCGTTAAGGGAGAATATTAAAGGATCAAATAGAATGTTCAAGCAACTACCATTTGGCGTATATCTGCTGTAATGTGTTGACCAGAAATCATGAAAATTAGCTTTTTCCCATGGTCCCCTTGGTATATGAAAAAGCCTGATAATAATATCACTAGCCGTCATTTTATTGCTTTGCTTTCTTTACGAATATCATAATTAGTCCAAGCTCAATTCCTTTTGCCTGCTAAAGTTGGGTCATCCATCAGTCGTGACCCTTCCCTCTAGTGATAGCATTGTTGTATATGGAATTTCTTCAGACTGCACTAGTTTTGACAGATAAAAAATTACACGTGGGTGATAAATCCAAACTCAATCGTTGTTAAACATAGACAATCTACATATGTGTGACCCCCATATTAAAGATATGGAAAACATGACTGTTATTCCAACACCAAACTTAGGGGGAGAATGAGCTTAGTTCGACATTTTTATGTAACTATCGAATGGTACAGCCTCATGCATTTTAATCTTCACAATTTAGATTCATGACCACTTGATTTTTAAATCATACTATGGACAATTACTGTATTTAAACATCTGATCCTACTGACTTTTGAATAGCGGATACAATTTAATATGATTTTAAGGTCGTTAAACAGTTAACTATCTTGATTATGTGAACTCTTATATGGTAAGCTAAGGATACTGATAGGATAGCTCTGGCCAAAAGGGGTAGCTTTATTTTTCTTAATCTACCAAGTGGCCATTTGTCTCTTTGGGTCTTGGACGTACGTAATACTTGCTTTCGTGTAGAAAGAAATTAAAAGAAGGAAAGAATTTCTAGAATGCCTATCACCTGAACTAATTCTGCTGCTCCTGTCCATTGGTAAGCGTGGCGAAAAGAGCACGTGTGTTCTCGTCGGAACAACAATCCAAGATCACGGTAGTTTCCGTAGTTCTTGTCGAGTAAACCTAATCAATGAAAGGCTTCTATGATTAAAAGGTAATTCCATAGCTCGATGGCCGGTGAGCGATCCTCACCGGACACAACGAAATAATAATAATAATAATAATAATAATAATAATAATAATAATAATAATAATAATAATAATAAATTTCTGAAAAAATGAAAAAATAATTTAAAAAAAGTGTCAACATTAGCACCATCCATGCCACTTAGTATAGCCGGCATTTACGTAAGTAATTTTCAGTCTAAATTGGCCGATAGACCCAATTGGCGTAATGTGAAAATATTTAGGATTAAATTAGTTTAATTGAAAAATTTATGATCGAATTAGTATCAATATAATATATTTAGGTATTTTTTGTTAATTTCCTCCCTCCTAAAACTAACTGTAGAACGCACAATCATTCATCACAAGTCTCATTGAAATCTCATCAAAGTAGCCATTTATGCTGCCTCGCTTCTACTCGACATATCTCTTGCCGCCTCTTGCCGCCGTCGGCCTTGTGCCGAAGCTCATGGGTGTGCAAAGATGATAGCCGACAATTAAGCCAGCCAAATTAAATATGTGAGGGAGGATGAGCGAATCTTTGTTGATCGTAGCTAGAAGCTCGGAATCAACATCGATTTCGATCCGTAGAAAGCATCGGCGCACATATATTCGGACATATAATTGCTTGATCCCCATTGCAACCGTCATCGCTGCAACTAAAAAAAACTTTAATTTGCATTCCACATGTTTTCTTGAATTTCCAAAACAATACTACAGAACTTTTCATTGCATGTATTAATCAAGGGCAGCAATATTATACTCGCTTCATAGGGCTCCATTGGTTTTCGACTCATTTTTAAAATCATCGAAATCTTTAACTGGGGTCACTGAAAGTAAATGGCCTTTCAAATCAAGCTCGATAAAGACATTTTACAAGGCAAATATCAGTCTGATAGGCTTCTGACATTGTAGGGCCTCCGACCAAAAAAAAAAAAGGAAAAAACATTGTATGGCCGACAGTACTGGCCCCGACAAGATTTGTCTTCTCTATGGAGAATAATACTAAATTTACAAAAGTGATCCCGTAAACTATAAGCGAGCATTTGAACAGGCAATTTATTTTCAACTTAAATTAAAATGTAATAATATTAGTATGCCTATAATTATTCCGCCAGAAACGGGAATATGCTCAAGAGAACCATAAGTCACTCCATGACCCGTCGATAGGTTCGGTCTATGTTGATTGCAGTGTATAGGTAGAATGTTTTTAAGGGATAATCCTAGTCATGCCAAAAGTCTTCCTTATGCCTGGTCTAGGAGTTCACTTTGTTATCATGTTGAAATTCGGCGCAAAATCACAAAAGTTAAGCGTAAAAGCAAAAAAAGATAAATTTCAGACATAAAATTTTATCTTGATTCACCCTTAAATTATGATTATATCCAAAAAAAATTTCATTATAATTAGAACCTTATACCTCTTTGTTACATTTCTCAATTACAAGATAAATAGATAACATATAATAATAGTTATTTATGAGTATAAGCCCAAATTATCAATGAAAAAAATGAGTTCAAACTATAAAAGTCTTTTGGCGGCTTTAGGATCGTGCTTTCCTATCAATTATAAACACCACCCAACATATCGCTCAAGAATAGTTAAATACCAATGTGATGTATTTACCTATTTCTTTTTTATATAACAAGAGATATCCATATTGTCTGACTTGACTAATCTTCACCATAACAGACGGAGAAATCAAGCTCCATTCCAAATATTGCCAATAACAAATGGAGAAAATGAGCTAGGTTCCAAATACATCATGTCACTTACCGTTCAATCTCATCCAGTTTGATCTTTGCACATATTCCCATTCTCTTGCTATGGTCTATATATCATGTAAGCCCAGCACATCTCATTCATTAATCTTGCGATCTCATGGCGGGACCCACACGATAAACGATTAAGAAGATATCGGTTCATCAATAAATTGTGTGATAATTTCTCCAAGATAAACAAGGGGTCAATCTTTCAAGAAATCCCTCAAGTCATAGATCTAATGGGCTGATATCTTTGGACTAATAATGAAACTATACCTAAGGTTAATTGCGAAACTAATGAGGTTCATCAAGACTCGGCGCATCACGAAGTCATATAGATGTGATTGATGGGTTACAAATATGGATATATATATCATTCTAATGGCGGTTCATTTCACCATATTCGCCGATAATGACTATGATGACCCGAAAATCCTCACCGCTTATGGGTGAATTAGCATTTAATGAGTTCGGATTGTTGGATAAACTATAAGATAGACTCCATGGTATTTTAAAGAGATTTTTAAGGAATTTTTATGAGCCCAATATTATTTTAAGGGACACAATATTTTGAAATTAGGTCACATTGGGTCAAGTATGTACAAAATTGGGACAATCGAGGACTAAATTGGATACGTGGCCTCATGAGGATAAGTGCGGGGCCACGTGTCACCACGTGGTAAAGCGGTTTGCCATGTGGCAACCGCAGTTACAACTTTCACCTTCTTAAAATAAAAGCAGGCTAGTGCTTAACAATTTAGGATCATTTGGCATGAAATTTATAATTCAACCAATATAAGCATGACAAAGCAAAAGCGGTGATAAGGCTGCGACTATAAGCACGATACGTCATAAGGTGACCTATTGTAAGAGCTAATTGAGCACGATACGTCAAAAGCCGACTCTATTGCAAGTCGTTGATTGGCTTAAGCCGATTGGACTATTATAAATAAAATCGTCATAAGTTCATTTAGCATCTCTTGTCGGAAATTCTATCGTTACTCTATTGGAACGCCGATCGACCACCGACCGCCCTAGGCCAATCACCGTCCGTATGCCGTGAATCGCCACGACCGGCGCCGTTGTTGCGTCGTCACCGTTCGATCGCCCTAGTGTTCCGAACTCCTTAGGATAGCCTCAAGTTGCGATCGCATTTGGCCGTCCTGCATTTCATTCATTCCGTCCTTTCGCCTATTTGAATTCTCGCTTAGTCGAGGCAAGTAGATCTTTATCCTTATTACTAAGCTTTTTATGATTACGGATGCGTATTTTGGATTCCGGTTAATGATGTTTGTTGTATAGATGATTTGGATAGGATTCCGAGATCTACTATCTATGAGGATTGTGATTGCTTTGGTAGGATTCGATACCAATATTGTTATGAGATTTGTTGATTTATGTGAGACAACCCTCAATTTTATGATGTTATAGTTGGTTTAGTCATTTGGTCTAGGGATCCTACTTGCGGAGGAGTTTTGGCTTACTCCTGTTGATTAACCATTTTTAGATAAGCAAGCCGACAAGGAAAAATGTCATGGGAAGTGAAGATCATGGACAAAGATGACGTTGGTGGATCCGAAGTAGATTACCCTTTTGTTGTACTCCTCCCATGTAAATATTGTGAAAAAAGAAGTAGAATAAACAAGTTATGAATAAAAGTGTGTTGTTTGAAATGTGTACATCTAGTTAGTGAACCATGAAAATGCCATATCCTTTATATAGGCGTGCCTCCCAATTAAATGTTTTTGTTTTTCATGCACTTGTGCCCCGTATAGCCACTTGATTGTTTTTACTTAGAACTTCCGCATGCGCCAATTACTCCGACTAAGGAAAGAAAAGATTAATTAAAGAAAGAGAGCAAGATTTTGGAAAGACTTCCCAATGGGGTGTACGGGGTATGGGACGCAACATGCCTGTACTTCATCAATTCATTAACTAGAAGACCGGGTAAAGAACAAGAGATGGAGGAAAATATAGCCATTTATACATCTCCGAGTAAACGAGTCGGCAATATCTATTGAGATTTAAATCTCATCCAGTTTGATCTTTGCATATATTCCTATTCTCCCGCTATGGTCTATATATCATGTAAGCCAAGCACATCTCATTCGTTGATCTTGCGATCTCACGGCGAGACCCACACGTTTAACAGTTAAAAAGATTTCGGTTCGCCTATAAATTGTGTGATAATTTCTCCAAGACAAACAAGAGATCAATCTTTCAAGAAATCCCTCAAGTCATAGATCTAATGGGCTGATATCTTTGGATTAATAATGAAACTATACCTACGGTTAATTGCGGAACTAATGAGGTTCATCATGACTCTGGTCCATCATGAAGTCAAATAGATGTGATTGATGGGTTACAAATATGGATGTCATTCTAATGGCGGTTCATTTCACCATATTCACCGGCAATATCGGTACTTCATCAATTCATTAACTAGAAGACCAGGTAAAGAACAAGAGATGGTGGGAAACATAGCTAATTTATACATCTCTGAGTAAGCGAGTCGGCAATTTCTCTATTGAGATTTGACATATATCGAAGGAAGAAGGACCCTTCTCTCTCCCTCTCTCCCCCTCTCTCTCCATACACCGAATGTTGCTTCACCCTCCACTGCCGCTCGGGAGTGCTGAGCACTACCATCAACTCTTCTAGCCACCTCTTTTGTTGATGCTAACCTGTCTACTCGGTGCACGCTATGTGGGTGTATCACATCTAAGTGCGACTATGGCGTTGCTCCTCACCGTTGTTGGAGGATGATGTCCTCGCCATTGGTTGAGATCGATGGTGCCTCGAGCTCTGTGCACGAGATCCGTCAAGTTGAACGAGAACGCTGGCCTTGTACCCATAGCTCACCATATATCTCTCAAGCTCGCCTGATCTGCCAGGGATTCAAGTGGGGGAAAAGAAAAAGTGGTTCCCATGATCCATCGCTGGGTTTTGCCATTGTTTTATAGGCTATTTGAGTCAAAAGTAAATGGGCTTCCAAATCAAGCTGACTGGTACACTTGACATTATTGGGCCGAGATTACGGGCCCCCACTTTCTTCTCGGTAGATTTCTCCTCCCCCCACATGTGACGTCGAGGGGGTAATCTCAGACCCATTTACAAAGCGATTCCAAAAATTATGAGTAACTATTCAAACATGAAAATTGCCCAAAAAGTCCTAAATTTATTGGGCCGAATCACGGCCATATAGGATGGTCAGCATCCATGTCGGTAATTTCCGTAAAATTGGCGCATGGACTTAATTAGCAAAAATGAGGATGTTCGTAACTCAATTGACAAAATTAAAATCTATGATCGAATTAGCGAAACCGTAATAAATTTAAATATTTTTGGATAATTTTCTCCTATTTGAACAAGCGATTCATTTCCAACAACGAATAAAAAACTGCTAATTTTTGTATACCTAGCATTATTGGAAGAGGTTTTGGTGCACAAGAGAATCCATAATTCATTCCATGACGCCCCTCGATTGGTCCGGTCCACATTGATTAGAGCATGTGCGTGAAATGCTTTCGAGAGATGTTCGAACAACGTAACGCCCAAGTCTTCATGGACAGGACTAATCCAAGCCATCGGATAAGTACGCCTTTGCAAGATTAACATGTTCCATGCTCTTCTCGATATGGTCCATATAAACTTGGATCCATGGAAGATTTCGCCTTCTGGAAATTATAGGACTTTGTTGAGAGGTAAGGTACATCCGCAATAGTGCAAAAAGAAGGCTCGCCTCTTCTTGAACTTGAGGGTCGAGCTGCGTTAAGCTCTTCTTCTCTGATTCTATTAATGCCGTCAACGAGAACTGCTGACGGTTTAAGAGAACCTCTTTGATTCATTGCTATTTTAACATTTAAAATTCCAGTACGACATATTTGCCCGTTCTCAAAATGCATTTGCTTCTTCTTTTTTTGTTTTTCCCTTTTTCATAACACGAGGTATACAAATCACCACGAACATTCGCAAATCGCCTGTCCAGACTCCATGTGTGTCAGAAACGTTGTCCCAGCCACCTTAAATGCATGTCCTCCCCATTCAAAGGATCCAATGCTTTTGGCAGTGAAACTTCTAGTCGATGGTCACAGTCACAAGCATACAGTGTAATTACAATGCGAGGACACCAGCAATGATGACAACATTAGTAATAATAATAATACAAAAACTCCTTCGAAATAGAATAGGAAATCCTTATTTTTATTCAGAAGTCCAAAACTTGTGACTTGTGACTTCTTCCATGCACGAGTCCGCAGGATTGCCGGACAAATAAAAAAGGGAAATCAAGTCATATCAATCTACCTTTCGTAAATAGACTTTACAAAATAATCAGTAAATCTGATGTGTATTAGTTCGAAAATTTTGATAATCAAAAAATTATTTTAGGATAAAAGTATCATATGTGTACTAATTTATAGTAAAAAAATTAATTAAAAATAAAAGTATCACATATATATCGATTTAAATTTTTTCGTTATATTAATCCTGACTAGTAATAGTCAGGTTGGATTTTATTTGGATATTAAAAGCTTGAGATGTCGTTTTGTCGTTATGCACTCCCTTTTTTCAAATGAAGCTAAATGCCATGTTACACAGACACGTCCTTAAGGGAGTTTTTCGCGTGTCGGACACGTGTGAGCATCCGACATGCGTCGGACACGCTCGAACACACAGTCAATGCGCTCGAACACACAGTCAATGCGTGTTCGAGCTTTCGACACTAAGTCAACGAAATAGACACGGAGGGACTCGCGTGTCCGGAACACCTTACCCAACCGATTCCAATTCTCCGCTTCATCAACGAAAACTAAACCAAAACCCCAAACTTCACTCATACTCACATAGATCCATCAATCTTGGAGTACGAAAGCCTTGCTTCTCCATCTTCTCTTCGAGTGAGATCGATCGAAACCCTTCACTCTCATCGATGATCTTAGGCCTCTAAAGCTGGAAGCAGCAAGACATGCTTTGATTACCAGCCCCCTTCCGTCGCCGTCAAAAGGTGAAGTAGAAGAAGAAGCAGTAGAAGGAGAGGACTAGCCCTAGCCTTTGGCTCGCCGAAGGTCTTGATTGATTTTGGATCGTTGGGAGATGGTGGTGTCGAAGGAAGAGTGCTCGACGGCAAGATCCGAGGCATCCACGTCGACGTCGCGCAACACCCACTACCCGGCCAAGTGCGTCGTTTGCGCGGAAGCGGCATCCTTCAAGTTGCGTACAACCACCTCCGTTCGTTGTCTTCTCGAGCATTAGACATTCAACTTGATGTTAGAAGAGGAGGGTTTCTTTTAGGTCATCATAATCTCCGTTACTTTAACCAAGTTGAGCCCGTTGAGATATTAATGAGTTCAGGCTAGTTGAGAGACCAGATTAAAATACATGGTAATGGGCCAAGAGTTGGATTTGGCCCTTCTTTCTTTTGATTCCGTGCCATTCTTCGGTAGCCTACATCCTTCAGATTAAAATACATGATAATGGGCCAAGGGTTGTTTTTTATATATATATATATATTTATTTATTTGTGAACATGTATATATAAAAATATACATTTAATATATAACATGTCCCAACATGTCGAATTCTTTATTTTTTGAAAAATCTCGAGTCGGCGTGTCATGTCGTGTCGTGTGTTGTGTTGGTGCTATATAGGTTAAATGAGGGACAATTGAAACTGTAGCCATCAAACTACCGGTCATGATGGATTGATCGCGAAGGGGGATAACTAGCCTATTTCAATGAATTGCCCATTCGGCCCAAAAAAAAAAAAAATTGAATTGCTGATTCGACCCAAAAAAATGAATTGCCAACAATTATTATTTTTCAATAATTTATTAAAGTCCCAAAATTTTTAACTCTTATTCTAAAGTTCATGTCCTTGTTATTTCAATTTCCAACCTTACAGGTGTTTCGGTCTAAATACCGACATGCCATATGCGATACAACATAACATGACGTGGCGACACTTCATTCTAAAGAAAAAGAGAATTATGATATGTTGGGACACTTGATATATTAAAAATATCGGGTGAGTTTCTTATTCGTTTTACGTTAGGGATTCATGATTAGATTTTTTTGGGGTTGACCAAGTATATCAATTTTTGGGTGATTGGGTAAATTATTTAAGTATGCATATTTTCGATAGATTTATAGTTTGACATCTAATTATTGAAAATGTTTAAATAGACCGCTTGTTTGTCGAAATGGCGTGTTGGTATATTGGACTCACGTGTCGCCTGGTGTATCTAAAACTCGATCATGTGTCCAGGCATGATACAGAGGTCCTCGGAGAGGGTCCAAGCTTCCTAGATTTCAGTGGTTGAAGAGGCGGGTCGTGCTGGCTTCGCCTTAGTTGGATGAGGGACGTAAGCTCCTCGCCTGTGATTGGGTGTCAGCAGCGGTCCGAGACTAGCCCCTCTTCCTCCCCTCCATTTGAATTTCCTTTGTATATTTTCATCTTTCGTCAGTTTTTTATTTTTATTTTTGATAAAGCAACTTCTTGTATTTTAATTTTTTTTTGTCGAACTTGTATTTTAATTGTCTTGTAAGATTTTATACAACATAAGACTTTAGCATTTAACAGTCACGTTAGCATCCACGTTTATATATTCAACGGAGGGATCAACATGAACAAAAGGAACATATTATTCAGAGATCTAATTGAACATTTTGCAATTCTTTAGAGACCTCTAGTACCCTTATTCCTATATGGAAATCACGATTTCCATATTATTCCTTTCATTATTCGGTTCTGTTAATTAATATTGTCTACCGTAAGAAATCAAAGTTATTTCTTATGTTAAATTAGAATTGCTTAATCCAAAACTAATCATTGCACAAATCATGGGTTAACAATTTAATCTCTCATCAAGAAGGTTATTAGGCGAGATGGTTATCACATAAAATTAATGTGCATAATATAACGTTGATGTAATTTAAATGTCGGTATTTCATTAACGTGGAATCACAATCAATTAATTATAATATCCAGATCTTATTTGCCTCTACTTATTTATGATTCAATATCATTAGGTTTTGCGATTCGATTCGATTTGATTTTCCTGCCCACTTGTGGCTGTCTTTTATTCTCCTGTTTCACTCATCTTGGAGTCTCCTCTCTACTTCTTCACCCCACTTCTTCTCCCTCTACTTCTGCTCTGCGCTTAATATGTTACCTCAACAAAACTCCCCAGGAAAAGGATGATTCTTCCCAAATAATGACCATAGCTCATTCTTACTAATTCTGTCAATCGAGAAGTTGAGGACAAAAAAGCTGTGTCAGTCACCATGAAAGCACCTCCATAAGACTACATATCACCTTGTCGTTATCCTCTCTAGTAATGTCAAAACAGACATCGAAAGCTCCTCTTACCTTAGGAATTATGACAGTGTCTTAAATCTCATGTACGAAAAAGTAGGATTCCACCATCTTTTAAGTCTATGTCCTTGTACCTTTTCTTCTTGGCCAATTTCATGTCTTTATTCCCCTAAACATGTGTATGTGCCCTCTTTGTGTGACATCTGATGTGCCTATCTTGTCACTATATATTATATGAGGTCTATAGACTATAAGTTTTGTCACAAGTGAGTGTAGAAAGTCTCCAAATTATAATTCATGAACATATACACTGGCAAATCAGACATTTCTTATACCAAAATAATCTTTATCAACTCACGGATGCGATTGATCATGTAATAGATAGTCGTAGGAAAATCATAATTCGATAAAGTGCTCATTTCGTAATTGTAGTTTACGTGTCATGTACTTCAGCTGAATTGTTGGGTATTCTCTGAATATATTTACCCTCTAATAAACTACTTATGCATTCGCCAAGAATAGTGAAATCCCGTTGGTCATTTCAGCTTCCACGTGTCTTTTGCCTGATTCAAAAGAATCTAATAGCGATTATAGTAAGTTTGTGAATTTAATCTACATGAGGATGTTAGGCAACAATAGTGAGGATAGGACAAAGTCATGGAAGCGGATAGCTTCTTAGAAACATGTGAGGCTTGTGAGCTTCCTATTTGGAGGTGAGGACCGAGGGGTATTGGGTGTTGGACTCATTCACTGTTCTTAGCCAGTCCAAGACATTGCAGGTTGCGACGGCCACGAAGGCCCTCGTTGAGGCTAGTCGAGAGAGAGAGGAGGCTGAGATGGTGATGGGTATGTCGGCAGAGCGGCGCGAGACAACAGAAGTGGTGGCCAGAGGGAGTGGTGGCGGACTTGGCTTGAGAATTTGAATGTGCTTGTGGTGTGAAGTTAAGGCTGGATTTGGTGGTCCAGATTTGAGTCAAGATAGGATAATTAACAAATTATACTATCCGTTATTTGGGCAATGTCCTCCGGACCGGATAAACCTAGATGTATCCGGATAAGAAATCTGAGGATTGGGTGGGATAAACCCGAAATGGATGTAACTTTCTTTTTTACGAATAATTTTTTTTTGTCAAACTTTACAAATATCTTAACAAGCCTCTTTTCTAATGAAGGATCCCCATGGGTTACTAAAAGATCTATTCACAAGAACTGCAGGTTCAGAAGGTGTATTTCGTGCAAAGCTTACTCAAACTAAGACAAACAGCATTCAGATAGAGCATACCTGGAATCGAACCCCGGGAGTTGTTGGAATAGAATGATTTTGAAAGTCCAGAATGTTCAAATAGAAGGCCAGTGACACGAGCTCTGACCAGAAAAAAGAACCTCAAGTAAGTCGCCACCGAAGAACTTAGAAAGTGGCCTTCTCTCGGCTTACAAACAGGAATCCAAGGAAAGAAATATCTTTACATTTGTAGAGAGGCGCATTGGAATACGAGGTACTGCTAAAGGAAGTTCCTCAAAAGTTATCAGCAATAAGAAAACTGAAAGAAAATATGCCATAATTGATCCAGACAAGCTTTCATTTTCTTCGAAGGACAATCAGGATGAGAATCAACACGGGCAAAAATGAAATTTCGCCATCAGAGGACAGACCATCTCTACATGGTAACAGAAGAAGGAGGCTTGCATGAGTTCACTTTGCGTAGCAACATCAAAAGATTTGTCGAGAAAAAGATCTCCTCAAGCAACCAGCAATAAGCAAACCTGTATTATTGAAAATACTTCTGCGCCTCCGAGATATTACACTTATCCCTGTTGTGCTACCTAGAGCACATGGGATGATTAGCCCAACTAGAAGCCGGAGAATTTAGCACCGAAGAGTGGGCGTAGACCCAAATCAGTAACTCATTTAATTTTATGCAATCCTTCAATGGGATGTTTTCTTCTTTCTTTTAGGTATCTAGGTCGAATCGTTATCGCAATGTCCTTTTGGTATTGGAGTTTGGAACAAAAGGCAGGTATACTATTTTGCTTCTTGTTGATAAAGGTCAACGGCGAATTCGTAAAAGTAGGAAAGGAAGGAAAATATTAATAATAAGTTTTTCTATTCATGATAGCAAGAGATGGATCCGGAAAAGATAATATTTCACGTACGAGCGATTTTCATTTGTAATATGCATTAAAAGTTACCAGGATGACGATTTACTCAAAGGATTACATTCAAACAAAAAGAAGGAAAATTATCAAAAAAGTCCTAAACTTATTGTATTTTTGCCAATTCAGTTTTAAAATTTTTGCCTTTATGTCAATTCATTCCAAACGGCCAACTTTCATTTGCCGTGGCGTATTGACGTAGATAATTTTTAATAATATCTTTATTTTTTCAATTTATTTTTTACTTTCCTTTTTTTCTTTTTCTTTTTTTCTTTTCCTTTGCCTTTCTTCTTCCTCTAGCTAGTTGTCGATCTTGGGGTGGGGCCGCACCTCTCCATGGCTAGGCGAGGCTTGCCCTCGCCGACCTCCGGTGAGGGTGAGGTCCACCTCGCCCAAAGACCTACGATCGCCTAGAGTAATAAGAAAGGAAAGAAAAAGAAAAGAAAAAAAAATAAAACTAACAAAATAATTTGAATACAACATTAAAATATTATTAAAAATTATCCATGTCGGCGTCGGCGTCCACGTAAGCGCCGGCTAACACCCACGTCAATGCCGACCAGCCAAAGTTAACCGGATAGATTGAATTGGCACAAATACAAATGGTTTACAAAAAAAAAAGTTTAAGATTGAATTGGCATAAATGAAAAAAGTTTAGAACCGAATTGAAGGAATTAAAAGGTTTAGGACCGAATTGACAAAAGTGCAATAGGTTTAAGACTTTTTTGACAATTTTTATTTTACATAAATAGTTTAGCGCGAGAGCCAAATGAATTGAAAGATTCATGTTTGGCTTTGGAAGGGACTATGGAAGTTTTGAAATGAAAGACAATTTACCGTCATTAAGTTATGGACATCGCTATTTCCACCCCCTAATTGACTAAATCCACCCAATTTTCACCAACAAGACAAAATTGCCCTCTATTATTCAATTGCAATTTAAATTGGTGGTCACAAATTTATTTACGCTACATTTTTGAGTTTTTCATATCCATATAGGATCTACTTACCATAATTAAGAATTTCATTTGCTTAATTTTTATTTGCTGTCGAATTTTCATGTCTATTTAAGGCACTATTTTTTTAATTGCTATATTTATTTTGTTGGAAAGAGAAATTTTCAAGAAATCTAGTTCTTTTTTGCGTTGTCGGTAGAATTTATGGATAAATCACTAAGTAGATAAGATTTGATTAAATCAAAACATTGCATATAGTAAGAATTAAATTTTTGAAAATGCCAATCAAATATCACTACTTCAGATTGACAAAAATTAATATCATCTATCAACTGTTTACATAAAGTTATCAATATACCTCATTGTGCATAATGTTTTTAGTGTATTCCCAGATATTTCTTTAACGTCTTATATGCTTTGTATAAAAGTATCTTGCCGACATAGTATGGAGAAAAGATAAACTCTTTGATATGATAAAAATAAAATTCTTTGATATAGCAAATAAAGAGACTTAATATATAATTTAAATTAATGAAATTACAAAAAAAGTTCACCAAGAAAGTGGGCTTTTGAGATAAGAGGGCCGAGAAAATAGAAAAGTTGTTATAAGATCAATGAAGAAGAAGAGGATTTTTTTTATAGTACATCAAAGAACGTCTTTTTGCCTTACTATTAGCAAGATAATTTTATATGAAGCATGTAAACCAGGATATATGAGAATGTACTTTTCTTTAATATGCCTAAAAACAATGCATATGAAATGCTTAAAATTATGGTAACTATCTTAAATAGAAATAAAAAAAATAGAAAAAAGAAGGAGTTGGGCTATCAGTTTAAATTGCAATTGAAAGATGAGGTTAGGTTTGTCTTTTTAGTGTAAATGGAAGTCGATTTACTCATTTAAGAGGTGGAAATAGCGCAACCCCTAGTTATTTTACGAAAAACAATGAGTTAACAATAAAGAGCGGATAATGAAGTCCGACTTGTTTCCCAACAAGCCTTACAAAAAGCCTTACAAGAGCTCTAGGAACTCCGAATAGTTGTTAGAAAAACGGGATACATTTTCGAAATATTAGTTTTAATATTGGCATGTTTGGGGCGATGAAAGAAATAACTTATTAATCCTTCTACTGCAGTAATTATTTTTATTTCGTGCAAAAAACGAATTAAGAAATACTCATTGTACTGTAATGTCTTCATAAATTAGCAAGGACGAATGGGATGTATAGGGCCTTTTGCCATAATATGGACCTTTGATTGAGTGTGGTATATATAAAGTTACAAACTTTAGGCGGCATTTAGCCGTCTCAATTTCTAGTTATGATAGGATTAGATAGAATGAGATAAGAAATCTAAAAATTTTGTCATATCATTTTTACTGTTTGGTGAATTGCAAATTTAAAGACAGATAAATAGAGGCAAAGCGTGCAACTAAGATCAACTTTGTTTTGCTGAAATATCGATGCATTAGAAAGTATGCAATGATGAATTCGATGTGTGAGTTATTGTTGAACAGAGATTTATGCCATATGAATTCGGGCACGACATCGACCGAACCCCGTAGAACCAGGGCTCTTGATTTAGAGTCGAATCCTTTAAAAATGACTCGATTGGTCTTGCTCATTATCTTGTCAAGTGAGTAAACAATTACTCGAACAATTAAGTTATTCAGCCTCTTTTCACAAGTTAAAGATGCACTCATGCAGGTCATCCAAGAGAGCCATTTTGAAAGTCGTTGATCAATCTCAAATTCTTTATAGCATGTTGACACCCCTTTTAAATGTTGGAAATGTTCAAGCGATTAAAAAAACGAGGGACGTGATCTTATACTATGCCAAACAATCGACTAAAGAATGAGGTCATGGAAATACCCGATTTTGCGATCAAAAACCCTAACATGGCGCCGCTGAAGAGGCGACCACATTTGACGGTTGCCGCCACCGGAGAGGGAGCCCGGTGCGGAGAAGAGGTGGTGGTGGTTGTGGTTGTGGGAAAAACCCGATTCTTCTCGTGTATGCTCTCTTGAAAAATTCTACCCGGATATATCCCCACTTCCTCCAAGATTTTTTTTTCCAGGCTATATCCTCTTTATCCTATCATGGATAGTTATCAAACACAGTATATGATAAAATCTCGACTTTTATACTGACGACCAAACACAGCCTAAATTATTTCATGGAAAGACCAATTCTATTGAATCTATAAGATGTTTCAAATAGTTCTTCCTCAAGAGAACATGCCAAAAAATTAAAAAGATGTTAATACCATGTTTAGATTTTTGTTTTCACACAACAACAACAGTTATACAATTAGAGCATGATGAACACTGATATCCGCTTGAGGCTGACATTGGAACTGAGTATGATTCATTTGGTATTCTTCCAAGGTTGAAATCAGAACCCGAACCGGATCATGTGGTTTTCCTAATAACTTGAAATAGGGGATCGAAGCGGTCCACCTTGAAACTGGCCTGGAATTTAACAGGTCAGTGCTTGGGTAGAATCTGGAATCTGAATGTCTTTTGTAACTTTAATTTTGTTTGGTGGGTGCTGGGGCGTGATTTTAAGTTTGTGGGATTTTTCGTATGAGGTTTCAGACTTTAACTGTTATTAATCTTTTTTTTAGAGTATTAACCTTTTTGTTTGATAAAGCAACTTTTGCAAAGAAAGTGTGTGCCCACCGGTTCGGAGTTTGTATATAACCGGCTCTACTCAGGAAATTGGCCTATTCGGTTCGGTTCACAGAGTAAAACTAGCGGATTTAAGGATCAAATTTGTCGGTTCCAGTATTCTGTCTCAATGAACCTATTCTCTTCTCTTCTCTTTAAAAACATCCTTGAATTGGACCTATCGAGCCAGTTCCAGCTCTTAGATCTATTAACGCGTGGGGTGGGTCGAAAATGGTTCCACCCAAATTGATCTATTTTCATGCAACACAAATTTGATAACCTATATCCGACCCATATTACTTAAACACTTTCATATTTAATTCAATATAGAAAAATTTGTTTCTCATTTAAAAATTCTACTTGGAGAATATATTTTTCTTTCTATTTTTTATTTTTTATTTTCCTTTTTCCCTTTATGAAATCTGGCCCAACTCTTGCCGCCCTCGGCGACCTCCAAGCGCAGCCTCACCTATCATCGGCCATACTTCATAGGAAAAAAAGTAAAAGATAGAACGAACAAGAAAAAATGAAAAATGGAAAACTAAAATTAAAAATTTTGAAAAACAAAAATTAAAAATATAAAAAATATAAAACTATTCAAGAGGATGACATCCCAAGAATGGGTTGGCTCAATTGAGAACCTTTATAAGCAAAATGGCCATACATCCCACGGGGAAAAAGGCTTACAACTCAAACCTATTAACAACCCATTTATTAAAATTTGACTAACTCGAGATTACATTCTATCTCATTGAATATGGATTAAATTATGAGTTTTCAACCTATTTTGACATCTTTATCGGCTGATTTCTAGATCGAATTTGAATCGCTACTCACCCTACACAAGCATAATGATTAGATGAATCGATTACTATGTATGTATTAGGCGCATGACAAGATTTAGATTCTTCTTCATCAGAACCAACAATTTCACATGCGAGCTACTTACTCAAGTCTTGCCTCTGATCTTATCTAGTTCACAAAAAGTATTGACAATATTTTAGAGGCTCAAAATTCACTTTACTCTGCTGCCTTCAGAAATGGGGAACATGTCGGTGTTGAGAGCGAGATTAGACTTGAAAGAGCCAAAAAGGGACCAAAAAGCAGAACGAATAAAGCCATTAAAAACATCCTCCAAGTGCGAGCCAATTGTCCCCGCCGGAGACCCAATAAAACGTTGCTAAAAAAGATGCTAATAATTGAATCAGGACATGGACAAAGAAGGATGGTAGCTAGAGGTCCCCATCGAAATTCCATAGGCATTAGCCTTCTCTTTTCTTATCTGTAAAATACAAATTTTCAACTCCTATGGCAATTTCAATACAAGCCAGACTATCGAGGACTGCGCTCCCAATGACCGCTCTAAGAATAATTACTAAGTGATTTAATATAAATTGGGATGTGAGGATTGAATAGGTATAACGTTGCCAATAGGCATGCGGCCCTTCTGGTAGAGGGATTGTGGGGTGGGGCCGGAAAGCATTAGGTTCGGGATTCGACCTTCGCGAGTATCTCGCACACATGTACATGTAAAAAGGAGTGAGACAAATAAAGAAAAAAAGAAAGAATGGGTATGTTGTTGTGGAGTCCTTGTCCACAGTACATAGCGACTAAGCTTATCCCCACAAGAATAAGGTGTGCCCAATCTTCTTCTAAGTTTGAAACGTAGGCACAGTCAGCTTCACGGGCATCTTTGACACTTCCATAAATGATTGAAGTCCGAGAGATACAGAGAGAAAGAAGGGGAATTTAGTGGAAAGATGCAAAATTCCATGTGCATGGTTTTGGAGGAGCCTCTCCTGCAAAAATTTATGCCCAACCCATCTTTTTGTTCTCTAGCCCAGCAAAAGCCCCACCAACAGATGAAAGCATAACCCCCCTCTTCTTTCTCAGTTCTTCACTCTTCTTTTAACATCGTCACCATCACATACATCCAAAGATTGAAATATAATTTCTCATCACTCTGTTTACCCCAGGAAAAAACTGCTAAACTAGAGCGCGTGCGCGCACTCAACACCAACATATACCATATGGGTGCTGCTACTTCCAGCTCCATGAGCAAGAAGGCCACCAGGTCAAGCAAGGGGAAGGACTTGAAGGGCCTCTTCACGGAGAGAGTGAGGCTGCTCCAGGAGGAGATCAACGGGATAATGCAGGAGAGAGAGAAGGAGGCCAAGTCCTACAAGAGGGAGGTGATGGTGTTTTCACTCAAGGAGGGGGAGTGGAGGAGGCAGAGGAAGAGGCTGAGGGAGGAGGTGAGGAGGCTGAGGAAGGCAGTGGAGGAGAAGGAGGAGAGGATCAGAGGGATGATGGAAGGAGGAGGAGGAGGAGGAGGGGGAGAGATGGTGGTGGTCGGTGAGGAGTGGTGGCTGTTGGCCGAGCAGATGAGGGAGGAGAGGGCAAGGAGGGACGAGGCTGTGGAGAAGTGGAAGCAGCTCTACCTTGCCATCAAGGTGGAGCTTGATGATCTCATCCAGACCACTCATTCTGGTCAGCCTCCCTCTCTCTCTCTCTCCTATGTTTTTCCTCTTTGATGAGTACTACAACGAGTGCTGCTCTATTTTTGCCACTTTGAGTCTGCTTTCTTCATGAATAGTTTCTATTTTTGTGTCAGTTCATTTTGGTAGAAAAAGAAGTACTTGAGCAACGCCTTTATTCAAAGAGTGTTTTGTAACTTTGGCGGTAACATCCACGACATTGTAAATACCACAGTTTGTTAAAAGAAAAAAAATGTTTCTGGGTAGTGAAAATAATGGACAACATGGTATGCTTTTCTCAAAGCCCTCTTCCATTAATCAGGGTAGAGCAATTTGATGGCAGGGAACAAGAAGTTCAGAAATTTATTGTCTTGTTCTTTCCCTTTCTTTTGCTTTATGTCATGACATTGTTGATCTTTTAATCTTCAGCAGTGATCCAATAATTCTTGTGATCTTGATTTTCCCCTGAAAACCAGAAGGACCCTTTTCTTGAAAAGAGCTTCTCTTAAAAAGTTTCCTTTGGGCAAACATGATTATCTCACCAAAACAAAGGATTAATCACTGGAAATCTTGTGCAGGAGAGGGACTACTGTGTTGGAGACCGGAGGAGGGAGGAGAGATGGTGGAAGAGCTGAAGAGGGAATTGAGAGCCAAGGAAGAAACCATTGAAGCTCTCAAGTCTCATCTGGCATCCTTGGAACAAGACAAGCGCAAGAGCGAGAGAGAGGCAGACATCCTGAGGCAGAGCCTCAGAATCATGAGCAACAAAAATGGTGGTACCACCACCAGGAAACTTACTTGATGTTTTGTTGCTGAACAGGACAGGAGGAAGAAAAGATTTTCTTGCAAGAATTACAGGATGATGAAAAGAAAAGAGTGATTTTACTTCTTCTTTTTTAGCATTGGGGAATCACAGATGGGAAGTTAATGCCATGGACCGACCTGTAGAGCCAAGTCCAGCCGTTGTGAATGTATAATATGGCAAATCGATATGACATAAATGTAGAGCGATTTCATGTCAAATGTGCTATTTCTCTATGTTAAGACAATCCCTTCGTCTTCAACTTCTTGGTTTCCGGTGTTTAGCTAATTATAAGGTTTTTCAATGTAAGAAATAGAACTATTTAACCAAAAAAAGAAAAAAAAGAAATAGAACTCAATGTGGTATGTTCTGCTTGATTTCTCAATGCAGTCCCCGGCCTTCGAGCACAATTACATGGCTTTTGCATCTTGGGATCTCAAGGGCTCACTTTCCAACATCAATTTATTGCATTTAAGATTTTACTTTCAGTGTGCTTTTATAAAACTAATAAAGATCACAACAAGATGAGGGGAAAAAAATACTATTTTAAATAATAGGATCACCTGACAACTGGGAAATTAACTTTCTTTAGTTTTTTTTTAAAATTTTTATCTTCGGTTTGTATTTAGGTTTATCAGGATGTAAGAGGCAAACTGAGAAGCGGAAGTCAAAACCCTAGAAACCTTCCCTGACAGTTCTTCTGGTGCGTATAGATACAGTTTTTCAACGGTGGTTGGACAAAACAACGTCCAGTTTTGAAACCATAACCATCCTTGGGGAAGAAGAGCCCAAATCCAAACCTACCAATATTTGTAGACATCAGCTGACATTATTTGCCGCAGTGTTCTGATATTTATCGGGTCAGACCGGGCCTTTCGGATTTCTTAACTCTAAGCCCCATTCAAAAAAATGTCAACTCATACGGCCCGAAAACCCAACCGTCTTGGGCCTGGCATGAAACGGCCTACTCTGGTCTGCTCGACCGTTCGGTCAGGAACAGGCCACATTTCAATACTCGGAAACAATTTGCGATAGTCATTCGTAAATATCTTTCGTCTACCATGAGTTTTCACGTGAAAAAGAAAAACCTTTGTGTCTATCTATGGTATTAAGCGTCTAGGATATAACATCGTACATATGTTACTCATAGTCTTCTTCTTTCTGCACACCGTTGTGTCATGGTCAGTGAGCATCGTATTGCTTCTTTCGTTAGAGCCGACTTTGTGGGATCACCAATTTCACCACCCGACACAGTGCACTTACGCTAGTGCACGCTCCCGCCACATACAAGTGCATGCGAAGGCTAAACCGGGTGCGCGCGCTGTGATGAACAAGTATACACAAACACCGACGCGTGGATGTGAAGCGAGCAAGAACTTTTCTTCAGCCTTCCCTTCTCCAATCTCTCGACGAGGACTGGGCGGTCGAAACCATATGACTCTTAATACCGACACTAGCTGGCACCGTCCGGTTCCACGAGATAATGTTGATTGCACAACACGCGCCATGTCCATAAGAAACATACGCATGCACACGTACATTCTGTTCACCTCGCTCTTCCAGAGAAAATAAAAAGTTAAGTCATTTCATAAATGCATAGTTATGATCCTGCGATTTAGAATGTACAAGTTTTTGACACAATTTTGATCATTTTATGATTGGATAGGGTCCCGAATGTACATTTATTGAAGGGACCTGATGCTATTCTTCTCGAAGACTGTACTTGAACCATACACTAAAACAGAATACCCCAGAACTAACGCAAGATATAACGATCTCCGTGTTTGATTTACATGGAGATGTATAGTTTGCGGGTAGTGATAGAGTGTGGTTTATTGTAACAGCCTTCTCCCCATTTACCACGGCGAGCATGCTGTTAAGCATTTAGCTGTCTGTCTGAGGCTTCGTCACTGGTCTGCAAACTTTCGGCAGTTTGGTAATTTGATCTGACACTCTGATGAAAAAGAAAGAAGAAGGTAACTCAATTGATTCAAAAAAGGGTAAAATATAACATAGCACGTCGGAGTTCCTTCTTTTTAGGGGTGTTTTCCCCTTTTCTCTTTGCTTTTTCACGATGTATCATTAAAGATTAACAGAAGACAGATACATGAGGCGCTAACTTAACGTACCTCAAGCAGAGTGATGTAATAGAAATCTTCCATATGTTGCATCAGCGCACTTCCGTCTCTAATTGAACGATATATGTTTATTTCAGTTTCCAATATCTTCTCTATGAGTTCCTTTTCACCTTTCATCTGCAAAAGAAGTTTGAGACCTGTCACTTTGGACTTGAGCACCAGCAATGGTTGTAACTCACCAATTCATTTACAGGTATCCATCTCAACATAAAGCCACTCCTCAGTTGCATATAATAAACAACAACAGTAAATGGACATGAGCTGTTTCTAACAGATGGAACTCACAGGCAAGGTCGTCGGATGCAGACACATAAATCGAGAATAAAAAAACTATCTAACCAGACGAGCAGACATATATATCAGCAAAACTCATCAAGGCTGCTCCAATTTTGTGTGTGTGTGTGACTTCACAAAACACTGTGTACTCTGAGACATATAAGAATGTTCTGATGTTAAGCATAGGGAAATACCAATTTGTCAATTTAAGGAACTTGGAGTCACCAAGGAAGAAAAGTGAACTTACAAATTCACTAATTAAAACATCAGGCGTGGATTCACCAACGAAGTCACCTTGGTAACCATCAGCCAAGGACTGCACATTTACCTGAATAACATCAACCTATTGTATAAGTAGTTGATCTGGGAACATCTGTATAGGTTAAAATTCCCCTTTCTCATATTAGAGACAGAATAGTAATACTAGTCATGATCCAATTTCCTAATGATGCTTCCCTTGATAAGTTCACAAGCAACACACTCGAACACGTAAAAACCATCAGCTGGTTATTAATCCAGAGTATTTCAACATGCAACAGAGTTCTGTGTGGAACAACTGCACCAACATATTACTCAAGGAAATGGGTGAAAGAGCTGAAATAGATGGAATTCATTCCTTCATTCGGGGTAAGAAAGGATAAAGCCAGTTAGATACCAAGGCATCCTTAAAATCTCCTGCTGCTAGATAGACAGGTTGGGCGACATGGCAATAACCCATCAGGCGTGGAATTGTCGGTATGATATCCCTGTGGTTCACAACTCTCCAGCTGTCCTTAACTTTCTGCAAAGCAACTGCCAATTGCATCACACATACACGTATGGTGCTAGAAAAATGCATCAAAAGATTTTTCACTAATAAAGGGCAGATCATCATGCTTGGCCACCTAAAAGTCTGCTGACATGAATCAATTATATCATAAGACGCATGAGTTTTAAAGAGATAGCAGCAATCATAGCAGAAGCTTGGTTGGAGGGAGACAATGGAGTGCGACCACAACATCTGGAAATGAAGTCACTCAAACGAACAGGAAAGCCTTCCTTAATGAGTCGTGTCACTTAAAACAAGACTGCAATAGGAAAGTCAGAACAATCCTCTCAACTTGGAATAATAAGTACCTTTCAGGAATAAACAAGAGGGTAGTATTCCAGAGAATTCTCAAGAAGATTAACAATGGAGAAAGGCATGACAAAAGAACAGAACAACTTCATTTCATGAATATCGTTGTTGATGAACAGTGACAAGTATACTTATACCAGTGTATCAGCTGTGAAGAACTCTTAAGGAAGTCGCTCTTAACAAGGGATGAGTACTGAGGTTGTTCACCGAAGAGTACAATATGTTTCATGGCTTTTTTTTGTCTTTCTTTTTTTTTTGTTGGCTTATACTGGGTTTCAAACCCAGCAAACGACCCTCGAACCCATCCACCCTACCGAAAGGACTGTTTATATTTGCACAAAGAGAGAAGATTGCACAAAGGAATCAAGAAGCGATAGCCATCATTTAGATTTCTCAAGGATCTGAGTACAGATGACAGGTCTACATGACTCATATTTCTCTTACCTCATTATAAAGTTCTGCAAATCTCCTGTTACCAACTCTAGGAGATCCGAAGTTGTACATAGTCACATATATTGCTCTGCGCCTAATATAAACAAAATGCATTAGTTACAAGCCAAAGGGGTAAAAAAAAAAAAAAGAATCTACTCCCATGTATAAACGGGCCTCAAACACTTAAGAGTAACATAAACTTACGATTGAAGAACTCTAGCTTCTTACAGGGTGATTAGCTATACACATATAGTACCTCGTGTCATCGGCACAATTAAGTCACATAAAATGATACTGTCTATATTCAAACAACTTAAGCTTTTATTAACTCGGCTGTGCCCAAAACTACAACATGGTATAACAGCCAGAGATCTCGAGTTCGATTCTTCACACCTAATCTTCCATCCCTTTCTAGTTTCCCATCTTTAGATGGTAATATATAATAATCTTCTCCCATGAGTGATTTATATTGAGTTTGCATGCTTTATGCTATCCTCATAATACCGGCAGTCTCCATGAGGAGCACTTAGCTATGGAATATAATATGCACCACACTCCATCAGTTTAAGTTATGGAATTAAACGGTTATGCACATCACTATGTCAGGCACTAAAATGATCATGTAAAGTGAAGAATCAAATTAGATGAATCTGTGGAATCTCACAAAGAGAATGCAATCTATTGAGGCTAGAAAGGCACGAAAACTATTCCAGCAAACTTTATCCATGCTATACCAAGAATACCAAGAAGATTGGGCAGGTCCTCACAAGTACAGCAGACAAACTCGCCCAGATTCTACACACAAAAGACATTACTTGTTAACAATAAAGACAATCTCGTGATTCAAAGACAATGGATTTCTCTTTGCTGGATTGTGGGATCCAAACCGTTCAGGTTTTTATCAAACAAATAACACGATGTTTTTTTCATAGTCCATCTCGTGTTTACCTTTGAGCTACCTGCAAAAGTACTAGCGCACCCACACACACTGGTCCAATTCTGCAACTTCACACACTATTGTTCCATTCAATGTAACAATAAATCTCAATCATTGAAGATTGCCAACATCTGTCAAATACTTGAACTACTAACGGCAATCAAACGCATGCCAGCATTTTGCAGGTGGATAAATATTTGAAGCAGAAAAGTAAATATAATGGTTATCTTTAGTATGAAAGACGTGACTTACTTTGCTAATTGACTTGATGAAAGCTCAAGAGCAAGGAGAGTAGCTAGAGCACCACCTAAACTATGACCAGTAACATAGACATGCCACTTGTACTGCGGCTCAGAACCATCATCCCTGCGAAAATCCATTTGGTCGTCAAGTTGTCACAAGACAGTCAGCTCTTGGTAATAACACATCATGCTAGCCATTTAATAATGGTGAAAAAGTTGTTTGACTGCATTCATGGAGTTCCTTGGTATCTAACCAAATGAAAGAAACACTAGCTATTAAGTTTGCACTGAAGTAAGATTATGGCTGGAGGAGAAAAAAAGAACTGTTGAATAATATTTGTCTACATTGAGACACATATGGTTAGTACATGAGATGGCAATTTTAAATAAGGTATTTAACAATTTGGGTATTAAGTAGAAGTCTCCCTAGGCTTCTTTGTTAACTCTCACTCACTAACACAACTTCCTTATTGAGTTCTTGGTCATCTCTCTAGCCACCATGAACAAATGCTTCTGAAATCCTCTCCCTTGGGGCCACCACCGCCACGCATCAAACCCCCTTACTCTTCATCCTATGCTACTGTCTGCCCACCTATCTCTGCACCTTGACGTAGCTTCGAGATGTCCCTCCTTTGTTGTCCATTTGCCAGTTTTCCAGCTCTCAATATCCTGAATACTCCCCCTGATTCAACTCGCCCAAGCCAGGCGCATCCCAATCTGCATGGATTTTATTCCGGGCTGCCTGGTGTCAACAACAACTTGAGGACCACGAATCCTCGAGGTATTGCGACTCCAAACCCACAAAACTTACTGCAAAGAGCACGATGCAGCTCATGCAAGATACATCAATATCAACCAAGTTCATGGGGTTGACTACAACTCTCCAAATTCTTTTATCATATTTTATGAGGAGCAAGCATGATTAGATAATAATATTTTTAAAGGAACAGTGCTTACACAAAACCAATTGCCATTTTGAGGAGTGATAAAATTCTTATTCTCACTGAATCGTATGCGCTTAAAAAGCCACTGTGAACCTGGAAAACAAGCAAAGAAAAGTTGCAAGCAAGGAGAAGGATAATGGATGGATTCAGCAAATTATGCATCTTATAATAATCCAAGAAAGAAATCAAGATCTAGAATAGCAGTATACTTGAACTTCTTCCTTGAAATCTCCACCAATCCTTTCGGGGTTCAAACTGTAGGAGCATAACAAAATAAACATCAAGAAAAACAAAATTGATACGTAGTATCAGTGTATTAGCCTGACTATAAAAATTACACAGAAGATAAGCTTATCAAACAACCAAAAGAATTGGTGAATTTGCACGATTGAAACAAGCAACAACCAAAAGAATTTGGGGATTTGAACACTTCACACAAGCAACAAGCATGAACATCATTTCACATAGAAAAGATGACATCAAAAAGAGCCCTGCTCGAGACCTATCTGCAAACACAGATATAGCAATTGGCATATATCACTCACCAATTCCCAGGTATGATAGGATCACTAACGATACCCCTGCTTGATCTAACAGAAGTGGTTTCAAGCCTAATCATATGTTCTAGATGATTGCTCAGCACTGCAAACTACAAGGAGACAAAAGACTACAACATCATATCAGACTTGGATGATCTTTGAAGTACCATTCGTTTTTCTTGGTGAGAAACTAAAGAAGGTTGCAAAATTTGATTTTGTATATGTCAAGGCTAAGACAGAGATGATGATCTGCTCCTACACAACCAACAAACAAGCAAAATAGTAGATATACAACCGGTAATGACATATATGTGGAGAGAAGACTATCCAGTGAATTAATGGATTTTCCCATTACCCAGCAGGGGCGAGCATCAAATCAGTCCGTAAGTCCTTCCATCTTGACTGGGAAAAACAGACACAAAAAAATAAATATCTACCTCATAACCACATAAATAAGGTTGCCAAGGGAAAGACAGTGAAGCTGATTACTTGTTCCGTTCCTCTAAATGCAACAACTAATCTTCTTCGTGCAGAATCACGCCAGATTGCTGCCTGCAGTAACATTACTTCATCCATACATGATACCATCCCCAATTAAAAATGCATAAGAAAAAGCAGATTAGGAACCAGCTTCCTAATACAGGTAGACAATACCTGTGTATCAGTGGATGCATTATCTAGGAAGCAAATTTTCTCAAATTCGGACTTAACAAAACTAGGATGACCAAGAGAAGTGGCAAGCATTGCCCACGCTTCCATGGCACTTTCTGCAGTAGAGAAGAGAGCTTTCATCTCCTCGGCTTTCTTGTCATCCAACAATGTTACGTCCAATGAGACAGCAAGATTCTCATTCTTAGAGTACACAGAAACATCATTTTTCGTTTTATCATAATTCTTTTCCATAGAACGTGCTTCCTTATTTAGCCGAGAAACTGCTGCAGTCAAAACCATCAATGCCCCCAAAACAGAATCAGTTTGTTGTAACAAATCTTGTGTCACCTTTTTTATATCTGGAATTGAAGACTGAATAGCACTTCTTGGAAGCAGCCCACTTTCTGTGGAATCATCAATCTCTTGGCTACTTGGCATTGCAAGCCCAGATTCAACGTAACCTTCTTCTGCAACTTTCCGGGATTGTATGCCAATTTTATTTAGTACATCAAATCCATCCCATTTTACATTCTCAGGGACAGGAAGACCAAGTTTCTGTACAACCTTCTGATTGATAACATCGGAAAATTTTTTCCAGAAATGTTTGTCAACCTTCTCACCAACTGGCATTTTTTCTCCAATGATATTATCATCTCCAGTTGAATCAGGGGAAGACTCAACAACAATGTTCTCTTCAGTCAGGCTCTGGTCATTCAGCGATGCAACACTATCTACAGATGAAGACTTCTCAGGAGCAGCAGATGCATTGACCGATTCCCCTTCTGCTACATATTTACCACTATTTAAAAGCTTATCCGTCCAAGGATATGTCTCGTTGAAGGATTTCAACTGCCCAAAAGCATATTCGACAAACTGCCGAGCTGGCACACTCTCAGAACCCACAATTGATTTCAAAGTAGACTCAAACCCATATTGCCTGAGAAATTCTGAAACAAATGGGAGCTTCCACCACTTCTTTCCCTCATCAATCTCATCGAAACTTTTATATCTAACCTGAAACAGCATCACCAGTGAGCTTGCTCATTTTTGCGGCATAACACACAGAAGGATGAATGACAGGTATCTTAGTAAAGCATGGATAGAAATCCACAACACCACAACTAAGGTTAGAAATATCATATATGGAATTCAGATGCTCATCACCCTCCCGAAATTAAATTTATTTTTCCAGGTTCAGATAGAATTCCCTAATATCCTTCCAAAGTCCAATAGTGGCAGACTTTGAGGTCTGGGGTTCATAGCGTATCGGTGTAAACTGGTTCTTCATGCATCCTAGATTCACCCAGCAACTGATTCATAATGACAAAAGAAAGAAATGATGCTACACCACCTAGGAGAAAGCTCTCACACAGTAATTGCCAGGCACGTAAACAAGCAAACATTAATAGAAAGCTGTCACTAATGCTCAACTATTCACAGATAGAATGCTGGAAGCTCTAGGCCTACAGGAAAACTCTACCTTCTAATTGGAACTTCTTTTAACTTGAACAATTACAAAACATATATAGATGCTTACTTCAAGAAGTCAGGGTCTTCAAACAGAAATCCTAATCGTTCCTTCAAAAGAGCTTCCTACTATGTGATTAATATCATAATGTTTCCGCACTTACCTCTAACTGTACCTTCCCTCCACCACCCATTCCTTCTAATTCCACAACCATCTCATGTGAATCTCCTGGAAATAGACATGCTCATCAAGAAAAAGTGCAATTTCCATATGGTAGTCATTTCATCCATTGCCAAGGTCATAGAGTAGCAAATAATGTTTCACAGGTGAGAAAATGATCTGACCTCATTGCTCAAATATGTGACTTCCGAACCACCCAATAAAACACCAGCAGCATTTGCCAAGAAAGTTCAAAATACATATCGATAATGAATTCAGCGATTCTCACCATCACACAGAAGCTCCAAACAGATTCCTGCATTACCCATTCGCTTGTGTGGAGTTACCAAGTTTGCATCCAGTGCATCCCAAGCTGCCATCTAGCATCCACACCACAAAATCACACCACAATAAATTACATAAAAATCAACAATGATGCAGCTTCAGTTTACGAACTTAAGGATAGCTGTATCCACTGCTGAACGCCAAAATCAACAAGGACATATAGGAGTAGCTTGCTTCATGTCATATTAATGCAAGATGTATGGCACAAACAACTTGGGAAAACATTAAAAGAGGCAACAAATGAGCAATTTTGCTAAGCACGTAAAAGAGGAGTGCAAAAATTGATGAAGCAGTTGGCCCCCCTCAGAATGTTGTTCATTCATTTGTTACAAAAGTAGCCTCACGTATCTTAGAATTACACCTTCCTAAACATGCCAGCAATTCTGTCTCCAATTAGTCCACAAATGCAAATGTGAAAGGAAGTAATGGATATCACTCTGGTAGAGGCTTAACCTGGAGGTTTTTATTCGGAGGGAGCTTAATGTTAAAAGTGAATTCCTCATTCCAGGTTGGCTCTTTTGTCCTGTCAGCAAATTTGTTTGACATATAAAGTTGCAATAAGTCCATAAATCCAGAGTGAATTTAATTTTCCATCTTATGCTCTCATCCTCTGTATTTTCAAAACTAGAGGCAGAAGCAAAATATCATTTGTATGTGTGGTTGGACAGGGGTCAGATGCCCTAATATTTATAATTTCAGATACTGCTAATACAGCGAAATAAAAAAGAACGTGTCAACATTCAATTTTCTATCTTAATATGAAATGCAATGCCACTGTACTCAATCTAATACGTTGCTTACCCCCATTTGACCTTGCTTTTCCCAACCTGACCATCCAATTGCATGACTACATATGGATCACTTGTTCCCTACCACACATTTAAAAAAAATGGAATTGCATTATCAAAATCTGGAGCAAAAAAAAAAGATTAATTCCCATAAGCCCAACCTGAGATTTATTCAATGGAAGAAAGCAAATATACCAATACAGGAGCAAAAAAACTTCAGGCACTCATGAAAGATGCCACAAAAAGATAAAGCGGGAAGTAAAGATGCAACAAATAGATGAGGATAAGCTCAAAACATTCAGCATAATTTCTTATCCCACAAGAATCTGACATACCCATGGATCCATGGCGGGAAGATTGATACCCTTTTTGAGCTTTATGAACAGCTGACCATCATATCTTTCACGGACAAATGACCTACATATGTAAATTCAATATTTCAAATCTTTGTTTTCCATCGACCAATCCACCTTCATCCAGTGTGGGGCAAATACATTGCATATATTACTGGCCAAAAGTGCATATAAACAAGTATAAAATACTTGCATGTACAAAGTACGAATGACATGCAAAAACATGTAAGCAGTACGAGTATTCAATGGCTAAAACCGAACCAAACCAAACCAAACCAAACCGACCAAACAAACAGAAAATTAGTTTTTACCCCTCTGATTATTTGGAAGAAATGATCACATACTCTGAAAGATACACCGTCTTACAACCAGCAGCATCCACTTCTCGCCTTCCAATATTTTCCTAATCAGTATGCCCCAAAAGTACAAAGTACAGATTAGTCTCGAATAAAAGCATTATCACAACAGGGACTACCCTAAATAAAAATATGTCCTGCTGTTGAGAAAATAATACAACCCGAAATTTTTTAAAAAATAAAAATAATCCGCTTTTATCCTACTTTTGTAGCTATCAAAGACCACAGCAAAGCCCCGTCACTATACAGCTTTCAATCAGTTCCCTCGCCTTCGCCAATGAAACATTTCAACTTCTTAAATTTATGCAACTCTAGATAGACTAATTCGAGAGTTCAATTACAGGAGGAGTGGTATAGGCTTCGAACGCAAAACCGGCAAGGATGACAGCGAGATTGATGTCAAACGGTCGCCGCTCGTTCTCCTCCGAGACTTCGACCTTCCCTACTTCTGCGCTGGCTTGGCAACAGCACTCGAACGAGCTCCTCTCCCCATCCCTGCCCCTGCATCTCTCCGGAAGCTTCGGAGCCCTAATTCTCCGGGAAAATGAGGCCGGAAAGCGCCGCGAGAGCCTGAGAACCCTCCTCGAGGCTGTGTGCTTCGGAGAGAGCAGAGAGAAACGACGGTGGGACTGGAGATTGAGTTGGTGAGTTTGGAGAGAAGCCATGGGCGCGAGCGAAGGAGCAAAGCGAGTTTTGGTCCGCCTTAGCGAACTTTTTACAGATATTGGGCGAGGCAATGAGTGGCAGATTCGGAATTTCGGAGGATATCGAGGGGGATTCTTGTGGTCGTACGGGCGTATGGCGTTCGCCCACGTCAGCCGAGGAGAACATTGGAGAAGTAACCAGATGCCACGTGGCATTCCGTTATGTTCAAGATTCTTCTGACCGTTAACGGTTATCATCCTCGCCCGATTTAGCGTAGCTGTCCCAATCTTAATCCGGATCCGACCGCTCCGTGTTATGTTTTTGATCTTCGCATAAGTAAGTCCTTGAACTCGTCTCTCTCTCTCTCTCTCTCGAAATCCAAGCTGACAGAATCTTTTCTCGTTAAATGTCTCGTTTGAAATGATTAGGGCCATATAAAAAATTGTCACGAATATATTTTGTTCTCTTGGATCATAATCCATACAATATAGTTGACGCATGATTACGATAGAGGTGTTTTTCTTGTCACAATTTAGAACGGTGTCGACAAACCTAACCATTTTAATTTGCCAAAATTAGTTACCGTGGATTTTAAAATTAAAAAAAAAGGGTCCTAGAAATTCAAGATGATGAAATGGAAGTGATATGAAAATCCCTTTTAGGAATATGTCCGTAAAAACAAAACCAAGCATGTTTTTTTTTTTTTTGGTCCGAAACCGGGCATGCTTTTCACTTGCAATTTTTTGTGAGCGAAAATCTTCGCTAGAGAGAGTAATTCGATTTTACCATAAGATATGACTATTATTAACTAATATCGATTTTCCATTTCTCAAACTTTAGGAAATAAGACTGATATTGTAACAAATATAGGTTAAAATGGCCTAATTTTCTCGGTGGAGGACTCTCTAAAACATCCAACTCACTTCGGGTGATACATGATCCCCATCTCAAATGTATCGGGTGATTTATTTTCGACCATGTCTACTCGAGTTTCATGATGAATCCTCAAATTCTAGTGCAATCAAGGTGGGCATGAAGGACCAATCAATTTTATCTAGTATGGGATTGCTAGAAATAGTGAAAATTTACTTTATCTATTGATCACTGGTTAACCATTAATTTTTCTTTAGAAAATGTCACCTCATTTATGCTTCGTCGGTAACGTAATTCGGTAAAATTTTGGTCTGTATTTCTTCATTCCTGAATGGACCAAACATCCACTAAATGTGTTTCTTTTTTTTTCCCTATTTAGTGGAGTTTCCTCCTATCAGAGGTGGAGAAAAACATGATCTTAAACTTTGCACCTATTCAATATTTGATTGGGCTAAATTAGGGCATCTTCACCATTCTGCTTATAAGGTATCGGTGTAAGGACCATATCCAGCAAAAATAACACCTCAAGATCAGATGGAAGTAGCTTTGCAGTTTTCCCCAGTCAAGAGGGGCACAAAATGGTCCATCTGCATAGAACGTACGTTCACCCGGTGAGAAGTGAAAAGACAAATCATCCCTCGGATGGGTAAGCCCTAATAGATTGATGTATTTTCGTCGTCGTTTGGCGGACATCTCAAACCGCCTGTCTCATATTATTATCTAATTCGATGGGGCAAAGCGATACCTATTCAAGGCTCAATCTGCACAAAGAAATGCATCCAAAGGCATGAGCAAAATCCATTACATCACAACCATAACGTTCTCATCCGGATAATGACGAGGATAACATCGCCTTCGAGATTGCTCCAAAAGATAAATCACCCGATGCCAAATCAGGTCTCTGCTTTGATAAGCTAATATCAGAAGATCAGGCTGGACGAGGGACAGTTCACGGTGCTGGAAAAAGTATCAGTTAGAAACCTTAACGTTTGAGATTGAATCACAGAGCGCAAAACGGTGAAAAGATTACTGGTAACCACAAAACCAGCAGGTAATACAAGTAACAAAACCAAGAACTTGAATCTCTGGTCAGTTACCCCAGCACATCATCCTTTCCATTTGTGGATCTGACATCCTACAATACACACTAATGTGGCCACTTCCCCAAATAGCCTGCGCTGTTGCTACTGTTAAATTTCGAAACCTAGATCAAGAAACCCAAGTAGAATCCCTCTCTCGGCGTGACTCAATTACTGGAAAGGCCGGCAGATGAAACCGTCACAAGATAATTATATCAGAACAAACAGACATCAGTGACCTAGATCACCGAGAGAGCAACGGTTTTTGCCCATCCAACTCAAGATCACACTCAACATTACCAGTGTAATAATACATGCTCCTATTGCCAACAAGGGGACGAGAGGAAAGGATTCAGGCAAAGGAAATACCATAAATGATTCGCACCCAAAAGGGTGGAGAATAAGAATAGTATCGAACATAGTTTTCTATGGAAATGAACAGAATTTGGGTATCCTCTATTACTACGGAGGACTCTGTAGTTTTCTATGCCCATCCTATCTTAAAAAAGGGATGGGACCGCATCAAACCATGGAATCTATTATACACCTTGTGACACGCCTATAGAGATACTATCAGTGCATAAGTGCGACGGCTGCTTCTTGCACTAGAGGCTGAGTGACATGAACAAAGTGCTCAGCTTCCCTCTCGACCTGCTCCCAACATCGGTGCAGGTCCCTCCCTTCTTTCATTTTCTTGACAAACGCCACGAACTGCCTCCAGTTGTCGGCTTGGAACAAGTCTGGGTTCATCCTCAGATATGTGAATGCACACATCTCCTTGTCCTCCTGAGGATAGCCATCGATGTTCAGCAATGCGGACCGCAAAATCTGTTCGTGCGCATAATCATCGTAGCGCTGCAATGCGTTTTCCCCAGCAAGAGGAACTTCAGCCTCCCAGGTAGCCAAAGCTACTTGCTTTACCAGCTTCTCAGGTGCGCAGAGCGCGTCTTGGGGTTGCTCGTGGTCACGCATTTCGATGCAAGTGAAGTTGAATATAGCACCATGACGGGCCAACATCTGGGCAATGGGAAGGTAACCATCCCGAAAACGTGTGTTATAGTATCCTGCTGTCAGCTCAGGAGCATGCGAACGTGACCCATAGTGCCAGTGGATCCCTGCAACCTTGACCGAAATCTTCACCCCTGTATTCTCAAAGAATGGTTTGGCAGATGAGAGTATCCTCTCACCATGGTCCAGTAGCATCTGAGAGTACCACGATAAGAAGAATTCACCATATTGACTGTTCCATCCTCCACCTTCCTTTTTGAAGAATGCGGTATCCTCCGGCCAGTTGTTATACTCACCAGCATCAGTTGGACCGGTGTGGCCCCATTCTGGTTTGCCAGCAGCCTCGGCTGCAGCTTTCAAGCTGCTCAGCATGTACTGCATCGAGATTTTAAAGAAATCAGAATGCAATGCAATAAAGAAGCAGGGAAAAAAACAAAACAACAAGAAAATGACAGCACATACCTTGTCATAACATTGAAAGGCCCCGATCCCTGGAAATTTCCATGTCCCATTTTGCTCAGGGTATGATGGGTAACGAAGTTCGCCTGCTGGCCCCATGCCTACTTGAATTTCCTGCAGAATATGTAAGACAATTCAGCATAAGTTCCGCCAGAGGGCTCATGGCACTACCTACCTATATGACATGTCAAATGACAAAATGTCTATCGAAACGATAACTTACCACAATGGTTTCACCTAATAGGTGCTGGAAGTTGTCTCTAAATGCGCGCATGAAGTCAGCATAACACTGTACAGGTGTTCGCCCTTTGAGAACAGGGAGGGTGTCACAACCAAGCGATATGTATTCATAGTTTCTCCTACCCCACTGGTCTGTATATGCAAGATCAGGATCTTTATCAGCTTCTTCCACCACCCACTTTGGTAGAGGGATGCTGAGAGGAGGAAAAAACAGCCCAGTCACAAGAAAAATCAAACAGCACAGGTGGAGAAAAAGACAAACAGTTCCTATGACACACCAGTTTGACGTTGAAACACACGAAAAACCCCCATTTCAAAAGCTTCAATGACACAATAATGGTGACACTCATTGTCATCCTCAACAATGTCAAGCCACCTTAATTTGCAGGTGCAACAACACAGCCATTCAACTTATATCACTGAGTCAAAAATAAAGAAATTAAAAAAACTTAGATCCCAGTAAGAATGGGTACGTGCAAGAACCAAACCAAGATCAGCTCCGAACATATTTTGGCCCATAAGATCAGGTCCCAATTTAAAAACCAAGGATTTATAGGTGCGATCCAATATGTTCAAAGCAGGGGAATCTGTATAGATCTCTAAGGATATAATCCTCAGGGATGTGGTGGCTGTAGGTACAGACGAGAATGTATCTCATCCATTGATCGTAAACTGGTTAAGTTTGTGTGCCCTGACACACTTCATATATAGGGGTTACAGCACAATGCGTGTGACTAGGACCAGCGAGATCGGTATCTCCTGGACCATAGACGGCCCCTTAAAGCAGATAGTACAGACAGTGTAGTTTTGCACAGCAACAATCAGTATGTCACTGTGACCATGTCAACCTATAAGATATCCCAGAATCCTCTCCATTGGACAGATGAAATGAAGAAAGTGGCTTTATATTATGTTATCAACGTATCAGCATCCTCAACATCTGTTTCAATATGATGTTATCCCTTCCAAAACGATTATAGAGTTACATTCATCTTCACATCCAAAAGTGTTATAAATCAAAATATTTGCACAAAATTCCGCATCATGCGGCCCTGTATATAGGCCAATTATACCAAGTCCTTACGCAAGAGCAATTTCCCACCTACCAAAGCACCACATCCAGATATCACCCCAATTCCCAATATCTACTTCTGAGCAAGCTATATTAGATTAAAATTGCAATTATAATCACTCAGACGAAAAAGGAAGCGAGATAACTTACGAGCAAGAGTCACCAACGTTTCCACCGCACTGGTGAAACGACATCACGGCCTGCACTTTCAACCCATGCTTCTTCGCCATCTGCACAAGTTCCGCATAACCACCCCAATTGTAGCTCCCAGGCTCTCTCTCCACCAATCCCCACCACACGTCCATCATAATCCCCTCCACGCCGGCACTCTTCAACGCCTGCAGACTCGCATTCATCGCCTTCCTCCGGTTCACCGTGTTATTCATCGTCACGCTGTCCAGCGGCATCATCACGTACACCGGCACTCCTCCGCTCCCCTTCTCGCGGGCCCCCGCCGGCGCCACCTCCCTGTGCTCCGTCACCGCCGCCTCGGGCGGCGACTCCATCTCCGCAGCGAAGGCGCGGCATGCGACGGACAGATCCGGGCGGATGCCTCCCAGGACCGGCGACCTGCACGGGCTAAGCGGCGGTGACAAAGCGTCCACCGCGTCCGGCTTCTGCGCCCTGCACCGGATGCTGGGCGCCGGCGATTTCCACACCGCGGCCGCGCTCACCGTCGCCGTCGACGGCTCTCCGGAGCAGCTCCCGGACTCTGCCTGGATCGGCATCCCGGCGAGTGCCCCGATCTGGTGAGTGATGCTCAACGCCATTCTTGCTGCTATTTTCTCGGGAAAAATTCAATCAAAAGACGGAAACTGGTCTTCTGTGTGTCGTGTTCCGTTGTTCAGTCGATTACGTGTTGAGATTTGAATGTAAGGCGGAGGGAGGTCTGACATTATATAAGGATGAGAATTGAAGGGTTTTTCCTAAAGCTATAAAATGAAATTTAAATAATCTTAACCCATTAATATCTCGCCACGTGTAATCACACCTCGTGGCAGAACTAGGGGCGTGGGAGGAGGCGACGGCTGCGATCGGGCGACGCCCGTGACGATGGACGGTGGAGATCCGGAAGCGCGTGAAGGCTCCTGCTAAAGCGGCACGGCGTTTCTGGTGTTCACAAATTTAAAAAATCTACGCGCCGCGCCCCTCCAAATGGCGATGCGACACGTGCGGCGGGGGTAAGAGGATCACGTGTCAGAGGCCTTTAGCTGTAAGCCAAAGGGTATGGCCTTTCCGTCGTTTTGCTTGATTCATGGAAGGGAGAGGACACGTGTCGCGAGGAGGGGAGAATAAGTCGGTGGGATAAGGACACGGACGGGCCAGATGACCGGGTTGTGTGTCGGCCTCCGTGACGATCGGACGGTCGTGATCGGGAGGAGTAGGCTTCCGAGATCTGCGCATTCGGCGCGTGATCTGTGGCTGCGATTGGCCCAAAGAGGGGCCCGCCTCGTCGGATCAGCTTTTGGGATTGGGCTTTGATAGGAACGATCGGCGTTTGTGGTCCGAGCCGTGCCCAGGTGTCCATTTAATTTGGAAAACGGGAGACCCGCGCGAACCTTCGCTTTTTTATTTAAAATGACAAAAAATATTTTTGCCTTAATACAAAATAAAACAATAGTAAATCAAATTACTTACAATAGCAATGTCTCTCTAATACCCTCTTCGTCCTGTTCTTCTGCGACCCTATCAAATAACGAGAGGAAATTATTTTGGCCTTCATCCAAATATTAGGTCAAGGTATTTTCATTATTTCTGTTATTATGTGAAACGCTAATAAACTTGTATAATACATATTTTTGTTTCATTCGATGATCCGTGGAGGAGAAAAAGAATCGATTCGACTGCACAAATTTATGTATGATGTAATATCTGTGTAAATCATAAGTTCATGATTTTTTTTTTGGGGTTAATTATATTAAACCATTTGACCTCAAGTTATTATACGAAAATATTCAGTGATTTGTTACTGCCATGTCATTTGCGATTTTGTGTTCATTTTTCTATCATATTCATTTAAAAATGGACATGTGTCTTGAACTAAATAAAAAATAATTAACGTGGAATTTCTGGGTTTCTTTTCTCTGGCTTCATCTTCTTTGTTTGTCCATGGCTGCCGCTTGACCTCCGACGCTTTGCCATGGCCGGGACGCTTGGTGGCTCTCCAGATCTGGCCGTCAACGGCCGTCAGCATCGCCATGGGAGGCTCTATCTTCCTCCACCGTCAGCTTGTGGTCAGCCCCGTCAACGGCTGAGCCACCCCGCCATTGTCACGGCAAAGCGCAATTGTTTTCCGTCCAGATCTGGAGGGCAAGAGGTGAGATATTGCTTATTGACCTTCCCCCAAGCCACCCCTCCATCGTCATGGCCAAGCGCAATTGTCTTCAAGATACAGTGTTAATTTTTCAGTGGACGTGCAAAGAAAATATACCCCACATTGGCTGCTGACATGGAACTCGCAAATCACTGAATATTTTCTCCGAATGATAGGAAAATTTCTTTGATTTCTGAGCAGTTGGATTAAATCTGATCTTGTTCTTTTTTTTTTTGTAAAGGGCGTGTCATCCGGTTTAGTTTGATGATGTCCGGCTGGGAGTCAATGATGACCGGTTGAAGCACCAAGAAGATTTGAGGCTGAAAGAAATATTTTCTCGGGGACCGTATTGCAAATACTTGAAACTTCAGGATCGCATTGCAAATACCAAAAGAAGATGGAGAAAGGAAAGATGGTGAAGAGAAGATAATGAAAGGAAGATGATGAAGAGAAGATAATGAAGAGAGGTGAAGAAAAGAAGATGAAAATGGAAGATGGAGAAATGAAGGTGAAGAAGAGAAGATGAAGATGAAGAAGGGAAGATGAAGATGAAGAAGAAGATGAAGATGGAAGGTGGGAAATGAAGATGAAGAAAGAAAGATGAAAATGAAAGGTGAGAAATGAAGATGAAGAATGAAGAACTTTGCCTATAAAAGAAGAAGAATTCTTGAAGAGAATTGGAAGAGTTTTTTTGGGAAGTAGGAGAGAATGGAGAGAGTTTTGGGGGTGAAAGAGAATTGAGAGAGTTTTTGAGAGGAATTCTTTAGAGGAAAAAGAGAATTCTTGAGAAAAAATTTGGAGAGAGTTTTGAGAGAACTGAGTGTTTTAAGCTCTACCATCATTGCCAATTTCTCGCACCCATCAACACAAGCCACAAGTTCATCACCATCGTTCGCTCGCAAAAAGAAAAGAAAGTTAAGTGATTCCCTAACTTTCTTTAATTTCGAATACAAATTAGCTCGATTTTCTACACCGATTTTTTTCTCTCTACGTTTTTATGTTAAATAACAAATGCGATATCAACGATGAGACATCAATGGTACAAGAATAGAAGGAGAGCAAAAGGAAAAAATATCAACGCCCGATTATAGCCTCATGGAAATTCTAGCGATATGAGAAAGAAGGCGAAGGAGAGATAGGACCAAGAGATTTCTCGGTCCTAACGAGTCACCAAATCGGTCCAATGGTCAAGACAAGCCCGAAGACGAGTTTGGTGCACGAGTTCAAATTGGGGAGTAACCTGGAACCTATTTCATCCTAATTTCATGTAATTTCTTTATTTCAAAAATGTCATGGGAAGAAAAATCCAAAAAAATTGATTCTTTGATCTTCAAGTAGAATTCATCAAATTTGTCAAATCCATTATTTATTTCATGAATTTTAAGGTACCGAAAGGGCATTAGTTGTAATTAATGTAACCAAGTCCCCTGACTCTTAATCTCCGGTTCGCAGAAATAAGATAGTTTTCTCCCGCTATTTTATTTAGGTTTCTAATCGACCTACCGAAAATGATTAGTGGCGACTCCAAATTCAAATCACATTGCATGTTAATCATTCGAACCTTAAGTTGCGATTTGGTATGGACTTGGGAGAGTCCGAGTTAGGTTGGTTAATTAATTAACACGATAATCCATTAGCCTGAAAAAGATGACTTTGTTTATTTTATTTTTCTAGGTCGCGACAGCTTAGCGACTCATTGGGGACCCAAAGAGGACTTAAGCCGAGATAAGTTCATGAAAAGGAAAATTACTTGATTTGGCAATCTTGGTTGAATTTTAATCCCTAGGTGTTAAATGGTTTCGCAGGAAAGGGAGTTATAAGGGGAGGAGTCATGGCTAACCTCTCGTTTTGCGAGCTTGGTGATGAGAATTTTAATTTTTGAATTATCGGAGTGTTGATTGCCTTTAAAATGTCGTGCATGCCCCTAATATAATTGCACTACACCACCTTGACTTGTGACCGAACCCGGTCACCCGATAGTTTTAGGATGGTATTTATGTGGTTCTTTAACCTTGGCAAGAAGGCTTCGCTAAAAGGTTATCCCACTTGGATCCCGAGTTCTTCAAAAAATGGCTCAAGGGTTGTTCTCATGCACGTGCTATGATGCATGAGAGTTGCCCTTGTCGACCGAACCAAGCCGAGATGATTGGACCCGACTAGTCATGACTATGTATGCGGCGCGGCAACTAGTCATGATGAACGTGCGCGAGGCCGCGACATGTCGTTCGTCCTTCATTTCATTTTTGCTAAAAGAACTAAAATTTGAATCCACGATTCATGCGCATGTCTTTGTGATTGACATTTTCTTCCTATGAGCGGTAATTTCCTGTCTCTTACGCCCCGTTATCTCATTTTTATTTTGGGCTGGTCCATGGTTTAGGTTGATTGTTTATGAATCTCATTGTCTTGTTTCCAAATTCACACTTTGCTTCCATAGTTTTTACAATTTCATCGCTTGTCCTCAATTCCGATTTGGCTCGTTCTCGTTGTACGATTTTTACTAAATTCTACGATCGAGCTTTGAGTAAGTGTCAAACATGAAAGTTGTAGACCTATGTTTCAAATAATATCCTACAAAATTTCAGAATTAAATTCATAATTTAAGATGGCCTTTCGTTTTTTTCAACTACCTGCGGTTATAACAGTTTTCCGAATGCGAATTTTCGGAAAGACACATTAAACCGATTTGATCCGCTCATTTCTAGTCCGATTGGCCAACATAAAAGTTGTTCATCATCTTCTCAACTATAAGCTTGTAACATTTGGACGTATTTTGACCAACGTGCGAATTAATACGGATTTTTTCGTAAAAATCTACGAAACTGAAAATTGCCTGATGTGATCTTTTGGTCATGTCTAGTTCGTTCATTGAGTCTAGAAGGAAGTCATGGACCGGCTCTCTATCCTCGCTCGTTGTACTTACTCTTGACTTGTCGCTTTTAGGAAATTTATCACGGATCCTCCGCATATTACTCGATTGGTGGCGAAGAGAATGGCCGACATTAACGCCGCTGTCCATGAGACTTTGAATGAACGTTTCGGTGCCCTAACCGAGCGATTTGAAGGGATGATGTCTCACAAGATGATGGATAACTTCATAGCCAAGCTTCACCGTCCAGCTCAAAGCCCTCCGCTAGTTGTGCTAGCTCTAATTCCCCTCGGAGCAATTCCAAAGAAGGCCCTAAGGTGTTCTCTATTAGGCTACACCGCTGGAAGATATTATTATAACAGTGCACGGGTTCGAAGCATACCACCCTCGATTCCACTCTCCCAAACCAACCCGATGACGATAACCAACGACCACCAAGTTTGTCATCATGGGGGACATGAGGAGGGAAATCTAGTGGATTGAAGTATACGACCTAGATGAATTCAGTCAGATTATGAGGAAGTTCGTCAAGATTTCGAACGACATGAGGAGATTAAGCCCTTGACCGGTGAACAAGCTATCTCGATCAACCTAGGCGATGCGAAAAACTCTAAAGAAGTTAAGATCGGGGCAAACCTTTCCAAAGAGATGTCGAGCGCTTGATTAAGCTCCTAAAGGATTACCAGGACATTTTCGCTTGGTCCTATGCAGATATGTCCGGTCTTGACCATTCCATTGTCGAACATTGTTTGCCGATCGATCCTTTGGCTAAGCCGGTGCAAAAGTCAAGGAGGGCCGGACTGCATTAGTGCGAGAAGATCAAAGAGGAGGTCATAAAGCTTCTCGATGTAGGATTCATTGAGACTACGTAATATTCCGATTGGGTCGCTAACATAGTCCCCGTCATGAAGAAAGACGGCCGCATTCGGGTTTGTGTCGACTATCGAGACTTGAACAAGGCCGATCCTAAAGATGATTTCCCCCTCCCGCATATCGACGTACTTGTTGACGATCGCATCGCAGGTTTGAATTGTTTTCATTCATGGATGGTTTCTCCGGGTACAATCGGATCCCGATGAATGTCAATGACAAGTTGAAAACCACTTTCACCACACCATGGGGAATGTTCCATTACCGGGTAATGCCGTTCGGTCTCGGAAAGCCTGGAGCCACTTACCAACGAGCCATGGTTGCCCTTTTCCATGACATGATGCATAATGAGATTGAGGTTTACGTCGATGACATGATAGCAAAAACAAGGCATGGAGAAGATCACGTCGAAACGTTGAAAAAATTGTTCGACGGACTCCGAAAGTATAAGTTACGCCTCAACCCCGCCAAGTGTGTCTTTGGGACCAGCTCAGGGCAAGCTACTCGGATTCGTGGTAGCAAGAAGGGCATTGAAGTCGACCCTTCGAAAGTTAAGGCTATTCGTGAGCTTAAGCCACCGACGACTAGCTTAAAGAAGTTCGAAGTTTGATGGGTAGGCTAAACTATATTGCTCGATTCATCTCTCGTTATCGAAACCGCTAAGCCATTCCTCAAGCTATTAAAGAAGAATGCGCTAGTCCAATGGGATAGCGAATGTGAAGAAGCTTTTGGAAGACCAAGCAAAGATCTTATGAATCCACCCGTGCTTGTTCCTCCAACACCGGAGCAACCTTTAATCCTCTACCTCACAATCCTTAGTGAATCCTTGGGTGCTATGCTAGCCCAAGAGAAGCAGGAGGACGGAAGAGAACGAGCCATTTATTATCCGAGCAAGAAATTCACAACTTCGGAAATGAGGTACTCAAGTAGAGAAAACATGTGCGGCGTTAGTCCGGTGCGTACGTGCTTCGCAATATACCTTGCATTACCAAGTGCTTCGGTGACAGTAATGCAATCCCATCAAATATTTGCTTAATCAACCCGCCTTGATTGGTAGACTTGCTAAATGGCAAATCCTCATCTCCGAGTTTGACGTTCAATATATGTCCCAAAAGTCAATCAAGGGACGAGCTATAGCAGATGTCCTAGCTGAAAATCCGGGGCAAGATGATGATGCCTATCATTCCGAGGATCGAATCATGTCGGTGGAGGATTACATCCGGGACTATGTATTTTGACGGAGCTGTCAATTTATCGGGATCGAGCACGGGCGCGGTTCGATATCTCCGGATGGTCAGGCATTATCCCGTGGCAAAGAAAAATTGGTATTCCCTTGCACAAATAACATAGCGAGAATATGAGGCATGCATCCTCGATCTGCAGGCTGCGATTGAAATGGGGATAGCCCGACTTAAGGTGTTCGGAGATTCCGCTTTGATTATCTTTCGATCGTTGGAAAGTGGAAGACGAGAGATGCTAAATTGCTACCCTACCATGAGTATCTGGATGAATTGGTGGAGGAATTTGAAAATATCTCATTTGAGTATCTCGTCCGGACTCATAATCGATTCGCGATGCATCGGCTACCTTGTCTTCAATGTTACAAGTCGCCAATGGACTTGAGGTTGACCCACCGAAGATCGAGGTACTAAAAAAGCCGGCATATTGTATGACCGTGATCAATGAACCCGATGGTAAGCCATGGTACCATGACATCAAGACTTATATTCGAAGGGGAGTTCCCCGAAAAAAGTACCGTATCCGACCAAAAGTACATAAGGAAGATGGCCCCGAAGTTCTTCTTGAATGGAGAGAATTTGTACAAGCGGTCATTCGATTCTCGTCCTACTAAGATGCGTTGACTCAACCGGAGCGATTCGTCCGATGATGGAAGTACATGAAGGGATTTGTGGTCCACACATGAACGGCCACTTGTTAGCTAAGAAGATTATGAGGTTGGGTTATTATTGGCTTACGCTCGAAAGAGATTGTATTCAAGATGTCCGAGCTGTCACAAATGTCAAATTCATGGTGACAAGATTAACGTCCCTCCAAATGAGTTGCATCGCTTATCCGAACCATGGCCGTTTTCTATGTGGGGCATTGATGTTATCGGTCCTATCAACCCTAAAGCATCCAATGGGCATCGATTCATCTTGGTGGCGATTGACTATTTCTCCAAATTGATCGAGGCCGCATCCTATTTAGCGGGTTACGGCACGAAATATCGCGAAGTTTATCCGCCGGGATATCATTGCTCGATACGGTTCACCTAAAGCCATAATCACCGACAATGGCTCGAACTTAAACAACAAACTAATGGACGAATTGTTTAAGGAATTCAAGATCAAGCATCCGAACTCTTCCCCATATCGTCCTTAGATGAATGGAGCAAAGAAGGCCGCCAAATAAGAACATTACGAAAATTTTAGCGAAGACGGCTGAAAATTATCGCGATTGGCATGAGAGGTTGCCATTTGCACTTATGGCGTATCGGACCTCGATCCGGACATCTACCGGGGCAACCCCGTATTCGCTTGTATATGGAATGGAGGCCGTTCTACCAATTGAAGTGGAAATTCCTTCATTACGTATACTTGTCTCAAGCTAGGCCGACGGAAGCCGAATGGATCCAAAGCAGAGACAAGCCAACCGAATCGATCGACGTAAAAAGACTTAAGGCCGTATGTCATGGCAGCAGTGTAATCAGCAGAGAGTTGCTAAATCATTCAACAAAAAGTTCGGCCTCGATATTTTCATATCAATGACCTGGTCTTGAGAAAATTATTGCCAATAGTCCCACTCCCGGAAGGGAAATTCGCTCCAAACTATGGTGGTCCGTATATAGTAAAGAAGGTGCTCCCTGGTGGTGCTTTGATTCGGGCGAGATGGATGGTCGTGTTTTCACCAATCCAATCAATTCTGACTGTAAAGAAATATTATACTTGATTCACTCTGATGTTTTCATAATCGAGTTATAATATTAATACGGATTCACGAGTTGTTCACATTTGAGCATTCGTTTGTTTCCTCGCTACTAATCTTTGCCGAGAGATTGTTTCGAATGGGGAGCCTCTCCCGCCCAATTGAATTGACCATCGGGAGCGTAAGATTTACATATTCGCAGAGTAAAAGGGGTTATCTTGCGAAAAGATATGACGACAAAGATGAAATGAGTAAAAACTTGCATCGGAAAGCCTTACAAATAGATCAACGGGGTGGGAATGTAAAGCCAAATCGAGCCCTAATGAGCATCACAAAGGAGTTTAACCGACTCTCCATACGGTTGATGCTCCGCCTCACACCGATCGCTCCGAGAATCGAGATCCGCCAACTTAAAGAGGAGGAGCTCACATTTCTCTTTGAGGTTGGCTACCTTCTCCTCGTGATGCTCAAAGAAGAAATTCCAGGTCATGGATCGCATTCTCCCAGGCTATGTCCAGGGTCAAATCGTCCAAATTTTCTTCCATCCATGTGCATTGAAATTTTAAAACAATATTGAGCGGATCGCGTCGAAGATGGTCCGGGACATGGCCAAACATCCCACCAAGTTTCCCCTCTCACGAATTAGCAGGGAGACATGTTCGTTATCGTAGTCAAGGGCCTTCTTATAATTGTCGGCTACAAGACCGGCCAACACCAAGCTCGTCCGACCGATCCCGATAGCGTGCCTTCACAAGGTGGGCCAAAGTAACATTTTGATGAGCAACATGGTAAGCCTCCGGAAGTTAGTAAAGAGGGTGGGGAAGATCCCGTATTCCTCCTCTAACTTGGTACCTTCAATGGAAGCGGTGCCCATATCCCTAAACATAAGACGAATCTCGGTTTCGGCCTCCCGGATGGTTGGCTATATAAGAGTAGCCCTGGCCTAGGAGATTATAAAGTTTCTCCCATTTGGCCAAAACTTCACCGAGAAGGCGTGTGCAGGAGGGAAGCCATTGTTGTTGAAGCGGCTAAAAAAGAGAGTGGATGCAAAAGAGTGCTTAGAAGGTTGGAGATGAAGATATGAAAGCGATAATTGTCTCGGCGTTAAATCCTAATTTAAAGGGCAAGAAAAGCTATAGCAATAATTATTGTGGATGCCTGAGTCAATTATCCGGGTAAAACTACGGACGTTTCATCCGTGAATCACGGATCTACCATCTCGAGCCTCATCAATCCGAAAAAAGTTACGAAAAGATTTGAGGACGCCACCATGTTGAAAACCGAGTGGGAGACAAGCATACTTTTCGGGAAAAAAGACAAGCAATTCTTGCAGAGCCACGGGTGAAACTACGGGCGTTTCGTCCGTGAGTCACGGATCTACCATCTCAAGCCTCACAAATCCGAAAAAGTTACGAAAAGATTTGAGGACCCCACCATGTTGAAAACCGAGTGGGAGACAAGCATACTTTTCGAGAGAAAAAACAGCAATTCTTACAGAGCCACGTTAGTTACTCGGGTGAAACTACGGGCGCCTCGTTCGTTGGATCCTGGATCTATCGTCAATCCGTGATCTCGAGCCTCACAAATTCGAAAAGTTACGAAAGGAGTTGGTGTCCCACCATGTTGAAAACTGAGTGGGAGACAAGCATGGTTATCAAGAAAAGAAAATCGGTGCGAATGGATTCGGGGTCCCATCACCTTGAAAAAATAAGACAAAGGCGGGAAACACGAAATCTTGGGAAAAAGTCGGCTTAGTGATTTTCATCCGCGTTTAAAGGGAGGCTTTGGAACATACCCGATTACTCGAAAGAATTTGGAGAGAGTAAGCATACAACGGAGAATAGAGTGAACAAAAGGCGGTAAGAGGTATTTCAATTCAACATGTTTAGAGGCCATCAAGACACTTACCGGAGGCAACCAACCTAGACATCCCCGAAAGCGAATCGCTGGATTTCGAGATCGGATCCAACGCTGAAGCCGTAAAACCCAACTCTCTTGGCGGTGAAATTCAAGATCTCGACAAAGAATAATGGCGGCAAAGGCGGCCCGTAATAACCCTTAAAAAGAAAATATCAAATCAAAGTGCTCGAAGCTGCGCCTCAAGGAGTGCTCTTACGTGAATAGGAGACGCAAAAATGAATTGAGCCGGATGATAGGAATGGAGCCCTTGAAGGTCAAGTTTTGGTTTCAAAACAAGCGGACTCGATTGAAGGTTAAAAATGAAAGTCATGAACTTACATTTCGAGGGAAGAAAGTGAAAAGCTTCGACGAGAGAGAACAAGAGGTATAGGGATGCTATCAACACCGCCGTTTGTCATGTCTCGTAGCGGCCCCATCTCCTTTGGTGACATGTCCCTCGATGAGCCACATCCGAGCATTGAAAATGCTCATTCACCAGCTTCATCCCCCGAGCAAGTTCTCGTACAATCCGATTTCGTTGGAGATACATCCCGCAAAAGTCGATGCTTGCAGAGGCGAAGCCGATGCCCTTCGAGGGAAAGAGACATGCATCACTACAATTGGAGTTTCCTTGATGTCACAAACAGCCAATTCAACGCTGATGGAACTCCGAATGTGTAGCCTGCATGAAGCTTTAGTTTTTTTATTATGGGCTCTCAAAATATCTCTTTTTGAGCATTACTAGCCAACCTTACGAATCCTCAAGAGAAGTAGTGACATGTATGAATGAATGTACTTGTTTGTTACAAGATCCCCATGTGAGACATTCTTCTTTTAATCCAAGGGCAAAGAAAAAGATTATCCACGAACATCATCATGCTTAAATGCGTGAATTCCTCGCCAGTTTGACTAAGCATTGAAAGCCTTCACGTAAGTAAATGCGAAAAGATTTGAGGAGGGCAAATAACTACCTCGTTCGTAGGAGGAACCGAAAAGATTTGAGGAGGAAAATAATCGCCTGCTCGTAGAGAAAGTGAAAAGATTTGAGGGCTCCTCCATATCGAAAAAGTAAAAAAGAACGACGGATTGAGTGAGGGGTAAGAGTTATTACGAAATGGATCCAAGGTACTAGGACCGAAAAGGAGAGAAAAGGCATCTGCGAGACTAACGAATCGAAAAAGTTTATAAAGAACTTGAAGTCTCCATGCACCTCCGTAACTCGTCACGAAAGGCCATCGTCGCTTTTGTGATTTTCCGGCAATTTATTTTTGCAAGTCCAAAGAACATCTAAAGCCCGGTCTCTAGTCGAAACACCCATTTTTCGGTCTACATATGGAAGGTTTTGAAAGGAAAATAAGTATGCGTTCACTCCAGGGCGGAAGTATGGGAAGTTTCCTATCCCGAGGATCTGCGAGTCATGGCCATTGATGGTAACCCCGTTTCCCTCTCAATCCTCGTTGCCATGCTGAGAAAGTGCATGTATAGGATTTCAGCTATATGTGAAAGCAACGGAAGCCTTAGAGGAGCTGAGAAAGTACAAATATGATTTTGACATTGTCGTCACAAACCATGGTAGGGATCGATATGGACGGTCTCGATCTCTTAAAGATCATTGATTCCGAGTTGAATATACCGGTCATCGTCACATCGCAAGTGATGATCGGCAGTTCATAACGAGGGCCATATTGCATGGTGCTCGGGCATCCTAAAGAAGCCGGTCTGACGTTCGAGTACTCCAAAACATTTGGCAAAGATGCTGTAAGGAAGCAATTACTCGAACAAAAGAACTATGGCCAAGCCGCCTACGACGATTTTGTCGGAAAGAAAAGGCCCCTTTGGTCCGCCGAGCTTCATTCTATATTCATCGAGGCAATTCGACGCCTAGGAATCAATTCGGCACGACCAATGGCCGTACTCAAAATGATGAATATAGACGGACTCACCCTACGAAGTGTCACAAATCACCTTCACGCATTTAGAGATAAGCTGAAGAAGCACGATGTAGCTTGGAACCAAGGCGACCAGAGCAAAGTTGACCGGAAGATCAATCCCGGAAAACCTACGTGAGCAAAAAGTACCCGACCACTTCCCAATCAAGAATACCGGCCATACCGACCTTCCGCTGGTGGTTCTAGCAACGGACCGATTTGATCATCCCTACGAGTTCCGAGCGACGGCGGAGGCTCAAACTCAAGGAGTCGACCGCTCACGCCAAAACAAAGTGAAAAATCTGCGCCGGTGTTAGCAAGTAACAATGCCCAATTCGAGTATCGGTTGCCCGAAAAATCAAAAGGTTACTTTGATGATGAGCTCACCGCCTTGGTCGCCGGTTCGGGAGCCGAAAGACCTCCGAGTTGTGATCCGAAGCAAGTGATTATGGATCCTCAAACAACGATCGTTGGTGTATGATCCAAGACAAAATCAGCCAATCATTGGAATAGCCAAGAAAAGAGGTGGAACCAATCTCGCATGAATACTCCTTTAATTCCATGTATAGTTCCCCTGCGTGGGATACTTTTACTTTCTAGTTGTCTAGAATTTGCCTAGAGTTAAAGGGCGAATTTTCTCCTCTCTTATCAAATGCGTAAGTTCCTTATTAAGCTAGGCCTCGTAGCAAATCAATTTGTGGACGACGCTCCCGAACGCCCGTAAAGAGAGATTCCGAATAGCCTTACTTGGGAGAATGCAAGTAAAAGACCAAACAGGCTCAAAGATGGGTAACTCCGTATCGTCCCAATTGATTTTCAGCCGTTTCAAACTCTAAGTTAAGCTTATTTTATTCTCGACGAGGGATTGCCAACCGCTTTGAGAACAATATAACAAAAGCGAACCACCCGTGGACGCCAACAACACCGCAAAGATAGTGGTTGGGGGAATGACAGTGGTCCGAGGCATCCCGGGGTCGATCTTGGGATTTGGCATCAATGTACAAAGATTAATAAAAATATTTTTTGCTTCGCAGATCGAAGCTCGGCCCAGACGGTTATAGAACCAGGAGAGATAACGTCCGGACATACAATCCGATCCAGATGAATCGATCTTTTCAATTCAAAGTTCGCAAGGAATACGTGCATGAGTAAAGTGGTATCGCTTTCAATTCTTTTAGAACATGAGGACGTACATTGATGCTTTCTCTTTTGATTTTTACAGGGGTCACTGTCTCATTCAAATAGAGAAGTATCCCCTCTCCCGAAAAATTAATGAAATGAGAAATTCCCTGGAGCCTTTGACAATCTCATGTCTCAGAAGCCATAATGAAGTTTTGCAACGCATTTACATGAACAGGGGCAACTCACGATCCACGCCCCTAAGAAATTTTTTATGTACTTGCGAACTTTGTCCGCCAAGCTAAAAAGTTGCTGCATTTTATATGCTCGAAAACACCCATACACTGCATGGTTTGCACATGATTGTTCCTCGTGTTTAATTTATCAACTCGAATAAGGAACATGAACTACATAAGGTACATCGAATGTACGAAAAAGGGCATGACAGGATGATGAAAGGCAATCCTTTCCCAAACACGTCCAATTTTTTCAAAGGCGAGATGAACGATGGCTAAATTCCGCACTCCCCAAGGTAAAGAGTTTTCTCGCGAAAGGTACGATAACCGAAGTGATGGAGGCATTCATTTCTCTATCCTAAACACTGCAAGTTATCCGTTGATCAACCCATTTGAGCGGAGATTTCACTTCCACAACCCTTGTCAAGAACCACCCCACATAGGGAAGACAGAGGTAATTCCATCAGCATCACGAGACAAATGGTTAGAAATCTTCTTGCTTGGACTAACATCAATCTTCGGGTGGTTCTTTGCATTGTACTTGCACTTTAATTCAAGTGCCTTAGGGTGACGAAGAACATTTCTTTTTCTATCCCACACATCTATATCCATTTGCACAACCCATTTGAGCCTGCAAATTCGTTTCTAAAAGCCTTTATTGGTGATCATTGTTGTCCCAAAGCAAATATGGCCCATTTTTGAGTAGAAGGATCCGAAAAGATGGATCAATAGAAAATCTCCCAATGAACTCATCAAGATACAATCGTAAAAGAGAGTTGGGAGTAAAAAAAAAAAGGAGAAGAAAGAGGAAATGCTGATTCCACAAAAATTCCTAGGCATTTAAAAAGCAAAGTGCCTACCAAAAGTAAGGCCAATGCCCTTTCAATTCATTGTTCATTTGTAGAATATTTCGAGCTTGAATGCACAATTTTCCTGTATATCCTAAAAGGGTTGACGAAAAATCTCCATGAAGTGTCAAATTGCAAATGCTATCTTGATTCATACCATCCCCGAAAGCAATGATGGTATCCTAGAAGGCCACGATCGGTGACAAGATTGTAATGATCACCAACATCAAGCCCCTTCTCAAACATCTTCTAAGCCAAAACGAGCCCTTTCGTTTCTCGGTCCCCAAATCATTACCTCCATTACAACCCTTTAAAAGCCTTTTTTGACTAGGGCACTTGAATTAATGTGGAGTTCAATGATTTTAAGCATCACTCGAAAAAGTTCGAGCAAAATTACTTCTCTCTCATTTTTCGGGGTTCTTGACTTGTAAACCCAGAGAGATGACGAAGGAATTCATTTCAAGCAGCCTTGACTCAACTAGAGTCCCCTTTGTAAACCTTTGACCTAGCTCTCATTACGGTCATGATCAAGACCTCCAGGATCGGCTCGGTCGTATCAATTGCGAGATTACTCGGATCCTTATCGAATGCGATGATGGAAAGATTGAGTGATTTCTTTTGAATCCTGCAGACAGGGATAAATAACTTTTCTTGAGAGTGAGAGAAAACCCTTTCGGACCAAGTCCCCCATTCACACATTCGAGGTATTCATAATGTGAGAACATCCCCGGACAGGATTGATAATGCAAACTTGATAGAATGGTTATGCATAAACCATGGTATGAGTGATTGCATTATACACATGTTATTTCTAATCATTGCAAGCTCGGTAGGAAAGTTTTGCATGAACTCATTGTTGAATATGTTTGCGCATGTTACCTCGGACATTCTATGATGGGTAATACATTCCCGATATTCGATGTCCCTCCCAAGGTCTCGAAATTCATCCAAGGATTATTGAATGAGCAAGTTCTCCCGGAAATGCCTGCCGTATATGATATGAGCGATCCGTTTCGTTCTTTGATTAATCGTTCGGAGAACCCGGGTAAGTTTTCCGAACCCATTTTCAAATTAACAACTCCTCTGATGATAGTTGTTACGATTCAATCCGGCAATATGCCTCTCTCGGTCAGTCGTGTAGACATATGCACCGGCGATCTTGACATCTTATCAAATCATGACGACGTAGCTCTTATAATTTCCGTCTCGGATCACGAAGACATATGCACCGGTGATCTTGACCTTTAGTCGGCTCATAATGACATAGCTCTTATGATTCTCGGCTCCTTTATCAAATCACGAAGACATAAGCACCCGTGATTTTGATCCAAACCAAATCATAACGACGTAGCTCTTAAGATTTTGGTTCCCCTTTGTCGATCACGAAGACATATGCACCGGTGATCTTGACCTTTAGTCGGCTCATAATGACATAGCTCTTATGATTCTCGGCTCCTTTATCAAATCACGAAGACATAAGCGCCCGTGATTTTGATCCAAACCAAATCATAACGACGTAGCTCTTAAGATTTTGGTTCCCCTTTGTCGATCACGAAGACATATGCACCGGTGATCTTGACCTTTAGTCGGCTCATAATGACATAGCTCTTATGATTCTCGGCTCCCTTATCAAATCACGAAGACATAAGCACCCGTGATTTTGATCCAAACCAAATCATAATGACGTAGCTCTTAAGATTTCGGTTCCCCTTTGTCGAATCGTGAAGACATATGCACCGGCGATTTCGACATTTAATCAACTCACAACGACGTAGCTCTTGTGAACTTGATTCTTCTTCTTTCGACTCACAACGACGTAGCTCTTGTGATCCGGAAGGATACACATATCTTGCGCCTGTCTCGCATTAGGGAAAAGTCTCCGATAACAGATAGGCCAAATACCTTAAGGTCCTCGTGTTTGCAAGAAACTTGGAAATTAAGGGAATCACCAAATCTTATGAGGTATTTGGTAAAACAGGTATTCTCGTATGCGATCCATGTGCGGGTTTCTTTAACATGGAAAAGAGAAATTATGACACATGTTATTTACAGTCTTGCATATCATGCATCACTTCATTACATAAAAAATGGGACTAAAACTCCCGCCAAAAAGTTCATCCATCATTTGCACTATCAAAATTTAGGGTTCAATTTTGTCTTTGAGCGGAACCTCTACGAGCCTCCACTCAAAGAGGGGCACATGTTGACGCCTAAATTTTGACTAATATATATTTTGCATAAAAATTAGAACTAATTTTAGTTCTAAACAAAAATCATCTCACATATTCATTTAGCATTGGCATACAATTTGAGCTTAATTTAACGGGGGTCTAGAGTAGGCATGGGATGGAAAAATGCACCAAGAAGATTTGGGCTTGAAAGAAATATTTTCTCGGGGACTGTATTGCAAATACTTGAAACTTCAGGGACTGCATTGCAAATACCAAAAGAAGATGGAGAAAGGAAGATGGTGAAGAGAAGATAATGAAAGGAAGATGATGAAGAGAAGATAATGAAGAGAAGGTGAAGAAAAGAAGATGAAAATGGAAGATGGAGAAATGAAGGTGAAGAAGAGAAGATGAAGATGAAGAAGGGAAGATGAAGATGAAGAAGAAAGATGAAGATGGAAGGTGGGAAATGAAGATGAAGAAGAGAAGATGAAAATGAAAGGTGAGGAAATGAAGATGAAGAATGAAGAACTTTGCCTATAAAAGAAGAAGAATTCTTGAAGAGAATTGGAAGAGTTTTTTTGGGAAGTAGGAGAGAATGGAGAGAGGTTTTGGGGGTGAAAGAGAATTGAGAGAGTTTTTGAGAGGAATTCTTTAGAGAGGAAAAAGAGAATTCTTGAGAAAAAATTTGGAGAGAGTTTTGAGAGGGCTTGAGTGTTTTGAAGCTTCGGTGCTACCATTGCCAATTTCGCACCCATCAACACAAGCCACAAGTTCATCACCATCGTTCAAGCTCGCCGCAAAGAAAAGAAAGTTAAGTGATTCCCTAACTTTCTTTAATTTCGAATACAAATTAGCTCGGATTTTCTACACTGATTTTTTTTCTCTCTACGTTTTTATGTTAAATAACATTTGCATATCAACGATGAGACATCAATGGTACAAGAATAGAAGGAGAGCAAAAGGGAAAAAATATCAACGCCCGTGATTGCGCCCTCATGAAATTCTAGCGATATGAGAAAGAAGTTCGAAGGAGAGATAGGACCAAGAGATTTCTCGGTCTAACGAGTCACCAAATCGGTCCAATGGTCAAGACAAGCCCGAAGCACGAGTTTGGTGCACGAGTTCAAATTGGGGAGTAACCTTGAACCTATTTCATCCTAATTTCATGTAATTTCTTTATTTCAAAAAATGTCATGGGAAGAAAAATCCAAAAAAATTGATTCTTTGATCTTCAAGTAGAATTCATCAAATTTGTCAAATCCATTATTTATTTCATGAATTTTAAGGTACCGAAAGGGCATTAGTTGTAATTAATGTAACCAAGTCCCCTGACTCTTAATCTCCTGGTTCGCGAAATAAGATAGTTTTCTCCCGCTATTTTATTTAGGTTTCTAATCGACCTACCGAAAATGATTAGTGGCGACTCCAAATTCAAATCACATTGCATGTTAATCATTCGAACCTTAAGTTGCGATTTGGTATGGACTTGGGAGAGTCCGAGTTAGGTTGGTTAATTAATTAACCTTGATAATCCATTAGCCAAAAAAAGATGACTTTGTTTATTTTATTTTTCTAGGTCGCGACACCGGTTGGGAGTGATGGAGAATTTATGGTCAAATGGGATGAACAACGGAATCAAATTATAAAACGTGATAGCACTTTCTTTACGGAATTATTTGCCCCACAATGTTGATTATCGGCAAAGATCATTCAGGATGCAATAGAGTCTCAAGCGAGAATATTAGATAATAATTTTCATATTTTTCTAAGAACTCTCAATGAAACAATTGGAAATAAATGTTGTACTTCTCTTGCGTTGAGAGAATGAAAATTGGAAGGAGTGAGTTCTAAAAATGAACAGAATGGTTGAACATGTAATGAGAAAATAAGACATCTTTTCGCGTCCAAAAAGGTAGTTAATTCTCATATAACTCGTCGTGCCCGAAGACAATTTATTCGATCACATCTTTTCATTGTCCGAAAAATAGTTTATATTGAAAGGTTGCAACTTTTCGAAGATAAAAAATTGCTAAGTCGAACGGATGCAACTTTTCATGTCCGAGAATGTCAAGTCCGAAGAGTTACAATCGTTGGACAAAACTAATATTAAAAAATAACCGCAACTCCTAGGTAGCTAGGACATTACAGTTAAATTGAATAGAAACGTTTCATAATGTATTGATAAAATATTTAAAGAGACACAACTTTTCAAAAGTTGTAAGAGTATTTTAGAAAATAACCGTCAATTAAATAGATACACACTCGTGTTCTGTTATCAATTAAACAAATAAAAATAACCATCAAGTGAGATAATGCACCTCTTCGTTTATTTTACAAACAAATTACCATAAGGACCGTTGTCACCAGATTACTATTTAGCCCATGAACGTCGAACCAAAGTGCAATGAGAAGAGAAAATCTCCAGAGATCCAAATGCTCCATGTTAGAACTGCACTCTGTCCAACCCCCTTGTGTGTCTCAAGGCCCGAACTTGCCGGAGGCAAACGGAATTGAGGTATGTTTAAGCATGGCGAACAAGTAGATTAGCTCTACTTAGAAAGCTTATTCTTTTCCCTAATCACCACGAACAGAGCCAGAGATCACAAACTGAAACAGCCAGAGATCACAAACTGAGCCAGAGATCACAAACTGAAACAGCCTCCAAAGCCCGAAAAGTCATAGAAAAGAGCACTCAATCCCAAAATTAACCCAAACATCGAAATTTTAACCAAGCGCATGATGAACGAAACTTCATGACCACTATGATCGAACGAAAAAGCAAAGACAAGAACAAAAATCCAGAAAACTAGACGAAGAAACAAAAATTTATATATTTATCGAAAGTCTTAAAACCTATCACAAAAATATAATCGAGTGCTAAAACTTTCCAAAAATGTAATTAAGTCTTAAAACTTATCGAATTGGTACAATCAATTATTGCCGTTAATTCCGTCCAATTTGACTAACAGAAAAAGCTTACGTGACTTTATTTAAATATTTTTATCTCTCCTAAGGGGCAACGATGTGGTTAAAACAATATTGTTTTGATCTAATTTTAATTTTTAATATAATTTTTATTTGAATTAATTTTAGAAAAGGTAAATAGATTTTTAAAAAAATTATATTACAGCTCCCCTCTCAAATCACCATCACAGCTGTGTTAAAAAAGAAAATATTTGCATGATTCTTCCATGGCCCTCCCCCAGGCCGAAAAGCATTCGTCCAGATTTGGGCGAGGGTCGCGGCCCTCCCTCAGGCCACCAGAGGTGGAGGAGACGATGAAGCGCTGACAAGGGAAGAGAGAGGGAGGCAACAATCGCGAGCGAAGGCTTCCATGGCTGGGTTTTGGCTTTGGTCAGGGATGACGCCTCGACCCCTTAAGTTTAGGTTCCTGCTGCAAAATTGACGCGGACGATTATACATGAGGGCTAGCTGGTGACCCCTTCCCCACCATCGCCGAGGGCTATAAAGCCCTCACCACTGGTTCAAGATCTGGTTTTCTTTTTCTTTCTATTTTATAATTTTATAAATTTTACCTTTTTTAAATTAATTTAAATAAAAATTATATTAAAAATTATATTTGAACCAAAACGGCGTTGTTTTGGCCATGTAGAAGAGAGACAATATTTTTAAAAAAATCACGTCAGCATTTTTTCTAGCCAAATTGCACGGAGTTAACAGAAGAACTCTGTTACACTAATTTGATAAGTTTTTGGACTCGATTATATTTTTTTTTCAAGTTTTAGGACTCAACCTGTACTTTTGTGACAAATTTTAAGGACTTTTAATGAACATATCTTTAAAAAAAATGTGGCATACGAGCAAGGGGTCGTACAGCTGTTGGAGCGGCTATAGGTCCGACGAGGCGACAAGAATCATCGTAGGAAACTCTGAGCCCACTCCGCTGAAAGGCAACGAATCCAACCTCGGACGAAGCTTCGGCCTTCGAAAGCACGAGACCTCTTCTCACCTCTCCTGCCTTGCATGGTACTCCAGGACGCGACTAATGTCTTAGGCAAAGACGAGTCGACCCCAGGATACCTCTCAGCGTAGCAGAATCTGGAATCTGCAACTTGTGAAACATTGTAATATTGACGCTTTATAAAGGCCGAAACCACGCGCTGGTCTTATGTATGACATTGCCTTAAAAGAAATTGAACTGCAGAAGAACTTCAGGTGCGAGAAAAATCTGCCCTCCTAAGACCAAGGAACCCATCTACCTCAAACATACAGGGAAAATGCATAATGTCACGGTTCAGTAATATCCATAGGACACCCGTAGTTATTTACAAACACGGACTGCTCACGAGCTAGGTCGCCTTTCTGAATGAAAAGAGTACGCCTAAGCCAAAAAAGAACCCAAACCAACATATTGACATGTTAATCACTTCGAGTGCTCCTGAAATAAACAGAAACGGTAGAGGTAATGCAAATGCTGTGGTCTTCGCCTGGAAACAAACACAAGTGCACGTAAAATTCCATAATGCTTTTCAATTTTCTTTGAGATAGAAGTAGAGAGGAACAGGAAAATTATTGAAGAAGTCGTAAACCTTTCACATTTTTATCAATTTAGCCCTAAATCTTTTAAGTTTGCCGATTCGGTTGTAAACCTTTTCATTTTGCTCGATTCAGTCCTATTCGCCGGAAATCGCCGACGTGAATGTTGCCCATTTTACGTGATACCACCGGCGTTGACGTGGATAATTTTTAAATATTTTTGTTTGAAAAAATCTATTTTTTTGTTTTTTTGTTTTTTGTTTTTGTTTTTTACTTTGTTGGCTTCAAGGCTGATGACCCTCGCCGAGTTAGGGCCGGCAGGGGGTCTCCAGCCCGGGCAAGGAGCGGCGGGGCTCGCCGCCCCCTGCCGGCTCTTGCCGGGCCGGCAACCCCGCCGCTCCTTGCCCAACAGCCGGCGAGCCTTGCCGGCCCTAATCCGAGGAGGGTCGTCGGCCTAAAAGCCAGCAAACTAAAGCACAAAAAAGAATTGATTTTTTAAAATAAAAATTATTAAAAATTATCACTAGCAATTTCACGTAGGACAATCGACATCCAAGTCGGTGATTTCCAAGTGAATAGGGCTGAATCGGTACAAAGTGAAAATGTTTATGATCGAATCGGCAAACTTAAAAGGTTTATAAATCGAATTAGCAAAAGTGTGAAAGGTTTAGGACTTTTTTGACAATTTTTCCACGGAGGAACAAAGGCATAGGCGGAAGTTGAAACATCATTCCGAATGTAAGTAGTGCACATTAAACGTTTTTGGAGTCCCTATCCCCCCCTAAAATCTTGCCTATCTTAAGCCCTCAGGGCAACTTCATGCAGTTTTAAGGTATCCTTTCGGTCGCGAACCTCCACAAGGAGAAACAAATTCTATCATGGCACGCGTCAGTATGGTACAATGTCAAAATGTGGAACGGCATTGCCAAAATTCTAAGGAAGTCCCAACACCACTTCAGAATGTCGCGTTTTAAATAAGGTGAAACCAATCCTTGACGACTCACCTGTAGATGGATGTAAATGGTTACCACAGCAATCGAGTTCGCCCGCTCATAAGTCCGACAGAGGGGTCTGTTATGCATCTTTATGTTTGATACATTGGGGAATCAGACCTTCTGAGATAGTCACTTTCACTTGCCATTCTGCAATATTCATCCTCCAAACTTTCTCCTGTAGAGATCAAGAGAAGCACACTCCACTGTCATGGTCCGCTCGTCAAATCAACGTCCATGCAAACTATGAGCCGCCACGCTAGAGCACTTAATTCTTTTATACCCCACTAAAACACAACCAGGCTCAAAAACGTGCTCAATATCGAGATCATCACCCTTAGCATCACCGTTCTGAATGATATCTGATTCCATCCTCAGGTGCTTCAAGAGTCTCACTCATCGACCAATTGCTTTCCTCTGGAAGCAACTCTCCTTCACAAAGTGTTTTCTTTTCCAGATGATTATCCTCCTTCTGAGCAATGCCAGCACCCTCGTTGTCATGATCATCTGAGTCATCATTCACAATGTTCAGCAGTTCGGGGTTTTCTGAAGTTGGCATATCGGTAGATCTTTGAGAGGTTAGGTCACTAATCTCCATTTGGTGCATGAGGTGGACCCATCGGACGAGAATCATTATCAGCCGCATCATCCACAGGATTGTTTTCATTGGTGTCACTGCTGTCAGTTGCAGGGCAAGGGTCAAGGGTCAAGGGTCAGTATCATGCTTCAAAACATTCACAGTTTTAATGGTACCTGAAAGATTTTATGGGACCACAACTAACTCGCTTCTAAAAAGCTTAAACTTTGATTGGGAGACAAATAGGGGCCTGGAAAGATTTGAACTCAGGACCTCCCGCTCTGATAACATGAAAGATTTTATAGGACCACAACCAACTGCTCTAAAAGTTTAAGGCTGATAGAAGAAGGCGTGGTTTAATATTTATATATTTCAACAGTACCAAACCTGCAGGACGCACATGCACCATTATCATATACATATGCTAAACCTGACAGATCAAGACACAAACTCAAAGAAGGAGAAATCTTTGCCAGACTGTTGGCCTCTTAAGGAGGGGCCTTGCATGGTCAGGGATTGCACAAAGGGGCTGGTTTTCACTGTTTCCCTAAAATTTTCCATTCCCATTTTCAGCACGTACTAAATTTAATCAGTAGGAAACAAGAAACATAATGCGTTTAATACGATACATGAGTGCCGTTGCTGCAGGATCTGGGACAGCTTGAACTACAGTTAGAACTTGGCCTCCTAACTTAATACCATTCAGACCAGCACATGCTTTCAGAGTCACTGATGGGTCTACATAGTGAAAGTGTGAGTCAAATTACTCAACATCAACTAATAAAGGAATTGCCTGCAAAATTCAACCAGAAAAAGAGAAAATAAAAGCAAATCACAGCAAAATACTTCCACAATGAGTAAATATTTCGCTGATTTTACTGCAGAAACTCCCCCAAAGGGACTACATATATCTATTGCTACTTTTTAATGGAGGATAACATGTCAACTTGTGGTAGTAAAATGTTTGCATAGAAAAGGAGAGGTCATATTTGAGCAGCAGGGTTGCATTGCTTTTCAATACCGGAATCCATTGACATGTTCAAAAAACTGCAATTTCTCACAATTTTTTATAACAAATCATGCAGCTGACTCCAACACAGAAAATGGACAATTATTTCCACAATCAGGAGCCCGAATTAGTTGAAATTTCTTTGAAAGGGGTGGACTCATAATGAAACCAGAACAGAACAGCTAGAGAGGGAGGGAGGGAAGGAGGGAGAGGGGGAGAGAGAGATTCGTATGTCTTTGTCAACTCAAACTACAAAAAATTTGCATGCTTGCTGTGATTTTATTACCCATATGCAAAAATTGCCAACTGACGTTACAAAATCCCAGAGCAATGAATACCCACCACAAAGGGATAAAACCTAACTGCTAAACGCAATCAATACTAGAAACAAATCGGATGCTGCCTTAACTTCCTCTCAAAAGCATCATCTCCAGCATTACGTGAATTTGTAGCTAATTCTCCGGGACTGTTTAGTCCAAAAGGCATCTGTTTTTTTTTTTTTTGTTAAAATATAATCCCACATGACTTGATTATTGGATTTCATTGTGCCTTATATGCATGTTGTCTCCTTCCACCTAATAGCTTAAGTTTTGGGTTGGACTTTCTAAGAGAAACTAACATGCATCCTCACTATGGATATTCTCCAAGAGAGAGTAAAATTTTCAAATGACTCTTAGGTATGGACTAAATATGTAAACATATGTTAAAGTTCGTTCCATGCATTGCACCGAAAAAAAAAAAAATTTCCATGCAATTTTGGTTGTGGTTGTACCATAGCTGTGTTTTGCAATAGTTGTGCTATGAAGTGTTTTAACTTGTATTTTTGGTAATTCATGAATGCTTCAAAGTGGCAGCATCTTCAGACTAGACGGGACAACTTCCTAAAAGTTGCCATAGGATACTGCAGCTTAGGTGTTGCTAAATACCTTAAAAAAGATGCTAACCACCATTTCACGGCTAAAACCATTGTAAAAAATTGATCTAATAGCCTAGTCATAGGGGAATTAAATCATCCATGCATTATTGCGCATTGATGATTAGAAAGACACCAGTAAGACACAAAGGGTTAGCAAAGCTCAATCATAGAAGAAGAAACTTGAAGTGCAACACCTTAAATGCAAGGATGAAACTCGAATACTCAGACTGATGAGAGCAGCAATGACCATTATGGACATATACCTGTACACTATCAGACGAATAAACTAGAATCTAGTAGCCTAGCGTTGGATGAATGATTATTGCTAGAAAGATATGGATAAAAAGTTTGTTATATGCACGCAGAAGTTCCAATAAGCACAAGAACTTAGTAGAAAAGGAGATGACTAAAGACATATTGCCAAACTAATTTCCCTAAGAAGACTGATACAAACTAGAATCAACCTTCGCAGATGAGATGCGAGTAAAGTCAGGAATTGAGCAATTTATCTCGTTCATAAGTTTGCAAGTAGCTGCCCAAATAGCAGGACTTAGCATCAAATCTTAAACAGCAATTCAAAGAAAAGATTATTAATGCAATGCTATTAAATGTTGACGAAATGCAAGGGAATATCGGAAGAAACCTGGTCTCCACATTCCTCTTTAATAATCACCCTGAGAACAGAATTTTTACAAGATGACATAGAGCTATGACAGCACAGGACAAACTTTCTTACCAAATATAATGCTATACCAAGAAATCCATGCACAAAACTAGGATATGCATATAATACGTAGCTATTGCACAGTCTATTTGGTTTACGTATAGCTATGGCTGTTCTGTGCTGTGTCGAAGCTCATCCAGTGAGATACAACCTAAGAACAAGGTCTTCCTGAGGAATACAAAACCAGGAATAACAGTGAAATTGTTCATCTAGTACCTCATTAGTCCAATATAAGGACACGAAAATGGATAAGGATAAAACAAAATTTTGAGAAGTACATATAAGCATGTCCACTACTCATTTTGGCGTTGGCATATTACTTATCTTGGAAACGGAGAAAGAGATTGTTAAATTTCTTCTCTATACACAAAGTCGGGTAGATTGTTGGAGGAGGGGAGTTTGAGAGAGAGACGCAGATTTTAATGTTCTGTCAAAGTGAAAGGACCATCAACCTAGATCCAACATTGTATTTAAGACCACTTTCTTTCTTCTTCGTCTTCTTCTTTTTCTTTTTTTTTTTGATAAATGATTCTATTAATCACTATTTCTCCTAACTGTCATTACGTGATTAAATCAACAACAAAAAATTATTTCTATTTCGGTCAATTTTCTGAGTGATGTCCACAAGTATTTAAGGAAGGGACTTAAAAGTATTTCACAACATACTCCAATCTCATAAGCACGAGGGTTAAACGGAGATCTCTAACATACCTGGCAATCAACAACAAGAGGCGGAAAGAGGAAACAAGGGCATTAGGAGAATTTGAGCCTAATTCTCGTTACAAAGCAAGCAAAAATAACTTAATAGTTTCTCGTTATACCACTCTTCCACTAGGGCTAGTGCCAAAGTCTCCGCTTCCACGTGGAAACCAGGAGACAACGAGACTGAGCTCTGGCATCTTTCACACTTTCTTTCATGAAGTCTTGGGGAGACCTCCCACAGTGGCCCATAATAGGGGAGAAACGTCCTAAATCGCCAATGGGCACATTGTATGCCCCGTTGGATATCATCCATGTGGAAACCCAGGTATTCGGCAGAGTTCCATGCCAGCAATCACGAACGTGGTTCGAAATTCCAATCACATTATCAACTATATATGAAACCCTTCTAGGATCCTAGCAATGCCATAACCATGTGTTCGAAGAATGCTAATGAGTTCCCCCATTTAAGCATTGTTGATTATGCACGATGACACGAACAGGTATGAGGACCAACCTCTTGCTCAATAACTGCGTGATTGATGTGGCAGTGCTGCACAATCACATTTCGCACATTTTCCATTTTAAACATGTTCCGTGTGAGCAATGAGTCTCGCAGCCTTACCATGATCGGCTCAGGTAAGACTGGCAATATATCCGGAAGGTATATGAGGTGCAAAATGCTGGAAAATAACTACTTTTAAGCTGGCCGGCTGACTGACAAATAAAATTTTGCCGTCCGAGTGAGCATGATGAGTTTGCAGAGATTGAGCAAGCCCGCTATAAATTCCATAATTTATGTGCACTGTGTTGAATCTTGAATCCCTTGATTTTGATGCAAAAAGCGCAATGAGTATTGCAAGCTTGTTCAGTATTGATTGCAATAACACCCATTTCATGGAGAGACGAACCTCCCTCCATTAATGCAAGCCGCATCCGTCCTAATCTAAATGATGTCATCAAATAGCTAAAGTCGAAAACGCTCGTGATTCACCGCTAGTGATTCCCTAACATGGCTCCAGTAGTGATGAAACACCAGCGCGATCGACTTGCCTGTTTGATGAACTATTTGAGACATCATTTAGATTTGGAATTATGTGGTGTGCAGAGGCTACCTCTCCTTGAAAATGTGGTTGTTGCAAACAATACTCAAACAAGCTTGCGATTCTCATTCCAAATTTTGCAGCAAAATAAAGGGATTTAAGATTCAACACGATGCACAGAAATTATGGCGTTTATAACGGACTTGCTCAATCTCTCGCAAGCTCATACTCACCCAGACCGCAAAGTTTTACGTGGTCCAAAAAAATAGTTTGTGGTAAATTTGTCACAAGTGTATCGGTTTGAGGTTTTTCATGATAAAAAAAGTAATTTGGGGTAAATTTGTCATAAGTATACAAGTTTGGGATTTTTTGTGATCAAAAAAGAAATTTAGGGTAAATTTATCATAGGTTTAGCAGTTTATGATTTTTCATTATATTAACCCTAATTATTAATGGTGCTTTAATTCTTCTTGGGACAGATTGGAATTGGAAGGACTAAGGAACTTACCATGGAAATGAGATGAACACATTTGTTCTTGAGGATCTAGCCAAGGGTTCTTGGATCTTCGGTTGAGGGCACCCCAAGCTTTGATGAAATCCCAGTAGAGCTGATAAAACGTAGCCACTGCCGAGATCACCAAGACTACTATCAGCCACGGCAGCCCTTCCTGACGTGCGTAAAAGATCCTTCCTCCGGCTGCCACCATCCCTGCGAACATACTTCCCCATGTTCTCCAGTTGGTTCACATCGCCCTCGTCAAGCCATCTTCTCGCACACTGAGTATCGGCAAGAAACGCCGATATCTCAGCTAATGCAATTGAAGTTCAGCTCATAATCATTTGATGACTTCAGTTGCGGATGGATGTAGATTACCTGCGTGGCACACCAAAAGTACGGAGAGAATATGATCAGGTAAGCAAGTTCTCTACAGAATTGCACCGATTTACAGTCCTCGTATGGGTGTGTTCTGAAGCTTCCAGCAAGAAAATAGCAGGCTTTCGACTCCATGTGCCTCACTCATGGGATCTGCAGTGACGAGGAACAAAATGTGTATAGATTTCCAATGACCATAAGAGAACAAAATCGAATATATAATAGTGTTATTACGGAAAAACAACGTCGGCGAAATTTGCAAGATGACGTTTATCATAACTGACTGGTTAGTTGGTTAGCCATGAAAAAGTCCATCATCAAGACCTACATTAAAAAATTTATATCGACTTCAAACCAATTCAGAGAGATTGTGATCAACTTGTCTATTGCAAAGTTCTCCCGTGCATTTGAAGGCACAAACAATGTACCTTACTAAAAGGAGAGCAGATAACGTTACGTATGGCCCGAATGAAACAATGCCGAGTCGGATGATAGAAGACACGGAATGGACATGCCGGCAACAGTATATAAATCTGCAAGGGAAGGTAGAAAAACTGAGGCAAAGTTCTTTTAATATGTCTAATCGCATTGGGTGAAGTTTTTGTTGTTAGACATATGCCCTAAAGCAACCATGTAAAAGTTTAGTTGTACTTTCAATTGTTTAATTAATGGCAAAGACGTGTTCATTCATTTGTCCAATTATTCATATATATAAATGATTCCATAAGATCGGTTGTGACTGAATCTATTCTTGAGACGTCGAGAATGTGTGTGGCGGGTTCACAGTTAAATTGAATCTTTAAACTGTTTTCGGCCGATGGATCATTAAGTGGATATTAATAATCTTGTTGAGACCGGTGTGTTCTTAGCTTTACTATTAGGTATTGAATACTCAAGAGAATGAGGAGTTATTGGGTATTGAGATGCCAAGTTAGAACACATCTCGCTTGTCCTAGACAAGTTCACCGAACGTAACACTCCTTGAACGATTAACGATGCTTTTAGCATAGTCAATGTCTAATAGTTCGTGCTCTAGTCTTGAGTACATAATTCTTAGACTTAAGGCACAAGTATTGACTTGTATGTTGGATAGCGATGGTTCACAAGTGCGCATATTGGCGATTCGTTGATCCGTCTCTATAGTAGATGGTCATAGTTCATGCACATACGAACATGTGCGCAAAATGAAATCTGTCTCCTTGTTATATGCAAGGTATGATGTCTTACGCGATCTAGTTATGATAATCCATTGAAATCCTAGATTGTTTATGTCTTGTATAAATGCATGTCGATTATATTTGTGCATATGATCGAATTGATAACTTGACAAATATTACATGATTTTTGTTCGATCGGGACATAGTAAGGCGGATGTATTGAATTACATTGTAACTAGAGCTGACAGTGATGTGAATCGATGCGGAATTGATCATTCTACGAAGATCTAGAAGGTACGAATTGCGAACCTTGACCCCCAATCGAACCCGTGATTGGTAACCTCGGTATAAAATGTGACCTGTTGACGAACCCTTGTCAACCAACCAACATTATAGACGTCAAGAACAAGAGAGCTCGCTATCTTGCTCGATAAGTCGAATCGATCGCCACAATGAAGCCTTGATAAGGTCAAGTCCACAAAAGAACTCAAAGAAGAGGAAATCCTCTCATTGTATTAAAAGTCGAAATTAATATTTGTCCCATCTCGAAACCCTAAGCATCCTTATATATGGTGCTAACCCTAGGAAACGCAATATCACAAAATATCATTAAATCACGAAAATTGCCTAAAATAAAAAAAAGGCTAAAAATCGATCTAAACAACTCCGAAACACTAAAAAAAGTTTTCATTAAAGATGCAGCAGTGAGTATGGATCAACGGTCCTGTCTCCATGCAGTCACCAAATTTGAGCCCATTCGGAGTTCACCAACCCTTCCCCTTCAATCAACGGCCCGAGTCAATAACTCGGTTAATGTCCCTCCAAATGATCGTGTTACGCCAAGAAGTTCAAGATTCTTCAAGTCTCAATTCAAGAGCGCCTCCACTCCAAAGATTACGAACCATGACACCAATAGTTTGCTTGAATTGCTTCGCCCTTATCGGGAGTGATCGGACCAAGTGGATAGGACAACAGTCCCTAGCACCTCCTCCTCAATATGGCTCGATGTCCACATCATTCCCTCCCCGTGCAAAGGATTTGCCCTCAAATCATCACCTCGCATCGAAAAGGGTCAAGTCGAAACATTGAAAGTAGCGCTAACACCATACTCACTTGGAGTATCAAGCTTGTAGGCGTTATCGTTGACCCTTTCCAACACCATGAACCGTCTATCCCTTTGCGGTAATAACGTAAAATGTCCCTACTCGGAAAACGCTCCATGCGCATACAAACCCAAACCCAATCGCCGGGCTTAAACATTACTTTCTTAAGCCTTTTGTTGGCTTGCCTTGCATATTGCTCGGTCTTATCCTCAATATTTAGTCGCGTCTTCTCATGCAATGCCTTGACAAATTCGGGTTTTCTTAGCACCCTCTAAATCCACACGCTCATCAATAGGCAAATGGGTTAAATCTAATGGAGTTAACGGATTAAAACCACGAACAACCTCAAACGGTGTAAATTTAGTAGCATAATGCATGCTCCTATTATATGCAAACTCAACATGTGGCAAACAATCTTCCCAAGACTTTATGTTCTTTTTAAAGATAGCACGCAACAATACCCCTAAAGTCCTATTAACGACCTCGGTTTGACCATCGGTTGTGGATGACAAGTAGTAGAAAATAAAAGCTGCATACCTAACTTCTTCCATAATGTTTTTCAAAAGTAGCTAAGAAATTTAGTGCCTCGATCGAAATAATGGACCTAGGCATGCCATGCAAATGCACAACCTCACGAAAGAACAAATCAAGAACATGCGATGTATCATCGATTTCATGACAGGTATAAAATGAACCATTTTTTAGAACCAATCAACAACTACATAAATAGAATCCCTACCACGCTTATACCTAGGCAATCCTAACACAAAATCCATAGAAATATCAACCCAAGGATGCGTCGGGATAAGCAAAGGTGTATACAAGCCATGTGGTTTAGTCGTAGACTTAGCTTGCTTATATGCAATGCAACTCTAACAAATACGTGTGACATCTCGTTTCATGTGTGGCCAATAAAAATGTTCATGCAGCACTTCATAAGTTTTATTAATGCCAAAATGCCCTATTAAACCACCACCATGCGCCTCTCGCACCAACAACTCACGCAAAGAACATCTAGGCAAACATAACTTGTTTTCACGAAAAAGATAGCCATCATGCCTATAGAATTTATCAATGCAGGGTGTTCATAAGCTTCAAACACTTTTCCAAAGGAATCATCATCAGTATATAAGTTTTTGATATGCTCAAAACCTAGACACTTTGCTCCTAGAGTAGTTAGAATTGCATACCTTCAAGAAAGTGCATTTTTCTTATGATGATTCTTACCACATTTTACCACATTTTTCTTACCTTTCTTGTACTTGATCGCATATGGAAAGGTCTCGCTGAACTCCACCCATTTGGCATATCTTTTATTCAATTTTTGTTGCCCCTTCAAATACTTTAAGGTCTCGTGATCGGTATGGATCATGAACTCCTTCGGCCATAGGTAATGTTGCCAAGTCTCCAAAGCTCGCACAAAGCATACATCTTCTTATCGTAAGTAGGATAATTCAATGTTGCTCCACTTAATTTCTCGCTGAAATAAGCTATGGGACGCCCTCCTTGCATCAACACGGCTCCAATTCTTATACCGTAAGCATCGCACTCTATCTCAAAACCAAGACCGAAATTCGGCAAAAATAACAAATGAGCATTGATCAACTTATCTTTTAACAGATTGAATGCTCTCTCTTGCTTTTCTCCCTACGTGAAACCCACATGCTTCCCGATAACCTCGTTCAAAGGTGCAAAGAACGATGCTGAAGTATTTCATGAATCGTCGATAAAAACTTGCTAAGCCATGAAAACCGCGTACCTCTCCCATAGTCTTAGGTGTTGGCCACTCACGGATTGCTTTTACCTTTTTTTTTATCAACCTATATACCATCGTAGTAACAACAAACCCTAGAACACTAATCTATGTAGCCACAAAAGAACATAAAAGAGCACTTCTTTATGTTAGCATATAATTGATTGGCTCTTAAAACCTACAAAACAGCTTGCACATGCTTAATATGGTTATCAAGACTTCAGCTATATATCAAGATACCATCAAAATAGACAACCACAAATCGACCAATAAAAACACACAAAACATGATTCATAAGTCGCATGAAAGTGCTAGGTTCATTAGTTAATCCAAATGGTATAACTAACCACTCATACAACCCGTACTTCGCCTTAAATGCAGTTTTCCATTTACCCCTTCTTTTATTCTAATCCGATGATAACCACTTTTCAAATCAATCTTAGTAAATATGCAAGCACCATGTAACTCATCCAACATGTCATCTAACCTAGGAATAAGATGTTGATACTTTACCGTAATGTTATTGATTGCTCGGCAATCAACACACATTCGCCATGACCTATCCTTCTTCGGCACCAACAAAACAGGGACGGCGCACGGGCTAAGACTTTCTCGCATATACCATCGCTCCAATAATTCACTAACCTGCTGCTGAAGTTCCTTTGTCTTGTGGGGATTGCTTCGATATGCGGGTCGGTTAGGCAAATAGCGTCGAAATCAAATCGATTTGATGTTCTATACCAAGAATCGGTGGTAATCCTCTAGAAAGCTAATCGGGAAAGACATTTTCAAATTCCTACAATAAAGAAGGAACAAAACTGGGAAAACTCGAGTCAAAATCGTTAGTAGAAAGCAAAGCCTCCTTGTACAATAATACAAGCAATGATCAGTCCGAGACTAAAACTCTCCTTACTTTGCTCGGTTTTGCATAGAAGTTCTTTTGCCCCTTTTCTTTTCTCTCTCCTTTTCCCTCGGTTTTACCACTCTACTCCTCTCGACCTCTCCTTTTCCTTGCGTCGCGGACTCTTCACACAAGCCTTCGGTTCTCTCATCTTTTCTTTCCCTCTTGGCCTCACCTTTTACATATCTCTCGGCCTCACGTTGTAGTTTCAAATGATCTTCATATATCTCAATAGATGTCATTGTTACCAAGGTGTAAGGTTTTGATTCATCATCAATGAATATCAGTTAGTGTACCTATCGTGATGTACCTTTCGATCATATTGCTATGGCCTACCAAGTAAAACATGGCCCGCTTGCATAGGTATAACATCACACACCACCTCATCCTTAAATCTCCTTATCTCAAATGGAACTCGAACTTGCTTTGACACCTTTACCTCACCACTATCATTCTACCATTGAAATCTATATGGTTTATGGTGTTTTACTGCTCTTTAACCCCAACTTCTCCATCATTCCCGGCCTTCTTTGCGTTCGTTCTATTCCCTACTTCTAGGATGACGTTTGATCTTTCCATTGTCCACAACGTGCAACAAACTTGTTTTCGTTGGAACTATTCTTACCTAATTTTAGCTGAAACATTTCTCTCGTCAAACTATTTTCAATCTAACAAGAAAGATACCTTTTAAGCCTTCAACGGACTTCTTCATATGTGGTTCGCTTTTCACATCAAGAACTTTGGACTCGGGGGTGGGTTGTTATGAGATTAGTGAGCATGTTCACCCCCTGGATCCTTCTTAAAATGTCAATCCCTCGTTCCTACTTACTCATTTAAATAGTGGTATAAGCTCGTTGAGAAGTTATAACCCGAACACCTACGATGGTGGTTGACTTGGCCGAGAATTTTGGAGACTCGTATCACCGGTATAGATTGTCATGCCCCGCTTCCTTATGAGTGCGTCAACATCCCTAGCTCTCCGTTTACTTCGTATCTTCCCAGAATCACACGGCAGACAAATCAAATAAATTCAAATGCGCATACTGGAAGCTATGAATAACTCCATACACAAATACAAAAGATGACTTAGGATAACAACAAACTTTACAAACATAAAACACCAGGAGTTCCTTACAAACGACTAGGATCATGAACAAAATACAAAATACAAGATAGCGATTGAAGGGAACAAAGGATCAAATCAAAAGACAACTCTCTAGGTCCCACTAATATGCCTCTACCCTAAGAGGACATTAAAAAAAAATTCAACATCTCCTACGACTACTAGTCAGCATCACTATCTTTGGCTTCATCTTCGTCCTCGGTGGGGTCATATTCGTAAAAGCTATCGAAGCCAACCTCCATGGGATCTTCCTCTTCGTTGTCTTTGGACGTAGATAACTTTATAACTTCAATGTCTTCCTCAACGATCGGGAACTTCTCGGGAGCGTTCCTAGACCCAACTATGGAGTTATCCATCTCGGCTTCAACAGGGGTAGGGTGACACTACTCGGGAATCGCGTCCCTAGGTATTTCAAAAGGCTTCAGAGGTCCAAGGTAGTCATATCTCCAACACCATAATACCAAGACTCATAGCGGTGAGACTTCTAATATTTACTCCCTTCGTCAACCCATGTTGTAGTCTCTTTCCTAATGTACACCCTATCCTAATCTATTGGAAATTCCTCAATAGATGTATCCATATCCATCGGAGTACCAAAATGCACAGGAAGCATAATCGGGGCTTGGGATCCGAAAAAAAAAAAAAACAAATCTCAAGACGGGTTGAGTATAAATCTCGATAAACTAACCCTAAACCTAAACTAGGCCATTAGTATCTCCAGACATCTTTTGAAAGGAAGCATGCAATAGTTCACTAGGAAAAGTAACACGTAGCACTCAATGCATCATAATAAAGACATTACAATTGACATTATACAATTACAACCCAAAGACAATCATGGTATCAAGACCAAGCTTCACACTAGAACAATAATCCGACCATATACATATATAAGAGATAGCCTCAATCTCATCATGATTTCAATTCCAATAGATAGGCCCGCGTAAATACGCCTCAAAGCTAAATCAATTTACAAACCTGCGTCTAAATGCCTCAGGTTTTAATGTCATTTCAAGATTCGAGTCAACACGCGTCAAGTCAATCCCGCGTTTAACGCCTCATGATATAAATCAACCTCGCGTTTAACTCATTAAGGTTCAATATGCTATTAGGCTCATAGTTCAATCAATTAAGGCTAGCTATCATAAACCATGCTTCTCATCATTCAAGGGTCACAAGCGGCTCTTAGGCCTCCACTTAAAACAACTTCATGATCGACTATAGCTCGATTAAACAACAACTAGCCATTCACTTAAAAGATCACTCATGGCCGAGCCTACACAAAGGCATAGTATCAATTCCTCAACTAGGAAAATTAATCAAGCAAGTTGCTAGTTCTCTTCAATTCATCCATGGCCAAACATGCTTTAGAGGTTCACTTGATCAAGTTAGTCATTTGGATACAATCATAAACTTGGTGAAACAATACCCATGGACTAACCATGACCAAACACCCAAGTAGTTTAATTAGGACTTTCATTAGCACAATCAAGTCACTCAAGGCCAATTCCCAAAATTTCACTCGGCACATCTTTGTATGTCCATAACCGAACATTCCAACAGCCAATTCAGCCAACAATATCACAATTTCACTCGCAAGGTAAGCAAGTATGGTTCGGTTAGCACAATCTCGATCGGCACTAATCAATTCAAGCGCATGTGACTTACAAAATCATCAATCAAGCCTCAAACTTGTCCCTTAATACCCTAACGTCCTAATGAAGGTTTAGAGGTCGCTTACCAAGTTAATTAAGTTAGTAATTTCCACCAAAGTCAGCCACGAAGTTCGGTTCACGTCCGGTCGATGCAGGGCACTACTCGATCCTTGAAGAATCACACAAAATTAGCCATTATAATCCATCTAAGCTTCACTCTATCACATGTACACCTTGCTAACATGTCATACCACACCCTAAGATGTCTTACCAAAGATTTTCGAGCAAGGTGACACCTCGAGCCTCAAAGTGCCTCGGTTCCAACCAATCGGCGGGGAGGGCAAAACTCGTCCTTGCAAGAACATGAGATTTCAACCATTAAAACTCATCTAAACCTCAACCAATCTTTAATCTCTACTTGATAGACTCTTAAGCTATGTGTTAGAGACATCTTACTAAGAAATCAAGTCAAAACAAGTCCCCAAATGGGCAAGAATGCTTCTCGGTCCGATCGGTGTAGGGCGGCGACCTTTCTTTGCTTCAAACGAATCTACAAGGCAGATGGCATAGCGGATTGGGGCGTATAATATATCGTTGGAATTGCAAGAGAGAGAGAAGAAGAACTTTCTAAGGGTAGGTGACTCGTCAATAACGAATCACGGACGGTGGAGTTATGGTCGGAATAGTGAGCGGTGATGGGTCGTGGCAACTAGTGAGAAAGAGAATCCAAGAGAGAGAGCTTGAGGGAGAGGGCGAAAATGAAAAATGAGAGGGAGAAGGGGGTCTAGTCGGTCGTGAAAGAGAAGAAGAAGAAGAAGAAGTGGGGTAGTTGATGGGATTTATGACATGAATTGTGATAAAGAGTGACTAGTGGGTGAAAGTGGTTCATGGGAAAATACAAGAGTCTTTCAAATTATTTTTGTCTCGACTTATTCAAGAGCATATTAAATCATTATGCCCTCAAATTTTTGGCCATTAGAGGGGGTGAGCAAAAGACTAAAATGCCTCTCGATAATAACTAAAGGCATGAGCAATGACCAAGGGCGAAAGGTAATTTCTAATCCTCGCTCCGAATTTCAATTTGTCAAACCATGCAGGGCGAATTCTAATCCCGAATGATCTTGATGAGGTGATGTCCAATTTATATCCGTTGGAATTCTTGAAGATCCGACACTCAATCCCAAGTTCAAATTATGATCGAAATTGATCAATTATAATTTCAGGATATCTCAAACTAACGGGCTGCTTTTAAGAGTTACGCGTATCGACCTGTGAATTATGTCACGTTTAAGAGTTATTCGAGCCATGGCGACTTTGGTTGTCATGTAATTGCGAGGGTTAATCACTAGTCCATAAACGTTCGATCGTCAAAAATCGATTTAGGTTGATTTGCAAATCGTACCATAGTCATACGGAATCACCCTTGATCCAATTGTATAATGCTAGCAAATCATTCTAAGACCAACTTTAGATTGGCCCTTGATGGCTCAAAATCTTCCCTCAATAATCCTTATGGTCAAAGTGCTAATCCATCGTCGAGTTCTTTAGTCTACGTACTTATATCCTAGTTAGCCTTTCCCTTTTGGTTAGTTATCTCGAGAGCGATCAAGTCCGAGTGAGATTTAATTAAAACACATTGATATACATCTCTTTCATTCATAAGCTTTGAATGGGGTCGGAATTCGAATGTGACATAGATGGAAAATCAATTCCTTTATTGGGTTGGACGAGTGGAGTTGCTTATTGTTCCATTGGAGTGGTGAGACAATTTGGAATACTTCAAGAGATTCCACCGGAGGCTTGTCGTGGGATTTTCTCATTTGATATGCCATGAAGTGATCTCACCAAGAAGATGAGGGTAGTTTATCAAATTAAGATCAAGTTTATTATTCATGCATTGGAAAATTCTCCATAGCAAGAAGTAAAGTGGCTAGATCATTTGGATGAAGAGATGGATATCCACCGTTCACCCAAGGAGCGAAATTTCGACAATCTCTAATGGAATCGTACATCCCCGAGTATGTATCGCATCGAGAGCCCGAAGTGGAGCCCTATGTTCTAGAGTATATTGTACCATATGTACCTGGGGTAGAGCCATACATTCCAAAAGATCCGGAGCCATTATCACTCGAGAAGAATGAAGACCCTTACATGTGGAAATCGAATTAATCGAAGATTATGTGGAGCCCAAGCATCCTCGGCATGGATAGATAGATTCCCAATTCTTCTTAATATGATATTGTTGCATTTACTATATTCCGAACATTTTAGAACTATTTGCATTGTAATAAACTCATTCCACTATCATTTATGCATATCCGTTACGTGACATTCGAATTTCGACCCCATTTCAAGCTTATAAATGAAAGAAGTATCTATCGATGTATTTCAACCAAATCTCGCTCGATCCGATCACTCGAGTTAACTAACCGAAGGGGAAAGGCTAACTGGGATTTAAGTACGTTCACTAAAGAACTCAATCATGGATAGTACCTTGACCATAAGGATTGCCAAGGGAGTATCTTGAACCATTATAGGCCGATCTGAAATTGGTCTTAGAACGGTTTGCTAGCGTTATACGATTGGTACAAGGGTGACTCCGTACAACCATTGTATAATTTGCGAATTTAACCTAAACCAATTCCCGAAGATCGCGCCCTTTTGAGCTAGCGATTGACCTTTGCAATTACATGACAACCAAGGTCGCCACCGATCGAGTAACTCTTAAACGTGACATTTTCACGGGTCGATAAGTGTTACTCCCAAAAAGCCACCCGTTAGTTTGAGATGCATTGAAATCGGAAATCGACCGAGTTCAAGCATTAATTTGACTTCGGGATCGGTCGTCGAGAGTTCGGGGTTCCAACGTACAATAAATTGGATGTCGTCTCATCGAGGTAAACTAGACTAGGGATCGTTCCGAATAGTTTGGAAACAAGCGAGTTCGATCGGAATTGCGAAACGACGATTTTACCCTTAACCCCTAATGGCCGAGAATGAGGAAGATCATTTCCCCATGTGCTCTTGACTTTTTGGATAAGATGACAAGATTAGATTTCCTCTTACAAGTCAATCCCCTTGTCATTCAACCTTGTCTTTCTTAAGCAATCTAAATGTCCCTCAAGTTGTCCATTAAAGTACAACAAGGACAACTCTCTACCCACTCTTACTATTCATGTCATTTAATGGTCATTCCTGCTTGAGATTTTATGAGTAAGAGACAAAGATGACAAGAGTTGATCAAGACTTGAAACCGCTCCAACCACTTTCACTATTTACATCAACTAGTCATTCCCAAGTGTCCTTCATTCAATCAAGCCTATCACATGTCATGAAATCCCAATACCAACTCCCACTTTTCACACACCCTCTTAACTAGAAGAAGGCCTTGGAACACTTCATTCCCCTCCATTTTCCCTCCTTTGGCTGACCAAGATCTCTCTCCCTCACTTCTCTTTTTCCTCTAGCTGCCCGTCGGACCAGCCCCGTTGTCGCCCGTTGTTTCGGCCATATCTCCGTCATCCGTTGTCCAAATTTAGTGGGCCACTACTCATTGGAAAGCTCACTCTCTTACCATTCCAATGACAAATTACACGTCCAAATCCACCCAGCCGTTTATCCCGTAGAGCCTTTTTAAGCAACGAAGGTCGCCGCCCGGGATCTGGTCCGAACCCGAGGAGATTTTTAGGCCGTTTGGGGGCTTGCCTTGGCTTCATTCTTTGGTAAGGCACTCCTTGAACTTAGTTTAGACATGAGGCAACATGTATTTAAGGTTGAGGATGAAATTTAGTGAGTTTTGTTGACCGATTTCGATGTGCTCTCCCTAGAAAGAATCTGCCCATTGCCGGACCAAGTGAAACCGCAAGCCTTGCTACCCTCATTGGATTGATTTTTGGCTAGATCGAGTTTCGGTGAGTTGTTCCTAACCTTTCCCTAGTACGTTAGGTTACTAAGGTTCATTTAGGGTTGGATTAATTAGAGATGGTGGGCTGTTTTATGGAGGAGTTGATGGTGCCAAAAATCTGATTTTGGGGGATGGATATGACGAACTTGTGCTCGAGATATTATGTTGGTTCAATGGTCCTTACATGATGAAATGTGATCGGTTATATGTGTTATGCTAGGGCTGAGTTGAGGCTTAATATGCGTAGTCTTGCCTCGTTTGGAACGTGAGCTTGTTATGCTTGATTTTGCATTAAAAAGTGGTTATGGTGGAAGTTAGCATTTGGAGCACCATGAACATCTAGGAATCGAGATGTCTTGCTTGATTCGTAATGAGGCTAAATAAACCAATCGACTTGAGTGTGTATTAGTTTTGTGCGGTCACGAGTTGGTGATTGTGAATCAAGCGGTAGTTTGGCGAGTGAATTGTGAGTGCTCAACCACTAAAGGAAAAAGGTGATTAAATGATTTTTGTTATTCTTAATATTCGGTTTCTACAAGGAAACGTGGGCTAATTGACTTGTACTAGTCGTACTTGATATTCTTGGCCGGGGATATGTGTAATCGTCCCATGTATGTTACTTGATGCGTTATATTGACTGGATTAATGGGCTAAAGGACCGAACATGTGTGATTGTTCGGAGAGTGATGTCTTGAGAAAAATACCCTAATTAAATGACCAATGCATTGCGCCGCGGGTTTTTGATCCCGATTGACCCGACGAGGTCTTGCGGCTCGAGAGTCTTGTAGTCGACCGAATTATCTCGAGGAGTTGGAGTGTCGAGAGTCACTACATTGACCGAATCATCTCGAGGTCCGGACGCGAGAGTCTTATATCGACCGAATCATCTCGAAGGAGCTGGAGGGTCGAGAGTCGATATTTGACCTAATCATCTCGCCGTATTATATATATATATACGAAATCGAGACAATTGAAAGAAAGGAATTGTAATGGCCAAGTTTGTGTGCTTATGTGCCTTAGTACGAAGCTTTGCCTTAATTATGATTTGGGTTTGACTTGAATTGAAGTTAAAACGCTTAAATGCCATGCCATGCTCCATTATTATATTTCTCATGATTATTTGCCTTGTTCATCACATAGGTTGCATTACCTTGATTGATGTGATTAGAATTGTTTGGAGATACTAATGGACTAAGTTAGGGTTAGGTTCGATTCATCGAGATGTAAATCTCACCCCGTCGCGGGATTCATTTTTCCGGACCCTAGACCGACCCATTACGATGCCGAGGATTTTTGGGCTTCCGAAGGAGTTTGAGCCTGTCATTACCGAGTACCGAGTAGAACTGGATCGACGTATTATCGGCGAGCGAGCACTTTATGGGTGGATGATGGAGGCGAGCATTGGAAACCCTTTACCTTTGTGTCGTGGACATATAGAGATGGAGCCACTTATTTTGGACCCCTTAGGGATGAGGTCATTCTCGACGATGTACTCGAGGCTACTTTGGACCTATGAGACCCGACGCCCCGTCGTAGGAGCCGCAGAAGTGGAATCCGTAGCGGAGTCGATACCGTACGGAGATTCCCGTGGCCGGACATCTCGACATGGATGGAGGACTTGAGGAGTTGAGAGCCGCCGTAGAGGACCCTATGGACGCTGACGAGCTGGATCACGAGTTAGATGCGAGAGATAAAGCCCGTGGAGGTCGAAGAGCTAGAGCTCAAGATCTCGAGGAGTCGAGCCCGAGGAGGTCGATGAGTCGGAGATTGAAGAGGATGAGAATTTTCATGAGTTGAGCTTTTGCCCCGTGTGCGCTCTCCTCGTTGACGACACCACCGATGACGAGTCCAACCCTTAGATGTAGTTTGGATACCTACCTTTTAGTACCCCCTCTTAGATATGGAGGGAGTTTGACCTAGGTTAGGTGTCATCTTCCGTAGATGCCATGTATCGCCTTAGTCCGAACCCACTGTTGTAACCGTGTTCTATATCTATGTGTGAAAACTAAGTATTATGTTATGTGATGAATAAGTCCGTGTGGTTGTTTATGCCTAAGTCCATTGTGGTTGTAACCGTGTTCTATATCTATGTGTGAATCTAATATTAGAATTTTAAATTCTAAAAAATAGATAAAAAAAATTCAACAAATTAGAAACAAAAATAAAAATAGAAGCGGCGTCATTTTAGTCTCAGGCCGATCGAGTCGGGTCAAAGTCGGCACTGGTTCGCGTGGACCGGGTCGACTCGGCCAGGAAAATATAATATATATATATATATAAAATCATAAAAATACCAAAAAATTCATAAAAATAAGATAAAATAGGAAAAATTCTAAAAAAAAGGAAAATGGTTACATTCAACTGGCCCAACCCCAATTTGTGAGTTTTTGGGTTCCCGAGCCCCCCCGAAAATGATCGTTTTACCTCTCTAAGCATCCGGCCCCAAACTTTTCCCGAACATTCGTGGGTCATTCTCTAAGCCTATAAGGCTTTACTAGGCATGCCATATTGATTATTGACTAATGATTTGATGTATTTTATCCGCACATTATTGATTCCTTGATCTCGCACACTTCCTTATTAATTGTGACCGATAGGATAGAAAATCCCCATCTACATGAAATCCAATAGATCTTTAGAGCTTACCTCACCTCCCGATGCATCGTATGAATTCATAGTTTAGAAAATCACTCAATTTAGGTACCGAAAGGGCGACAATGACAATCTCGACGTAATCAAGTCCTCGGACCTATTTATCCGATTTTCGCGAGAATCAAACGGACACTCCCGACCGTTTAATAGGGTTTCCAATCTTACCTTCCAAAAAATTATCGCGGGCGACTCTGTTGGCATATGCACGACGCACATGTCACCCGACCACACTAAGGTTAATCTCGATTTTAATCCCCCCTTCCCATTGCGATTTGGGTAATAGGCCTTGGGAGAGGTCCATATCCGAAATTCCCTAGGCCACTCGCGAACATGGGGAACGAAGGCAACCATTAACCCGCTTCAAACAAGTGGACATGCCCAACCCGGGCCGCCACGTTTCAAAAGGGGCAAGCCACGACAATAGTTAATTTATTATCAACCATAGTTACTTTAGTTTAATCGTAGTTATCTTATTTTAACTTGGGTTACTTTAATTAATCGTGATCGGATTAATTAATTAAAGCTGAATTAATTGATTATTGTTGTACCAATTGATCGTGGTTGGGTAATTTAACTGAGATGAATTAATTGAACAGGGTCAGGTTAACTAATTAAGATGGACTTAATTAATTATAATTGGATTAATTAATTACGCTTATAATAATTAACCCTGGTCGGAATAATTAATTATTATGGGTTGATTGTTTGTTGATTGCTATATATACCTTGATTTTGTACATACGTATAGGCGAGAGATTAATCACCTTTATATAGATGCAAAGTCTCGGTGGATAATGCGTATTCATGTGACCATGTGTGAACCGAGTTTTGAGAATGAAAACGGCCTTGCGATGAGTTTTGAGCGTATCGTGTGTGTGCATTGGATTAAATGCAAAGATGTAAATTGGCTTGGTTGTCTGGCATACTTGTATGGTCACATGGTGGTTATCGTTACCCTTGGATACTTGGGGCCGGCTCGACACCTTTGGGTACTTAGGGTCGAGTCTGGTATGTTCGTGCCGATGGTACTTGGAACCACATGGCTTATCGATGCCGATCACAAGAAGGTTCGGACCAACGCTCCTTATAGGAATGCCCGATTATTAGTCCATACATAGAGTAATTGGAACCACATGGCTTATCAATCGCCATCGCCGAAGAAATGGGACTAAGCCGGTCCCGCCGAAGAGCACCAACCGTCTATAGTGTCAATGAGTGGTAGTTAATAACTAGAACATGTGTGATGCATTGTACATGAAATCAAGTATGAGTGTTCGGGTTATATGCATGGGTTTGCGTGCAATTGATTGCCATGATACGTATTGCATAATGTGTGGACTAAGGCGAGGTAAGCTTGCATGTGATCGACGATTGATAGTTGAGTTGCGGGCGATCTTGTGCTAGATAGGACGTTGGGAGAGTCGCACGCTATTGATCCGTTATAGACACTTCTCCCCGTGTATTTAAGCCACCCCGAGCAAATCAAGCACCCTATTTGGACTTAGGTGTTGACTCATAGAGATTTTATATCTAACCCAATCGTTATCGATTGTTTTCGGGACCGTAGCTATAGAGGTCCGTCCGGTCATATTCGGGGTTCCATTGGACCCGGTCTGTGGATGTCACTCACCATCCGATCCCAAGATTGGATAGAGTTTGGGAGCACCATGTGACGATCTTCTAGGTCAAGGAGTGATTGGGGTACCTGGTGCCTCATCGCTTTAGGACCTGGTTCATCCGTCATGAGGATCTCCTCTTCGGGCCTATTCGAGGGTTTGATGGACACCCGATGGCGAACCCGAAGATCCAAGCCTGGGGATTAAACATGGCCAAATGAAACCCGGGGGCTGAGAACCGGCCTGTTGACAGCCCGAAATCGGCCCGTTGACCCGGCCCACGGTTCCGAACCGCTTAAAAAAAATGGCCTCCCGGGCCCCCAACGGCTCAAAGAACCGTTGCAATTGCAACGGCCAATTGCAACGGCCATTTGGTCCAAAAAAAATAAATAATTTTTTTTAAAGCTAAATAATCCTCTCATTCTCTATAAATATCAATCATCTCTCTTTCATTTTTCTCACAAATCCTCTCAACAATTCTCTCAATTCTCTCTAATTCTCTCAATCCGCTCAATTCTCTCAATCTCGCCTCAATTCTCTCAAAAATGGCCAGGTGGAAGCAGAAATACTAGAAAGAGCAAGATGACGATGGGAGATTCCGAACATCCTATAACAGAATATGATCATCGTAAGTATACATATTGGGAAGACGACGACGATAAATATCAACGTTGTTCCCATTCCGAACGTCCGAACACATCCCAACACAAAAAAGTCTTTATCTTCCTACCGGTGTCGAAGAAACATCGACAGGAAATGAGCCGGAACGGAAGGGCCGAGAGAGTATATACGACTTGTGGGCTGCACTTCGACAAAGTATATAATGAAAGCGAAGGTAAGTACAATATAAATTGTAATTATTGTTCGCAAACATATAAATTTACCAAAGGAGATGGCTACGGAACATTTCATCGGCATCGACGAAAAAAACATCCAATGCAAGTGGGATCGACACTAGGCAACAACAAATTTCCAGGTACGCCAATCCTAATACTCATCCTTTATTCCGTTACACCGATGCACTTTATAAACAAACATTAGCTAAATATGTTGCCCTTGATCATGCTCCGTTTACTACTAGTGAAAATTTTAATTTCAAATATTTGATAAATACTTGCATTGGTTCTCGCAAGCACCAACTATTCCGAAAAGTACTCTTAAACGAGAACTTTTGCATCTTTATAAAAAATAAAAAAAAACTTAAGCAAAATTTATTTTCTGAATTCAATGGACGTGTGAATTTAGGTAGTGATATTTGGAGTGATCCCTAGCAAATTCATTCTTATATAGGTGTTACGTGTTATTGGATAGGTGACGACTGGACCATTCAAAAAAAGACTTCTTGCATTCGAGTTTTTGATGAAAAACATTCGGCTCATAATATTTATAGAATAATTAAGCAAGTTTTAGAAGAATATACTTTGATAAATAAAGTATTTTCGATTGGTTTTGATAATGCCGCCGCAAATACCGCTTGCATTCCTAAATTAGAAAATATTTACAAACCCTCTTTTGGCGGACAATTTTTTCACATTAGATGTGCTTGTCATGTTTTATATTTATGTGTACAAAATAGTTTACGAACTCTTGAGACTTCTCTCGCCCCAATAAAAGATGCAATTAAATTTTTATGGAGTCGTGCCCATTTTATGAAAGTATGGGGAAAATTTTGTAAACAACATAGGAGAAGGGCAAAAGGTTTCCAAAAGATATTCCGACTCGTTGGAATTCTACCTACGAGTTCCTTCGTCAAACTTTTGATTGCAACCGACCCGGAACCATCGGTTCCACCTTTTGGAGGAACCGGCCACATCCACCGGGATCTCATGGATATTGACACCCGGACCGGAAAGTAGAGGACCCGAAGTCAAACCCGGACTATGACCCCGAGCCCCCGCTAGACTATTACCTCTGAATAGCCGTGGGTCGAGAAGACCTTTTTGATGGAGACTTGTTGATATGGATGTTGAGAGTGACGTTGGCCCGGAACCGGCCCACGATTTCGACGCGCTTAAAAAAAAAATCGCTTCCTTGGCTCACGGCCCAAAGAGCCGTTGCAATTGCAACGACCAATTGCAACGGCCATTTGGCCGCAAAAAAAAAAATAAAAAAATATTTTTTAAAATTAAATAACCCCCTTCTCTATAAATATCAATTCTCTCCCTTTCATTTTTCTCACAAATCCTCTCAACAATTCTCTCAATTCTCTCAATTCGCTCAATTCTCTCATTCTCGCCTCAATTCTCTCAAAAATGGCAAGTGGAAGCGAGAAATATTGAAAAGAGCAAGATGACGATGGGAGATTCCGAACATCGTATTCTTGAATATGATCCTCGTGAGTATACATATTAGGAAGACGACGACGATAATATCAACGTTATTCCCATTCCGAACGCCGAACACGTTCCAACACAAGAAAGTCTTTATCCTCCTACCGGTGTCGAAGAAACATCGACGGGAAATGAGCCGAACGAAAGGGCCGAGAGAGTACATCCGACTTGTGACCGCACTTCGACAATGTATATAATGAAAGCGAAGGTAAGTACAATATAAATTGTAAATATTGTTCGCAAATATATAAATTTACCAAAGGAGATGGCTACGGAACATTCCATTGGCATGTGACGAAAAAACATCCAACGCAAGCGGGGATCAACACTAGGCAACAACAAATTTCCGGTACGCCAATCCTAATACTCATCCTTATTCCGTTACACTTGATGCACTTTATAAACAAACATTAGCTAAATATGTTGCCCTTGATCATGCTCCGTTGACTATTGTTGAAAATTTTAATTTCAAATATTTGATAAATACTGCGTTGGTTCCTCAAGCACCAACTATTCCGAAAAGTACTCTTAAACGCGAACTTTTGCATCTTTATAAAAAATAAAAAAAAAACTTTAGCAAAATTTTTTTCTAAATTCAATGGACGTGTGCATTTAGGTAGCGATATTTGAAGTGATCCCTAGCAAATTTATTTTTATATGGGTGTTACGTGTCATTGGATAGGTGACGACTAGACTATTCAAAAAAGACTTCTTGCATTTCGTGTTTTTGATAAAAATATTCGGCTCATAATATTTATAGAATAATTAGGCAAGTTTTAGAATAATATACTTTGATAAATAAAGTATTTTCAATTGATTTTGATAATGCCGCCGCAAATACCGCTTCTATTCCCGAATTAGAAAATATTTGCAAACCCTTTTTGACGGGATAATTTTTTTCACATTAGATGTGCTTGCCATATTTTAAATTTATGTGTACATGATGATTTACGTAACTCTTGAGACTTCTCTCGCCCCAATAAAGGGTACAATTAAATTTTTATGGAGTCGTGCCCATTTTATGAAAGTATGGGGAAAATTTTGTAAACAACATGGGATGAGAGGGCAAAAAGGTTTCCAAAAGATATTCCGACTCGTTGGAATTCTACCTACGAGTTGATTCGTCAAACTTTTGATTATAAAGATTTATTGTGTATGTTTATTTCTTAAAATATTCCCGAAATTACTTTACTTCCGCAACATTGGGACGTTTGCAAAAAAAAATTTAGATTTTTTGAAAATTTTTAATGATGCTACTAATGCTTTATCTCGGTATTTATTATCCTACTACGCATTTATTTTTAATAGAGTGTGTTAATATTGGAATATTTTTAGCGAATATGAAAAAGATCTTGAATTAGGTCGGACTATTTTAGTAATGCGAGAAAAATGGTTGCATTACTATTTCAAAATTCCTCTTGTCTATTTAGTTTGTATTATTTTTTATCCACGTATTAAATTAGATGGTTTGCTAGATTATCCGAATGTGTATTATTATGATTGTTTACATTTACAAGATGCAATAGATATTTCAATTATACAAGGAGATGTTAAAGAATCTATAATAGCATTATAAGGACAATTTTGTGGTAGATATGGTTTAAGTGATAGTGGATCTTTACATTCTATTTCCTCATGAAACGAAGCTGGTAGTTCACTTAGTAGAGGGTACGATATGCTTAAGAGTAGACAAAAAAAAATGGGCAACGGTAGTATTTCGAATTAGAAAAATATTTAACCATTCAATTTGGGTTTCGTGATGCCGAACACAAGATGCATTTTCAAATCCTAGAGTGGTGGAAGAGCCACTCAAACGATTACCCAGCTCTCACCCTCATCGCTCGCGTGATATTAGCAACTCCTTCTTCAACAATTGCAGTGGAACAAGCATTTAGCGTGGGAGGATTAGTTTTGGACTCTCGCCGTTCAAGATTAAGTCCGGAATCTGTGGAAGCTCAAACTTGTGTCGACGATTGGACGAAGGCTAAATTTCGACACCAAGAATTGGATCGAGAACATGAATTTTTTAGTGAGGATTGTGAAGAAACTACCGCCATGGGTACTACAACGGGTAGCGACGATTGACGATGATGTAAGTTGGGGTTATCAAAGCTAAAAGAACTACATATGTTTTGATTCTTCTAAATCCCCAAGAAGATATGTAGGCGCTTAATGATAATTCATTGAGTTCAAGCCCATTCCTTCTCTCTCTTTTTTTTTTTTCAAATTTTATTACAATGTACAGTTTGATTATAATTTATAATTTATAATTTTTTATGTTTATTTTATTATTTATTATTTTAAAAATTAAATTTAAAAAACGAAATCGGAATCGGCCGGGACCGCCTGGTTCCACCTTTGGAGGAGCCGAACCGGCGATTCCGTGAAACCAGCCCACATCTACCCGGGATCTCATGGATATTTACACCCGGACCGAAAAGTGGAGGACCGGAAGTCGGACCCGGACTATGACCCCGAGCCCCTGCTAGACTATTACCTCTGAATAGTGTGGGTCGAGAAGACCTTTTTGATGGAGACTTGTTGATATGGATGTTGAGAGTGACATTGACACCTTTTTTGGAATAGATACCAAGTTAACCATGCCCTAACCTGGTATCTTTTTTATGATCTTAGGGAATAGCCACGAAGAGTAGGCTAATAATTACTGTAGCTTCCTTAGGGTTAATGAGTATCTATTAATGAAAGTAGTCTTTTGCTTATGTGTGATCCGATTTCTTACTTTTGTATCCCCGCTTGATTGATTTGATGTTTGGGGAGGAGCACGTTTCACTTGCGCTTAATAAAAAGATAAAAGGAATGAGTCAATGACGTGCCCGGCTCGTTGTCCTTTCATGACCCGAGGCATTTTGGTAGGATTGTTGGGTACTCGAGAATCGGAGCATGACACTTTTCACTTAGAACCTTTAAACTTCTCTTGCTAATGTGCCCCAAACACATATGCTCACAATTCAAACTCTCGAACAAATGCATCCAACATTTTTATAGCGAAATATGTTACTATCTCACCTTGAAGCTTATATAGGCCATTGTGTTTGATTACTTTCATTAACACCTGAGACACCTCGAACAATTTTCAAAATTGTACATTTTGAATAATATCGATACCTACCTGAATCCAAAGCACTCAAGGAAGTCATATGTTTCTTCAACTTTGCAACATGCCAAACTCCATCAATATCTTCATAATACCATTATGTATTTTGATTCTAATATACGTCAACACCTACAACATCGCATTCGGCGTTGTTCGTCAAATGCACTTTACTACTATATGTGCACCGATAAGTAGTAAATCGGTTCATGTTTGGTGTAGTATGAAAAGGACAACCATAATCTATAATCCATCCATTAAATGATGAGTCATCAATGAAAAACAAGATAAAATCAACATTATGCATTATTTTAATTACCGTCAACTACAACTTTATCATCCACAAACTCAACTTTAATTTTATTACCTTTCTTGTTTTTCAGCTTAAGGCAATCCCGTCTAAGATGCCCCTCTTGCTACAATTTAATAGACAAGCACCACCAGTCCTAGGCCGATTGGATCTATTCATATTCATTCTAGTTCCGCTAACACGAGTAGCGCTTCTTTCTTTATTTTCACCTACTAAAGCAAGAGATACAGATTCACTAGATTCTCTTCTAGGGATATGCTCACTTAAAATCAAATCTCGATCCCTATCAAACATTAAAGTTGTAGATCCAAAGGAATTACTAACAACAATAATGATAATATTTTAACTATTAAGCAATGAGAATAATAGAATCAAAGCACATATCTCATCTTCAAAATCAATATTAATCGAACTCAATTGACTAATGATAACATTGAATTCATTGGTATGATTAGCAACCGACGCACCTTCGCTCATCTTTAAGTTAAATAGACAACACATCAAGTAAACCTTATTGATCGTAAAGGGTTTCTCGTACATATTCGATGGGACTTTCATCAAACCCCCAGTGGTCTTCTCTTTAACGATATAAAATGCGATGTTACTAGCCAACGTCGCCCAAATAACACCTATTACTCGTCTATCTAGCAATTCTCAATTAGCTTGTTTCATTGTCTCCGACTTCTCCCCAGATAGGGGTAAATGTAGCTTCATCTCGATATAGATAGTCCTCCATCTCGCATCTTCCAAAACCAAAGTCTTTCCACTCAAATCTCGTTGATTTTCACTTCAACTTCTTTTGTCGCCATCAATTCGCTTCAACTCAAGTAAGCCTAACTCGATATCAATTGTTGTGCGGAACAAACAATCAAATAATAAATAAATAGAATAAGAAAATAAGTCGAACATCGGATATACGTGGTTTGGTCGTAAAGATTTACGTCCACAGGGAGAAGCAGAATGTATTTCACTATAAAACAAGCGATTCATAGGAGATTACAAACCACACTCGAAAGTAACTCAAATACTTTCAATGTTTTTCAACTCCAATTATATCTAATAATCCACAAGTGTTTAGCTCTCAAAGTTTCTTATAAAATAATCTCTTAATCTCACATAAAAATTAACACAAATCTTATTATAAAATTTAAACGGTTTTGACATTTGAATATTTGATGTAATTCCACGAGAATGTCCACCGCCAAGCACTCACAAAGAAAATGGCGCTTCAATCATTGCTTTTACGGCCACGGCGTTCGTCGGTTTATATACATAAAGCAAGAACCGCAGTAACCCTTGAATTATTGTCACCGCCAAAGGACCGAACACTTGTCCAATTCAAGTCCAGTGTTGGACTTTTCAGCATTATTCCAAAGATTGCAGGAATTTGAATATAATTCTGCATATCTTTCTTTGCATAAAGACAAATCATTAATGCATGCAAATAAATGTAGCCAAGTCCCACGTGAAGCCCTTCCCGAATCTGATTTTTTTTTTTAAAATATCTTTAGTTTCCTTAATTAACTTCAGACAGTGAAGTCAATTCCGTACATGTATATATGTCCAATAGGACTTCCATCCTTATCTCGATATGTCAGCACGGAGACAAATTCCTTCCGTGACTTGGATTATACCGAACATGAATTGTGATTTTCACGATAAACGTCCATATATATCAAAAAATTTCGCAGATTTCGTTCGTGAAGTTAAAATATGAGATATATTTTAATAATTACAACATAGGTTAATAATTACTATCATTTAATAATTGCCATTTATAATATATGTGTGTGTGGAAGAGGGGACTCAAATGGAACACCTCCCACTTCATTTACTCCGTCCTCTCATTCTCAAAAAAGGAGCAAGTTTAGTTGGAATTTTGGTGTTAAGTTTGAGAAAATTTCATCAATTGTATGTTGAATCATTGTGTTTGTTTGTCCGTAACCAATGAGTCTTGACGTGCCGAGTTTATGATTAATCGATGTCCATAAGATTCGACAATATAAAGAATGGTAATGGCGAAATAAGCCTCCAAATGATGGTTGTCAATCTGACTAAATTATTGATTTACTACGTGAGTGTCGTCGATTAATCACATGATCGATTCTTTGAGTTGTCGATATTCACGTTGTCATTTCTTTGAGTTGTCGATGTTCACGTGATCGATTCTTTGAGTCGTCGATGTTGACATTATTGACTATCTGAGCATGGAAAGAGGTAAGTACACTATTACTTACGAAGATGATGTTGGCATTTAGTGTGGTTACAAAGATAACTATGTGATTATCATGTTTCAAGTGTGTGATTTTATAATTTGAATGAGAAAAGTAAGTTCCATCGTCCATTCGAGAATACTTCCAGAAAGATTCCTTCCATTCGAGGATCCGACTCCGAATTGCTTCCCGAGCTCATGTTGTATTACAAGCCTACATAGATTAGTCACTTTTAGGGACTAACTAATAAGTAACAAAAGGTACTTGTATCTCGTAAGTAAGAAAAGTTACTTGAATACCACAGCCAATCAAAGGCCAAACACAAGTGTTTGGTGTCTTAAACTCGCGTTCTAGTCATCTACCCCAATCACTGGGGCACCTTATAACTCCATAGTGAACTTTCAGCTCTGTAGTCAGAGAGCTGTGATGCCCCGAACGTCACTATCGCTGCGTGCTCTTTATATTTTTTCTTGTTTAATACACATGCGGAAGCAGAACTCAAACAATTAAGCATTCCTTACAAAGTTATGACGCACGGGTACGTAATAGAGACATCGCACTTCATTACTTATATTCACATTCTTCACACAACTGTTCAACAAAAGACAACGTCAAAATGCCTGAGAGAAATCAAGGTTCCTATCCCCACTATCGGTCCACCGCGTCCTCAAAAGCATCTATAAGATCAAGCCATCTGCTCCCTATCGACAACACACCATGGGCTCTATCGACTACGTTGTTACTTTGGCGTGTCAACACAGGTAATGATCGCGACAGAATGTCCTCGGGTAATCATGAACAGATGTGGAAATCGACCATCGTCGTCTTGAGGCACGATCCATGTTCACTTCACAAAGGGAAAGAATACATTGGATATGTAGGTATTTCATTCCGATTTTCTTGAAGGTCTCGCAATTATCATCATATCAACACTACCCTCTGAAGTCAGCATTTGAATTTCGTTCTCCATTCCAATTGTCTTATAAACAGAATGATGAAAAGAAATCGAAAGAAAGTCCTTCAAATCCGATCCAACATGCGATCTTTTTTTTTTTTTTTGGTCAAATGACATGCTACTTTAGTATGTGTCATAAACAGCGCAGGCCCAACAAAAAGAAAAAAAAGGGAAAAGGAAAAAAAAAGGTTAATCAGTCAACATCATAACCCCTAAACTTTGAAAAAATTATAAATTGCCCTCTTGAACTTTGACATCACTGCGCAGCTGACCCCGAATTTTAAAAATTTACAAATTTGCCCTCCCATGTTTTGACTTTTGTTAATCATGTAACAGACTTTATTTTGTTGGTCTACAAAAAAAATATGCTCGTAGATAGAAAAAAAAAAAGGGGGAGGGGGGTGTTTGAGCAATTATCCGGAAAGAGAGAGGGGGAAATATTTGATGATGCAACAAATACACGATTATTTATGGCGATAATGTAGAAACGACATAGTAAGTTGTACATGTTCACTGCCCAGTTCTAAAACAATCTATTTTGCATTATTTTTTTTTTGGTCTAATCTTTTGCATTAGTTTACATCTTCTTTTGATGAACTTTTTGTCCTTTAGCAAATTATAACAAATATTATAAATTATTTTACAAAACAATATTTGAGTGTTGTCAAAATTTCAAGGATTTTAAATTATACAAAGTTGGACTGGTGGAGCAGGTCTTTAAAAGGCTTAAGGGGATATAGAGGAAAGAACTCCCCAGTATGGTGGAAGGAATCTTTCGTAAGTCCTCTTTGTATTCCTGAAGAAAAATATTTAGAAGAAATTTAGAGGTCTTTAGTAGGAAACGTTTTTGACGACTATTGGGCAGAGAGGTATAATCCTTTCAAGTGTTATAAAATTATAAAAAGTTGGATTGTACGAATCGGAAGATCTAGATTAACTGAAAAGACAAAAAGTTAAAGCAAATTAACACATATTTTCGGGGAAACAAAAAAAAGTAGCAATAATACGAGACCGTTTATTGTCTGACCCGACCCGACCCAGTCTACGTGATCCGCACTCCAACGAACCGGGAAGCAACTGATAAGGAGCAACCAAACCAACGAACCAAAAAAGAGCACTCGAAATCGAGTTCCATGGAAGTCCTGGCGACCTCCACTTCTTCTCTATCCACTCTCCGCCTTCGCTTCTCTCTCTCCCATGCAAAACCCTGCGCCATCCCTACCCTCGCCATTGCTTTCAAGCTCGCTCCTCCTCCTCCTCCTCCTCAGGTAACCCTCTCCGTTCTCTGTTCTCGCAGTCCCATTCTTGCAATCGACCGTCGCCCGCTCGTGAAAAGTGATTCTAATCGAGACATCTCTCGTCGCGCCCCGCCATGGAAGCCTCGGTTGGCGACGAACCTAGGATCTCGGATAGGGTGCGCGAACCCGAGCAAGAGCGACGGCGCCGGCGATTGGGGTCGCGGTTGCGATTCTTGGAGGGCGCGGGTGTGGAGCCTCGATGAGGGCCTGTCCTTGGACGGGCTCAAGCGGCACGTCTCCCGGGCGTTCCTGAAGCTGCTTGTTGGTGTGGTGCTGGTCATGTCGTTCTCTTTAGCCGTTAGCAATGCTCCTTCGTGTGAGTCTGTTGTGTCTCTTAGTTACGGTTTGGATTTTCGGTTTTCTTCGAGGTCGAAATGAGGATTCTTGTTGTGATAATGATGCGGTGCAGGGGCTCTCAATGAAGAGAATTTGCTCTTCTTAGAGGCGTGGAGGACTCTCGACCGTGCCTACATTGACAAGAACTTCAATGGGCAGAGTTGGTTTAGGTATAGAGAGAATGCACTGCGCAACGAGCCAATGAATACCAGGGAAGAGACATGTATGTATATTGGCCTTCACTTCTTTTTTGTGTTTGCTGGTGCTGCTGTGATATAGAAAGGAGTACAGAAGTTGTCCCTAGGTTTGATGCATAGATAGAGAGAGCAGGTTTGGATGGGTTTTGCAGCCCGAAGTGCAATTTTATCTCTTACTGGTGAGACATGAATTTGTCTCCAGAATTAGATGAGAAAGGATGATGTTCTGACTAAGGTGTACGTGTAGCATAATTACCAAGCAGAATAAAAGTGGTGGGAACACGGGAAATTGAAATAGTGGAATATGAAGTAATCGAAGAACAGGATTATGAAACTGGTTTTTCTTGTTTATAACCAGTCTGATCATCAGTTTTTTTTACATATCAGATACTGCAATAAGGAAGATGATCGCCACACTGGATGATCCTTTCACCCGTTTTCTGGAACCTGAAAAGTTCAGGAGTTTGAGAGTACATACCTTCTCCTCGCCGACATTCTAGACCCCTTCTTCTGTCAAATGGGGAGCACATTTTTGCTCTGCTTTGTCTAGATTAGTGAGATATTTAGTCGTTTTTCTGAATTTTGTGAAGGCAGTCCGGAACTCAAGGTGCTCTAACGGGTGTAGGACTCTCAATTGGATATGAAGCTGAAATTGATAATTCACCTGCTGGGCTGGTAGTAATTTCTGCAGCTCCAGGAGGTCCTGCAAATAGAGCTGGCATTTTATCTGGAGATGTTCTACTTGCGATTGATAATTCAAGTACAGAAACTATGGGAATATATGATGCTGCAGAGAAATTGCAGTGAGTAGTTTTACTTTTTCCAACGGTCTGTTTTCTTTTCCTGCTGGGATTTATTCCTAGCACGCTCCTACCCCAAACCACAACTCCCAAGGCCATCAGACCAATGCCTGGTGTTCATCTATGTAGTCTCTGTCTAATTTTATTATAACTAGTTACATTGCTATGGATGCCTGGTGTTCATCGATGTAGTCTCTGTCTATTCTTATTATAACTAGTTACATGCTGTAGCATATTAATACCTTGGTTGAATTTATTATATCAAGTGACTCAAACACAGATTATCAACTTCCTTCTTTGAGTGTTTGTAACATTGCGTTTAAATTAAAAACAATATGCCCTAGTAAGAATTATTATCACTTGCCCAAGGATCTCCATTAACTTTTATCATGAATTGCAGGGGTCATGAAGGAAGTACGGTGGAGTTAACTCTTCGTAGTGGAAATGAAATAAAGCATCTAGCCTTGACGTAAGTTCAATTTCAGTGCTGCTTAACAAAAACTGAGAAAAAGTTTGTCTCTAGCAGAGTTGGACCTTTTACCACAACATAGGCAAGTGAAACCTATTAGGTACACCATGTGAACTTTGAATAATCACGCTGGAATGAGTTTCAGTTTTATGTTTATTTTGCTATCAGCTCTCTTTCATTGGTGATGTAAATTTAGAGCAGTGGGTCTCTATAATCAACTGCCTCTTTCCAGGAGAGAGAGGGTATCGCTAAACCCAGTTAAATCAAGGCTTTGTGAGGTAGCTGGCTCTGGAAAAGATTCTCCACGAATCGGGTATATCAAGCTAACGTCATTTAACCAAAATGCTTCTGGTAAGCACCCTTAGTTCAGTCTCTACAATGCCAAAGTATGCATGAAAACCTACTGTAGCCAAAAAGAAAAAAGAGGCACTAAAAGCTATCATGTTTGTTCCGTAATGCTTATGCTTTAATTGTCAGAATCTTTCTACTCTTGAGTTTATATACTTGTTTTCTTTTAGCGAGAGGTTGTGTATATTGCCGGTTCGTGGAAACTTTGGGAGGGAGAGATGTTAAAGACTTAAATTATATTGTGCTGTCTCACAACTTAAGCTTTTATATAAGCAGTTGTGCAAAACTCTACTATTACATCAGTTTAAGATGTCTCACGTTTCATTCATCATACTCCCCTTTCACCTATTTATGAGTTTCCCTTATTTGTGCGGCTTGGGGTCTCATCAATTCTTTTAGATACTCGTTTTAATCTCTCATGCTTAAGTCCTTCATCATACTACTAGCCTTTGGGTAAGAGGAAGTGTTAAGATTAAGGCTGTCATTCTTAAATAGCTTTAGCTTTTTACAACAAATGGTTAACATTCAAGTTATCGGAGATATTGAGGGGAGGCTATTGAGAAGGTGGCCTGATAACTGATTGTTACGATTTATCCGGTAGATAAATTGAATGAAATCTTGGCTTACTGAAATTATGTGCTATTGACCTCTTTGAATATCACATTGATGTAACCGAACTTTCTGAAATGGATATAAGAATATTGATTTGTACCCAGAGTTTTATCACAATGAATGTCTAAAAACCTTCTTCGGGACCTGGAAAGCTTAATATTCCATGCATCGCTGCACTTCTATTGGAAAGTCTAACTTGGGTCAAACTGTTTCTGCTCTAAACAGAAAGTATGATTTTATTTAACTTTCTTAGGCTTCCCATGTGTGCTTCTGGAGTACCTAAATTTATGTGGTGATCTCTCTCTCTCCCCTGTGCAATGCGCATAGGGGATCTCCATCTGACATAGCATTTTATGCCGTAGGTGCTGTAAAAGAAGCTATTGAGACACTAAGGAGCAATGATGTCAATGCCTTCATATTGGATCTTCGAGATAATAGGTAATTAGCTTACTTGCACTGTCATTGATTTTGCTCCATGGGCTTATCAGGCTTCTGAAGGTTTAATCTTGCTGCAGCGGTGGCCTTTTCCCTGAGGGTTTGGAAATTGCTAGACTCTGGTAAGCTCTTCTTCTCCATTGTAGCTGATAAAGTGGAATCTTTATGATTTGTGTTCGACAATGCAAGATATGAACTTCAAGTAGCTAGCACATGGCCATCAAGAGTAAATGCCATCTTCTTAATTGTGATACATATTTTATGACAACGGATTATATAACTAACTTATGCAAGTATCCTGCCTGTCCACCAATGTGTTAATGAACTTGTTTCCCATGCCAATTCATTTGCCAAATTGCCAAACTTGCATTCATTGCCGATGATTATTTGATTGATTGCATATGCCCCAAAGACAGAGCACGGTGTCTGCCGTAATATCTTGTCAGTATTATTTGACAAGCTTGCCCACAAATTCCAGTATCCAGATTCCGGGGGGCTTCACTTTCCGCATCGTAGTCTTATTTTCATTCCGTTTTCAACCACTTAAATTGAAGCAAGTTATTCATCCGAATGTGGCACTAGTGTTAACTTCATTTTGTATCCCAGGTTGGATAAAGGGGTCATCGTTTATATTTGTGATAGTCGTGGGGTTCGAGATATATATGACACAGATGGAGGCAGTGCTATGGCAGCATCAGAACCCCTGGCTGTTCTGGTAGGGGTTTCTTGAATTTTGTGAATACTTCTATTACTATGTATATCATGTGTAAGGAATGTAGCTGCATTAAAGCTGCCGTATCTCTTTATTTGGACTGCAGCATAATGCCTGAACGATTTTTCTTTTATCTACATATGTTCCATTAGACTGCAGTCAGTGACTTTTAAAGTAAAAATTTTGCTCTCTCTCTCTCAATATAAGAGGGTCCTGGTGGGGGCAGGGCAGGGCAGCTCTGCATGCATGCATTTGCTAAATTGAACAAAAGTATAGTACTCATCATCTTCCATAGTAAACTACATGTCTGTGGGGCTCTCTCAGGTGAACAAGGGCACGGCAAGCGCAAGCGAAATATTAGCAGGAGCACTGAAAGACAACAAACGAGCAGTGTTATTTGGGGAACCCACATTTGGCAAAGGGTGATAGCTTTTGTCCATATTCCATGCATTCCAATGCATAATTCTGTTTGACCAAAAAAAAAAGCATAATTCTGACATCAATTTCTCTTATCAACTCTACAGCAAAATCCAGTCAGTCTTCCAGCTATCCGATGGCTCCGGGCTGGCAGTTACAGTTGCTCGTTATGAGACTCCCGCGCACCATGATATTGACAAGGTCTCTCTCTCTCTCTCTCTCTCTCTCTCTCTCTCTCTCTCTCTCTCTCTCTCTCTCTCTGATATCTGGTCTTTGCTAAGCCCCATTGCTCTTATTTAGGTTGGTGTAATTCCCGATCATCCTCTTCCAAAGTCATTTCCCAAAGATGAGGAGGGATTTTGTGGTTGCCTCCAAGATCCAGCATCAACGTGCTATGTGAACAGAAACCAACTGTTTACAAGATGACGGGTGCTTCCAAAGATTACACATCAAGCCATCTCCAGGCTACATTCTTTGATTGGTTTAACATTCTTTTAGACCCTGCTGGAGCCGTGCAGTACTCCTCAAGCTACTTGTCATAGACAGTTTTCTTTGCAATGGATCAAGGAGAAACATCATGCTCATTACACTATATTGAGAAATTATTGCATCTCATCAATCCTTCATAGTCTGAATTCTAGTGAGGCTGTGATAGTGGACGAGCCGCATTTCTTGCTACGCTTTCCTGGTTGCTATAGTTTGGGAAAATAGCTAGTGAAAGTAACTCTTTTTTTATTATAGTGAAAGTAACGTTTCTTTTATCGAATAGTGAAAGTAACTTCACAAGCCTATATTTGAGCTAAGACTGATGCTACCGATCTGTGCACCCCCACCAAGAAGGAATTTGGGTTCAGAACAGCTCATCGTTTCATTCATGTACATGATTCTTCGAGATGGAACTCCTGGCCTAGCAAAGCTTAGGGCCGTTAACAGTGTAGCATATACTCAAAGAGGAAATAGAACAAAATTCCCGAAACATGATAACATTGTAAGTTTGCGAACTCATTTGCCACATTATTCCTCGAACATATGACAGTCACAATACAAGTGACCTAAAGACACTGCTGACCACGTGTAGAGCTTGGGAGACAAGTTCCAGGAGACAATGAATCTGAAGATGCCATATAGAGGCCAAAGAATAGAAAAGAAAAGGGGACTTAGCTTCTATTTGGATCTCTAAGTCTTAACCAATGAGACGCATATTGTCACAGCTTAAACCAATGATCCTCAACATGAAAAATCATCATCGATCGAAGTATCTGATTTAGCAACAAGCAAATACCTCCCTGACCTCAGGCAGTGACTCGTTCCGAGTTCCCAACCAAGCGAAATCAAACAAAACTGCTTGTAAACTCGAGCTTTCACTTCAGCAAATCACCAGAACATTTTAGTCCAAGAGCCCAGGAATGGGAACATTGCAACCAAAAGTCTCAACAGCAATGGAACATCGTCTCTGCTAGCTTTTCTACTATATTTGCCAATGTCCATCTGTGGCCTTCGCGGTCTCTCTGAAACTGGGGACGACTTCCCTGTGAATTGCTTCCCCTCCAGCTCATCCCATCCACCAAAACCATCTGTATCTCCCGTATACTCGGGGCCGAAAAAATCTCCCTCAGCCTCCCATAATTCATACTCTATCTCATCCTTCCTGTTCCATCTCCTCCAATCTCGTTCTTCCTTTGTTCTGATATTGTCTCTGCGGTAAGGATATCTTTTCCTTCTCCTACTCCTGGCTTTGCCTTTGGATTGGTTCTTTTTTCCAGGCCACAGCTTCTTAATCACTAGAGCAAGTGCTGATTGTATGAAAGGAAGAGCCAGAGTAATGAGAAAGGCTTTTGGACCCGTAGCTGCCAGCCATGAGAGGAGGATGATAGGAAGCGTCCAACCATAGGATTTGAATACCTACACTGGCCAGAAATCACCGTTGAAACACTAAACTTGTTGAAACTGACAATGAGAAAATATTGCAGGCATCATTTTTGGAAAAATAATGTGGAAGAACCCTCTTGCTTTCTTCCCAGAAATATTACTTGATTGAATTGAGAAACTTCTTACAAACCGTGGATTGCCTAGAAGACCAAAATCACCTCCAGAATTTCTCGTGGTCAGACATCCAAAGAGGCAAGTCTCCATATATGCCTCAAATCCAATATTTATTTAAGCATTATATGCTTCAAATGAGGGAAATTTAGATGATACAATGTTATTATCAAGCAATATTGAGAAAAGAATGCAAAGCACTTTCTACATAGCATTGACAAGAACATCACAACCTTTGGAGCTAGATGAGAAGTTACTACACAGGTATCATTCCTTCCTCTTCTTGGTTAGTTAATTGAGAATCTCGAACACATCAACACAGCAGCCCACACAATGCCAAATTTATGTAAAATACAAGGTCAATTTGGGTAGGATCGAGGCTCAAACCTAGCACCATGAGTGAATTGCCAAGCCAACTCATCGTGAAATATGATGGAGATTAAGTACAAACAATGGGAAACCACAGAAACAGATCCCATGCATGTCAAGATACAGACGTGATTTTTCTGAAATAGCTACGATGGGCATTGCTCAACTTAAGAGAGTTTTGAATCTTACAAACAAAAAAGAGAGAGAGAGAGAAATGGACAATTGGCACCATTTTGGAACTCATCAACTTCCAAAATTTTTAGCAATTAAATGAGAAGGATATTGGAGTTTGACCAGCAAATGCAGAATTTGGTAATTTGGTGATAGTATTCATTTTCTGAAGTTGGATATGATTAGTCACGTAACAGGTACCAAGCCATCGGTCAATAAATGAGGATGAACTTTGGTATGGTTCTCACTTTCAAAAACTAGTGATAAGTACAGGGATAAGGAAGGAAAGATGGACCGACTAGCTAACCAAGCCAAGCAAAGCTAGAAGAGAGAGCAAAATGGGCTACTAACTTAGTTTGTTGGACTAGTTGATGAATATGAGCATAAGAACAGGACTCATGGAGAAGGGAATTGCAGTCCACATTGGAGTTGGAAATGCTACGAATGGAAGAGTTTGCACTGAATTATCCACATCTGAAAAAGATGAACAGTTTGATCAAAGTGCGCACTCCTGCTCATCTTGTCATGCTTAGAACTAGGGGGATAACAATAACGGCCACCCAGAGGACGATAGTAAATGAAGACAGGAAGATTGAATCTGCAATTCCTGATTCTGTGAACAGAAAGATGTCGAATTTGGACAACGAGAGGCATTCATGTTCTTAAAAGATCATGATAAGCTGGAGGGAAGGCATTGACATGAAGTTTAAAAATGTGTAGTACGAAGCGGTTATCTAAGTGTCTCCACCCAATATTCATGAGGAATTCCACTGTCAAATACAAAAGTTGTGTCCTCTCCAGCACAGAGCCCATCCCAGGACCACACTTTTCAAGGTGTGTCGGGGAACAAAAAGTCATTTAATGCCATTGTTAGTCATATTGATTTTCAACTTAACCATGCCACATCGACCGCCACAGTATATGAAAACATTCATAAGTACTCTAACGCTAAGAAATCTACCAGTCCCTACTTTGAAATTTTGGATTGTGACTGCTAAAACGTGCACATGCCTCAGCATACTCAAGCAAAACAGGGCATCCAAACTTTTCTCTGCAATCTGTACCTGTAATTATTTTAAGCATAAAAACAACAGCAAAAAACTGCCCAGAAGGAGAACCGAATTTCACCCTTTGTTCATTAGTCAACTTTTTACAATCAGGAAATGCTGCCGCACATGATACAAAATTTGCATAAGAGTAAGACATTCTATGTAGCACAGCATCACAAACGCACACGACCTGGTTCATCGAATTCAAGAAAGTTATGAAATACCCGCTTAACCGAAAGAAATGTTGGGCCAATAAAAAGAAGTCCAAAGAAATCGTTGGGAACATACCTGGAGGATCCAAAAGCTGTCAACCACCTCCTCCCAAATCCCAACAGGTTCTTCCCCTTCGTCCTCGGCTTCATCTCCGCCATCGTCGGACCACCAACGCCTCTTCGTCGAGGAATCATAAGACCGCCACCAACGCTTCTTCCTCCTCTTCTCCTTCCTCCTGACCCACCTGCCAAATCCGACGCCGTCGCCATCGTCTCGAGGACCGTAGCCCAACCCACCCGGTCCCCGGTTCCCGGCATTGGAGTCCCACCTGCCGCACCTGGCCACGAGTACCGGGTCGACTCTCCTCCGGAGATGGAAGAAGAGGAGGGTCGAGCTTGGGGGAGACGGGAAGAGAGGATTCTGGATTCCCATGGTGAGAACGGCGAAGGCGAGAGTCTCCATTGCGAAGGAGCGAGGATCTGCAAGTGCAGGAGTTGCTCCATCTGTCGCTCGCGCCTTCGTTATCCGCTGCTTCCCTCGAGCTTTCTTCCATTTTCTCTTGATTTTCAGAGACTGTGTGGTGCATAATACGACGTGTAGAGATGTTCTCCAATCCCTTTCGTGGTTTTTAAGGACATTGCTCTATACCCTGGCCTGGAAGGCTGTAAACCTCGTTTTAGTCTTCACAATTTTATTTCTTGTTTCTTTCGCAATTTTTAATTGAGATTAATCCCATAAAAAAATTCCGAAAATTAGTGCTCCCGTTACATGCTTATTCAAACTAATTTTCTCCTCGTTTTCAAACCAATATTGTCATGACACATTCGATCCAAAAAAAATAAAATCGTAAGCATCACATTAGTTTCTCGTGAAATCCCAAGTGGTACTCTTCTTGAATCCTAAGATGATGATTCAAATCCGATGAAAGAAAAAAAGATTCATATTCGATATATAATTTTGGGATTTCTGGTGAGACGAGGATTAATTTGTGGTGAATATCATGAAATTAAAAGCTTGAAATTCTTTGAGCGACGATAAATTAATTTGAAGAAAATATGTCGCGGGGTCCAATTTGAAATTTCCAATGGTATATAACCCTTTTAATTACAGCTACACGAATTGATGCTCCATTGAAATTTCCAATGTTATATAACCCTTTTAGGAATCTTTATTTTGAAAAAGTCGTGAGAGAATAAAGGGATAACGTCTCCCAATTTGGTATACGAACAAGTTCCAGAATCATTATTGCGGTTCAATGACAAAAGAAATATGTAATATTGAACTATTAAGTTTCAAATTAAATTATATCTTTTTTTGGTCGAAAATTAAATTAATTCAAGGATTAAAAGTACTGAGCAAAAATGTAGACATTACCAGTATTGTCACATCTCAATTTTTGCCGGCTTAGGCGTGAGCTTCGTGTGTATATATACCTATCTGGAAATCCTAAAACACCTTGACTTATAATTTCACAATATACAAATATTTTCCCGACCATTAATTTCAGTAAATGCTCTACATGTAAAATAATTATACAAAATGCCTAAGGGTAAAACGGGGGTCAAAAATTTACTTTGCACTGTTATGATCAATTCGTCTCAATAGGGTTACATTATGTACTTCAAGAGTGACTGAACTTTGGCATAAGGATTAAAAAAGAATGTGACGATATAAGGGGTGCGTTTTTTTTCGGGGAAAACATAATGATAAAGGAAATTATTTTTTGATAAATCATTTTTTTTTAAAAAAATATTTTTCTTCACTTGTGGATTCATTATTCTAATTGAAAGCATGCATATCTTCTTTCACTGTTAATGGTTTTATCTTGATCGATCATTTTCAACTAACTAAACGCATGAAAGTTCAAAAATCTGATTCGCAGAAAATTCTTTTACTCAAGACAAACACACCTAAAGATTCAGAAGCAATTTATGTGAACCGAGGAAGCATATGAAGAAAGCTGATAAAACCTAAAGATCAAACATACTCAAATGTGGTCAAAGACCGTCTTTGGGGCGTTTTATGTGGATGTAAGGTCACCGAAGACATATTGAATGGGCGAAATAATTATCTAAGTGCCTATTTGGTAATATTTCCGTTCTCGGGAACAATTTAAGATCGAAATGATTTTTTCCGATTTTGTTCCAGAATAGTTTATAAGTAGAAGAATGCGATTGATAATTATACAAAATTTCTATTCTCAAAATAGGAAAACAATATAAATGTATTTGATATGACCGACAATGGCATGAGAGGTGACCAGTGGTGAACTCTTTCTAAAATAATATTACTTCGATTCCGTTTTCGGAAATAAAGAAGCTACTTTTTTTTTATTTCTTGTTTTTGTTTCGGGATTAGAAATTTGTTCCTCAAAATAAATAAAATAAATAAAAAATCAATTTACATTTTGGAACATAATTATGTACTTTTTTATTCTTTAATGAGTCTTTCGACAAAAAAAAAAATCAAAGAATTTGAATGGTTACCAACATACCATAAATAGGCACTCCATCTTTCTGTCCTTATCACCCGACAATCTATTGACGAAAGCCCCTCGCATCGAGTTGAATTCCAAAAAAAGAATTGAAACGATTTACTTGCAAAAAAAAACTATATCTCGTGACATTGCCACGTTATCATCTCAATAAATTTTTTTTGAGATAATACTACGAAAATTTCAAACTCAGTACATTTGTGATAATTTTATCCCAAATTAGTACATCGGTGATAAATTTATTCTCCATTAATTTTTGTTAAATTTTACCGTCAAATTATTGATTTGAATGATAAGTGGCAGTTGACGGATATATCGGTTTGGGATTTTTATCTTTAGTTTAAAATTTTTTGAGGAATTAACCTAACTTAACGGAAATTAATAAATGGTAAATTTATTATATGTGTACCAATTTGAGATTTTTGATGATAAAAAAATAATTTATAGGTAAATTTATCATTGTGTATTAGTTTGAAGTTTTCTGTGATAAAAAAAATAGTTTGAAGTAAATTTATTATGAGTGTACTAATTTAATATTTTTTGTAATAAAAAAATAATTTAAGATAAATTTATCTTAAGTGTATTAATTTGAAATTTTTAATGGTATTATTTTTTTTTGGGGTTGGTTGGTTTTTTTAGGGGGGAGAGGCGGGGGAGTGTGGGAGGGGATTGGGAGGTGGGGTTGTTTTGTTTCGAATCATTCTAGTAATTATCTCCCGTCGTTTAATTTTATCTTTTCGTTCAAAAACTTGATCGCTTCTAAGAGCCATCTTTACCTCGCAAATCGCCCTTCCAGCATTTGCACAAGCAGCTGGAGCGCTGAACGAGATCGACGACGGTGCGAGAGCAAGGCAGACGATGAGACCGACGCCGATGGATTACTTCTCGGAGCTTGAAGACCAGGGGACGACGGTGGCGATGGACGTCGACGACGTCGATCCGCTCGAGATCTTCGGCGAGGGCGTCCTCTCCGTCGACAACAAGCTCGCCGACGCCGATTTCTTCAACTCCTTCGAGGACGACTTCGACGACTCCGACATCAACTGATTCGATTCCGCAGGCTCATCAGTAATCGCTGTCTTCTATCGTCCTCCGCCCTTCGCATCTTTCTTAGGGTTCATTCGCCCTTTTCCCAAGAGGAAGAAAGAAAGGAACTCGTCAGTCCTTCTCGGAAATGGATTGCTGTTAATCTCTTTCTCAATATAAATATATATCCGGAAATGGACTGTTGATTTTCGTATTTCTATCTCGATGATAGGGTTCTCGGCCCTTTGATTATTCCGCGTATGAAACCCCCAATTCAATTCGAATATTGAATCCGGCTTTTGAATTCACTTTTGTATGTCTGGGCAATGTTAATGCTTTTGGCTGTCCTCAAGGGAAGTTTCGGAGAGAAGGTATGTATCAATTCGGTTACACGCACCGGTGGTCTCCAGTCCAAGTAGTTGTTGCTATCTCTCGTTGATTAGTTTGGGGCGAACATGAAGTACGCATGTTCAAGATTGTATGGTGTTTCTTTCTTTCTGTTTTACGCTCTATGTAATTTTCAGATATGGTTGCCTTTTCCCTTCTGCAAGTAGGTAAACTATGTTGGGCAAGGGGTGCTAACCTTGTGCAGAGTTCATGAATACTTTTAGGGGTTTTAGCTGATGGGAGTAATTCTATATCCTGAATGTTCGCCTTTTGTTGAACTTATTTTCCTATTTACTGATAACATGGGAATAGAAGACCTCCTTGGTATAGATCTATGGACAATTGCAAGTACACGTGGTAACGAAGTTAGCAAGCTGTAGAGTCATAAAGTAGCAAAGCAGCTCTGCTAGAATACCTATGCTCTAGCAGCTAGATGAATTTTGTCACTTCGTGGTGATGAGATGTATGAGTGAGTCTGAGTCAGGTCATGAATCTCCTTGGTTTGACCTGTAAAGCTAGATGGATTCATTATTATGTTTAGCTTACTACTGGGGGGTGTGGTTTACAATGCCAGATTGGCTTTTTAGAAAAGCAGGGTCTTCCAGGAAGAGTAATGTGCTTGCTTTGTCCTTCAAATTCGAGGATTTCCTGTAGCAGGATGCGCAACTGTCACGGCATCTGTAATTTAGACATATATTAGGTGGCAACAGAGGGTTTAGGAAGGTTAGTTGCACTATGCCATCATATGGAATACCGAAGAGTAAAAAATTTTGGTGACTCACTGAAAGCATTATGAACTGGGAGATGGATGGAGGTGGTCTAAGCTGAGAGATTGTAAAAAGTTCTGGGATAGAACACAACATAGAAAGGGTAGATGGTCATTTCTTGGATGTGGTGATGATGATGCTTTCATGAAGTTCCGTTGCATGGAAGTTTCTTTGCCTAACAGCGGATATGAAAAAGGTTATTCTGTGACTGAGGATATGCCGACTTGACAACTGTTTAAAGTGCCAAGGATCTTGCGGTGGCAGTATATAGTGTTTTGCTGGGAAAATTATTCTCCGTTTACGGCTATTGCTATGTTCAAGTGACTGCTGTGTGATAGTGGTATAGAAAGGGAACTGAAATATTTTTGACACAGGGGTAGGCTCAAGGGGCCAATATTACATTATCATTACTGTGGCTGTTATGATGAGTGTCTTGTCTATCAAACTAAAGATAGATGAAATTTTCTGTGGATTTTTGCATGTGCGTTTATAACTCCTATGGATGAGAGTACCTCTAAACTTAAACAACTATTAAATAATACAAGAGTTCTCTCTCTATATAGCGTGTTTTCATATTTGCGAGAAATGCATTTGATCTGTAATGGTTTGTTGATCAATCAATTACAACTAGCAGTCTTGCTTGTACTATTAGAATGGTCATCACCCAATCATTCAAGCACCGTGCACGAAGGTGATGTAACTTGGTGTTAATTTTCTTGATCTTGTCGGAGTATAATTTGCAGCTGAGGAGTTTCATGAAGATGTATCATTCTATTGTGAAATATGATTCTGATGTTGCAGCTGGTGAATTATGCTATTGTGAAGAGGAATTAGGTGTTTGTTTCTTTGGTCGGGAGGGGAATAAGGTTATGTTCAGCTGTTATCTAATGCCTAGGGTTTGTTAGAAAGAGATAGTATCATCCGCAAGATGTTTGCCTCATGCACCATGGGGATTTGGACAGAGGGTCTTAGGTCAACGTGCTGACTTGAATAGGTAAGGAACACAGAGCCGCGATCTATTGATTGAAGGCTCCATAACGTGAGGAATGGCGGTACTTGCACCGACTTATATAACAAAAGGATTTCAGGTCAGAATATAGTGTCTGGTGTGGATTTATAGAGATTTTACTCTATTCCATTAACTCAAAAGAAATTCCATTGTATGGAAGTCTAGTTGCTCGATAATGTTAGTTTAGGTCAATTGTCAATGATTTTGCTGTCTCGTAAATGTTTTGCGGTTTCACCAATCAATTGCCCTTATCTTGTGATGGGATATGCAAGAGGAAATGACGGGTGCTGAACGTTGGTTTTGTTAGAAATTTGGTGCACACGAGACTGTCTCTGTTCCCACTGCCGTGGCCAGAGATTACTATATAGCAACCATTAGGAGGGGAACTGTCTTATGAAACGCATCTAAGAACCAATTGCAAGAGACGAGTGTGTTTCATGAATGCTATGACTTGCAGAGTGGTCTCTTAATTGGATGGCGGGGATGAAAGCTACGCTTATGCAACCGGGCGATGTTGAGTACTTTGCCGATTGGCTCTCATCAGGGATTCCTTTCTCAGGATTGTTAGAACTTGAAATTGAGAGAGCTGGCGGATAATCTTGACAGCTTGAGCGCAAAGAACTGAGAATGATTAGCAGCGCAAGTCATTGTTGGTTCTTTCTCCTCACTTCGCATGCATCCCATGACAAATAGCCAGTCAACAGACAAGTGCTTCCAGTCACGAGATTGGTGTGCTAGAACCAATGATTTAGAGAATTGAAGACTAAGAGCTAATGAAGAAACCGGGGGCTACATATATTCATCCAAGGATAAGACTATCAGGAAAATGGTACTTGTTCAAACTGATTAAAACAGCAGGATGATGCCATTTCAATTTTCATAATTTTCTTTAAAAGATCCTCATTCTTTAAAATTTCGATGTTTGTGTTGATTTTGGGATTGAGTTCTCTTTTCTATGACTTTTCGGGCTTTGGAAGCTGTTTTGGTTAGTGCTCTCTGGCTCTGTTCGTGTTTGATTGCTTCGAGCCACTTACATTGCGATTCGTAGTGATTAAGGAAAAGAATAAGCTTTCGAAGTAGAATTAATCTACTTGTTCGCCATGCGTAAGGATACTTCAATTCCGTTTGCCTCTGGCAAGCTCGGGCCTTGATGGCATGTGGATCTCTGTAGAAGTTCTTTTCTCCTTCCAGGCTTTGGTTCGACGTTGATGGGCCAAATAGTAATCTGGTGTTCATTCCATCCAAACAATGGCATGTTGATCAGTGGAAATGGCTTTGCTTTTTCCTGGTTTCGTTCTTTCTTTTAGTTTCCAACTTCTTGGAACTCAAGACAAAGTGATTGCTGAGGCGACATTCTTATCTTATTATGTTCCCGCATAATTACATTGTATTTGTAGATCTGATGTGCGACATGATTTGGCTTATGCAGAAATGCATTAAAATTGAGAGATTTTATCATTCATGATTTGCCCCTATGCACTCTCAACTGGCTTTGTAGGTTCATTACAATCTCCCATCTTAACAAAACATGAATAACAATGGGGCATGTGCGTTCCCAAAACACAGAGACACAGAGGGAGGGAGGGAGGGAGGGAGGGGTGTCACCTACCCTATGCCTTCTTGATGGCAACTGATCTTGCCAGTGCATTGCATGCTGGATTGGCTCTGCGCATCAATTTGACATTCCTTAGCGGCTCCTTTTGCCTTATCGAAGCTCTCCCTCTGGAAATCCCCAAGCTGGAGATCTACATCACAAAACAAAGACAAGAAAAGTTGTCAAAAAATAGTTTTCACGAAAACTTTGGATTTACCATATCCTATGTCAATATAAACTTCTCAGCTAACAGCGGTTTACGGATATGATTTGCAAGCACAAAGTGCAAATAAGAAAAGTATAATAAGTCTTAATAAGCTAGTAGGTTCAATATGCCTAACAAGATGACCCATTGTTTGTTTTGACATGCTACAAAGAAGGAAGACAGATAGCCATTAGGCACATCGTCAGATCCATCGGAAAACACTCCCAAGGAAACTCACGTACCCTGAGAAAGTGCAGTAAAAAAACCTCGACTATTGGAAAAAACTGGATGAGCTAGTCGCGGATGTGATCACCAACCATCATTGATGCACATTATCTTCACCAGCTTCGGCAAGAATCGAAGCCATATTGATATCTGGAAGTAGAGTCGATGGGTGTATCCCAAATAATGACGTTGCTCACTGTATGGACATCAATATTTAATCTCCGAGAAATCATACTCGCTGCCTGGTTATGTTTAAGTAGGTTGAGACAAGTGATATTTTGAGGAGGGATTTCTGGTGCAAATTGCCGGAAAATTAGTGCAACAATACTTGCTGAGACTTCCAACAATCAAAACATGCAAAAGAAAGAAAAAGGCAAAGCTAGGTAATTAAGTAACTTTCAACAATCCTTCAATGAAAATTACAGCGTACACTTATCTTCACCAATTTGGAAGACTCACACCATTGAAAAAAAAAAAACTTAATTTGTCAACAACCAAGTCGAAGACTATTTATCTCACTAACCACCATTGCAAATTCGCTCATGCACATTATTTTCACCGGCCTCGGTACGAATTGAAGCATTATTGATATCTGGATGTAGAGTAGATGGTTGTATCCCCAAACAATGACGTTTCTCGCTGTATGGAGATCAACATTTTGCTAGAGTAAATTCAGAGTAATTAACAATCCCAATTCCTTAAATCACGAACGAAACTCGTGGAAATTGGGAATGAATGCGGAACATGAAGGAAAGCTTACATACCTCCATCCATTGATGAAGAAGATGATTACAAACGTGTAGTGTTGAACGATCGGTGAAAACGGAATGCTTCTAGCCAATTGGTCCCTCCAATACCGATGGTGTGTGTTTACCATTATCTGTTCTCACTCTCAACGTACGTTCAAGTACGTTCTTAATAATGAGAAACCGATGATGTGAAAACTAACGTCGTAATAGTTAGTAACCGACGTATGGAGTTTGGCTTAGATGACCCATTTAAATCCAACGTCTGCCCTTTATAGATAACCATCTCCCATCAAGACGATTAATGGGCGAGGTGGTTATCACGTAAATTAATGTACGTAATATATTGCTAATGTAATTAAATGTCCGTATTTTATTAATATGGGATCATATTATAATTAATTATAACATTCTCTCACTTGGTCCTAACATTTATCAATGACATATTAAACCAAATACACATTAACTTCATGCTTAAGATAAAACACATGAATCATGGAACAAATCCCCTTAAAACGAGTATTCTTCCATGTATCACGATGCGTCTTATCTCTTCAAAATAATCTTACATCTCATAACATAACTTATTGAATAAATCTTATGCTTATTCTAGGTGTTGGAATTAATTGCTCCCATAAAGGAAATTGTATTTATTGTATGGTATCGATTACCATATAGAAAAAAACCAAATAAAGGCAAGTCTTAATTGATTGCAATTATGGGAGATTTATTTCTTATTCAATTCCAAGAGAGACCAAAAAATATATTCTCTTAGACAGAACGAAAAACTCTATGTAGTTTTCTCTCGAAGAACGAACGATCGTTGGAGCCGGATTCTCTTTCACCTGCGTTTTGGGGCTCTTAATCCGTGGCTATTGAGGTATGTTTGTTCTATGTGATGTACTTCTTCAATCGATGATTCAAGTAAGACTTGGGCATGTTATTCTGCTATAATTAGCAAGTTATGCTCATGAAGATCTAGGCCTATGTTTTTCCGCTGCATTGATAGATTTGGATTAGGGTTTATATGATTTACCCTTTACTAGGTCTACTTAATGAATAAATCTTATGTTTATTCTAGGTCAAAATAACTGTTGTTCTCATAATAAATGAATGTGTATACCAAAATTGAGAAACATCATAACCGAATAAGAGTTCCATAAATTTGTCCATATGACGAAAATCCTTATGACAAGACCTATTCCCATCTTAACCACGCGATCCTTGTAACACATTAGTGGCATGCCTTTAGTCAAGGATCAACTAACATTAATTTAGTGCTAACGTGTTTTATGACCACTTTGTTTTCCCGAACACGTTTCCTTATGGCTAAATACTTAATGTCGATATGCTTATTTCGACTACCACTTTTGTGGGTTTTAGCCCAAACAAGAGCTGAATTGTCACAAAATATTCTTAATGGCCTAAAAATAGCATCCACAACTCTAAGCCTCACTATGAAACTCTTCAACCACATACCATGCAAGGTGGCCTCAAAACAAGAAACGAAATCAACCTTTATAGTGGAAGTAGCAATCAAGGTTCGCACTCCTCCATGACACGGTTTGCTGGCATACATAAAAAATATATCCATATGTTGATTTCGAGAATCAACGGAACTACCGAAGTCCAAATTCGAATAGCCAACTACTTCCAAATTGTCGGTTGGTCGATGTAATCTTTTGTACCTTGCGGGTACCTCATCACTTTATTTGCAGCTTTCCAAAGGGTCCATACATAGATTGCTCTTATATCTTCCCAACATTCTCATAGCAAATGCAATGTCAGGTCGAGTGAAAACTTGGGCATACATCAAGCTTCCGACAGCAGAGGCATATAGGATGTTGTCCATTTGTTCCTTTACTAGATCGTCTTCATGCACAAGTTCAAATTGAACCTGTCACCCTTCATAATGGGTGCCATACCAGATGAACAATCTTTCATTCAAAATCTCTCTAAGATTTTATTGATATAGGTTTCTTGAGATAATACAAAAATTCCTTGAGGTATATTTCTATGGATCTTAATGTCAATGACATAAGATGCCTCATTTATATTCTTCGTAAGATGCTCTTATCATTGGTTGCAAGTACAATATCATCCACATATAGAACAAGAAAATAAATTTTGCTCCCACGGACTTTCTAGTATGTACATTGATCTATGATATTTTCTACAAACCGAATGAAGAGATAACTTCATGAAACCATAAGTTCCATTGGCACGATGCTTGTTTTAAGCCATATATAGATTTCTTAAGCTTGCACACCAAATGCTCACTATTGCTAGAGAGGAATTCCATGTCAAAATGGGCAATCAATGCCAAAACAATACAATAAGAATCTTTCTTAGATACGGGAGAAAAAGTCTCCGTGTAATGGATTCATTCCTTTTAAGTGAATCCTTTAGCAATGAGTCTAACTTATATCTCTTTATGTTACCCAATGAGTCTTTTTAGTTTTGAAGACCCATTTACAACCAATGACCTTCTTAATCCGGCAACTCAACCAAATCCTAGACTTCGTTAGATGCCATAGAATTCATATCTTCCTTCATGGCATTGTACCACAAATTGAAATTATCACAATTCATTGCTTGTAAAAACATTTCAGGATCATTGTCAGCTCTAATATTATAGTCAACACAATGTAGTCACTAGAAATTGTTGATTTCTCAATTCTAGTAGATCTTCTTACATCCATTTGATGCAATTCCATGTTGTTCGACGTGTTGCTCAATAGTTTCTAGTAATTGTTGAAAAATTGGATCTACCTAATCAATATCAGCAGGTTGTGGAGTTTCAATGATTGGTTGTTCCACAACCGCTTAAATTGGAGGGAGTTATGAATAACAATCAATCTGGTACTTGAAGTGAAAGGTCGATTATCAAAATAATCTATCTCAAGAACAGGGTCCCGAAATCCATTGCTCCCACTAATCAAGTCATTTTCAAGAAACTTCGCATTTCTCAATTCCACAAACCTAGTGGTACGAGATAGACAATAAAATTTGTATCCCTTGGACTTTTCGGTATATCCAATGAAATACCCACTTACAGTCCTTGGGTCTAGCTTTTTTTTCTTGTGGATTGTAGACTCTTACTTCAAACATGCATCCCCAAATGTGTACATGTCGCAAACTCGATTTCCAACTTTTGAATAACTCAAAAGGCATTTTGGGATAACCTTGGTAGGAACTCGGTTCAATATACACACTGTCGTCTTAAGAGCTTTAGTCCACAAGGACTTAGGAAGTTTGGAGTTGCTAAGCATACTCTGCATCATGTCCAATAAAGTTTGATTTCTTCTTTCGCCACACCATTTTGGTCCGGAGAACTAGGCATAGTGTATTGGGGAACTATCACATGTTCTTGAAGAAACTTCGCAAATGGATCGATGCTTGTCCATCTTTAGTAAATCTACCATAGTATCCCCACATCTATCCGATCTCATGATCTTAATTTGCTTACCACAGGCAATTAAATATTTCGATCATATGAATCCATATATGGACAAATATATGTATATGATTTCTAATACTTTCGTACTCCTTTTGGCACCTTTCTTGACTGTTGGTCTACTTTCCCTTTATGCGGTGCCATGGACACTTAACTTTAAAGATCCAAGGTATATTTTCGTTGTGAAAAAAGAATCTATCAATGGAGCAACCTAAACATTATAACATGAAAAGTGACCGTGTCATTACAAAACCGACCAGTTCCAACCCGAGTAATCGGTGGTGATGTACCATTCCCAACTATCACATTATCATGGCCATGGGAATGAACTACTAGCCTGATAATTTTTGTCAAAATGATACCAACAATTCAACGCTTCATGCCCATTCTTCTTACAAATCGACATATGAGAGTAGTTAACCCCGAGCTTGAATTTGGTGGTGCACTAGATATTTTAGTTTGATGAGTGGTATAGTAGCTTCTCAAAAAGTGCCAACCTGTGCAAGCAAATTGCTATTCCCATAGCTGTGAAGAAACCGGCACTTAAAAATGGTAATAAGCCTTATTTTGATTCCTCTCACTTTCGAAGCATTATAGGCATTCTTTAATACTTCACCCTCACTCATCCGGATCTCGCTTGCGGCAACATTATTTTCCAACATATGCGTGCTCCTACCGTTGCTCACTATCGGATGGTAAAACGTACTCTTCAATATGTTCGCGGTACTTTAAATCTTGGCCAATCGCATTTTATCTTGCGTTTTCCCCACTTATCTTGCTTTGCTTGATGCGAACTACGCTGGGTGCAAACTTACCCGACGTTCTACCACTGGCTATTGTACTTTTCTTGGTTCAAACTATGTTTCATAGTGTGACAAGAAATAACTCACTATTGCCCACACCATAGCTAAAGCTGGATACCTAGCTCTTACTTCAACAAAAGCTAAACTCACTTGGATTCCGGACATATTGCATGAAATTCAGATATCTCAACCTTAGTCTTTTTCTTTTGTCGGACAACATGTCAGCATTGCCTCTCACAACTAATTTGATTTTTCATGCTTGAATAAAGCACATTGACATTGATTATTATTTTGTTTGAGAAAAGGTTATTCTTAGATCTATTTTGACTGGTTATATTTGTCTTCCTCCCAAGTTGCTGATATTGTTCCCCAAACCATTGACCCAAGATAGTTTTGTTAACTTACAAACCAAACTCGGTCTTTGATCCTCCCATTGATTGGCCTGAAGGGGACTATTGAAGTACCGGCATGATCATAGTGTAGAATTTTCTTCAAATAAGCATGAAGATAACACATCCAACAAAGCATCCACGAGTAGATTATTTAGAGATTTTTTTCCTGATTTTTATATTCTATTTCCATGTAGATAAAATTGTTATTTAGATTAAGATCTACCATGATTGTATCTTTATACATATTGTATAAAGAATCAACAAAATTATTTGCATAAAAAATTAACCAAGTCGTTGACATGGGAAAGCACGTGGCTAGAGGTAATCAATTTCATAAACATGGGTCATTATCGACGACTATAAGAATTGTCATCGATATTGATATACATTGATGATTGTGGACTATGCTGTTGACGCCCGGCAGTGCTTGGTTAATGATTATAATGGTAGAGTTGGTCGACAAGGATACCGATTAAAAAAGGATCAAACAAGATTGCTCAAATTGGTTCTTCACGAAAGCAGTATCTTCTATTTAACGGGTTTACAACTTACTTAGACTCAACCCACCTATATGATTCTCTTTTAATTCTCACACACCCTCACTTGATCTCGTGCTCACTTACTCCGCACTTTCACCACAGTTTGGTATGAGTTTTCCTAAATTAGATTAATGTTTTGCCGGAAATGATCCGTGACGAAAGATCTTTCGCCGACAAGCGTCAAGCTTTCGGATTTATTCTTTAAAATAGGCCCTTGTAGCGATTCCAAACAGGAAATAAGTAAATGGCAGAAAACGATAAACAACGCGATAAGTAAAGTGCAGGAAAAATAGATGAGTGATAAGATAAATTACAGAGCAAATCGATAAGTGTTTGATTGATGATTGATCAGTCCCTTACAAGGAGTTGTCTCCAACTATTTATAGACTAGTATAAGGTAAAACCTTCTCTTGTGGTTTTTGCACGTGCACCGTATCCCAAAATTTCTGGATTTTCTTTAGTAACTACTCCCCTTACTCTTTAAACGGTTTAATATACGTTTTCAATTGTTCCGTATAACCGTTGGCGTGACATACCGACATAATGGTATCGCCGACATTCCCCTTCAACCTAGCGCTACTCCTACCCAATGTCTTTTTTTTTTACGAAGGGTTGGTTTACCATTTTGGGTTACTAATACGTACAATATGATAGACCTTGTGATTTTTGTGGGCTTTGTAAGCAATTAAAGGGCAGGCCGATTTTCGCTGTCAACAATTAAATATGGAAGTGTTTTAGAATTACGGGTCGAATTTAGTCAAATCGGGTATGTGTCACTAGATTTGTATTGTATGAAAATAAGTTAGAACATGTTGAATAGATCTATTTGGCTCGGACTATTTTCGATCCGATCAAAACTCGATCCAACCTATCTTTTTATGGGTCTGATTATGAGTTTATAGTAATAAGATTAATCTAAAAAAAGAAGACCAAAAAAATGAGAATACGGGGAGCTGCAAAAATGAAATGCAGCAACAGAGAATCGGCGCAAGCAAACGGTCGTCAACCAGACTTAATTAGGATTCCAAGTCAACCATACTGTGTGAACATTGACTTTGACCACGAGACATATAATTTTCAATTAAATGCACAGCGACGGGGCCGTACGCATTAAAGTGGAATCCCCCTGGTCAACAAAGCAAAACCTCAAGAAGTCAAATAAAGATTAATATGACGCTGACGCACTCCAAATCTACTCCCCAAGATTACATAAAGAGAGATTGCTTTTGCTGAGTTTATAGTCCGTTTATTTCGCTCAAGAATAAGAATAAATAAAGTTACTCAAGAAAATTTCTAACTATAAACAATTAATGATAATAATAATATTTTTCATATTAAATAATATGAGTAATTTTTGTATAAAAATATTTTTTAAATTTGCCATTATTTTCCACAGAATAAATGCAATAGTAGTGTTGAAACTCTCTATGGCGACTATCCATGAGGACAGATCGTTAAAGAAATCGCGCACATCACGCATTGAACATGGTGCTTGATTTTGCCGTCTCCTAACGTGTTAGCCTTGCTTTTTACAGCTATGTGAAATGTTAACTTCCTTTCCATCTCGAAGACTAGAAAAAGGAAAAAGAAGATTGGAAAGCAAAGATAACGAGAACACATAAACCTAAAGTCGAAAGTAGAACTGCGACGTAAAGTAAAGTGTTTAATGCCTGTTTGGGCCTATATCCTACTTTCCACACGATGAGGTATGAATAGACATATTCGTTAGAATTTGGAATACAATGAAAGAGAAATGTTAAGAAAATAAAAGTTTGCAATAGGACTATAAATGGAAAGAGACATAAATAGTCTTTAAACTTTGGCTTAACATATACTATCCTCTTGGAACTTTTAATTTATTTATTGTGTTGGAACTTTTGATTCATATTCAATTTAATCCATGAGTTATATGATAATATCCAATATGATTCCTAAATTTGAATCAATGGAAGAGAAATATTGGCTATTTTCATATAATTTGGCAACTAGATTGAACATTTACCAATAATTCAGAGATCACGTTAAACAAACTTAAAGTTTATGGACGACATTGCATATTTAAACAAGCTTAAAGATATTTCTTTCATCTTGAGCCGTTACAAAATTAGTCAATTGTGTCCTTTCGATCAAATTTGATCGAAAATTGCCAATGTGAACGCCAATCGTCTTATACGAATCAATCGCCGATGTGGAGTATGTATCTATATATAAAATATCTGCTGCACCCACTCAATCACAAATGGAAGATGATGATCCCGAGCTTTATGTTCTCGAAAGAGACTTTAAGCCAAATCGTATCTTTTTGAATAAGGAATTTAATTCGATAGAAAATACTGATATTAGAAATTGGTTTTTTGAAAATTTCTAAACCCATGCCAAAAAGATCAAAGAAAAATATTATGAATTCCTAGATCAAATTGGAGCTCATATGTTTTTCTTTGATTGGTTTGAAGAATATTTTCTTAATCCCAAAGAAATATTTGTCTTGGATAAACAATACAAGTAGAAATTAGATGATGGTCAAATCATTGAATCCAATCATCCACCTTTGAGAAATATTAAAATAGCCCATCGTGATAAAGAAATTCTAGCCTCTCCTTTTAAATTACCTTCTGAAACAGAAGATACTTGGAATCCAAAAATTGATGGAGCAAAAGAATTTCACCAACCAATATATTCATACCATAGGAGTTCAATTGGACATAATAGAATCATCCATCAATGGTGCCTCTACTTCTATATCTCCAATCCAACCTACTCCATCCATTTTGAATACTTTGAAAACTCCTTTGTTTAGACCTTTTGAAATGCCAAAGAAATTTAGTAAAGAAATTTACTAAAGCTTTGCAAGAAAAAAGGGAAAAAATTAAACAAGAGAAAAAACATGAAAGACCTTTGATATTACATAATCCCGAGTCGATAAACCATCTACCTAGGAAAGCCAACTTTATGTTTTGGATAAGGAAGTAACTCCTAAATTAAATAGAATAACTTGGAAAGAACCTCATAAATTATATTATTCTCGAGCCACTCCTCTTGATATTATTTATGAAGAAAGTTTCTAAAGAATTCAAAACAAATACTCTACTAATGCCATCTATGAGTGGAATATAGGTGGAATCTCATAACAAAATTTGATGAATACTCTCAATCAAATAGTCATGTTGGCCACCACTTATAAAACTCTTCTCGATACCACCGACTAGCAAATTGCATACATGAAAATTGCCGGTTTTACTTGGTCAATTGAAAGGATGGTGGGATAACTATCCCACTGATGAACAAAGAGACCAAATCCTAAATGCAGTTAAGATTGATGATAATGACCTAACTATATTTGATGATTGTGGTTAACTGGTTCAAGATGTCTGTCGAGTACCCTTATATATTCCATATCCACACACTTTATAGGTGATCCTTCAATAATCCTGGATCAAAATCAAGATCTCCTTTCCAATATGAAATGTAGATCCTTAGGTGAATTTAGGGAATACAAAGAGTTCTTCTCAAGCCGATTACCATCAACCATTTTGGAAAGAGAAATTTTTAGCTGGTTTACCCACTTTAATAGGAAATCAAGTTCGAGATAAGATAAGAGAACAATATGGAGAACAAATTCCATTTGATCTTCTTACTTACGGAGAGCTTATCGCATATGTTTATAAGACGAAACTAAATTGTGCAACATTATTAAACTGCAGAAGCAGATTAAGAAAGAAAAGTCACTTACCAACAAAGGATTAGGTGATTTTTGTGCACAATACAATCCTACTTATACCAAACCTTCCAAACCGAAATGTTCTAGCAAATGCCCTCTAGATAAGACGAGATAGAAAAAGGAAGAAATCTTTCAATAAACCTAAAACCAATAAAAATTTTCATAAAAAAACCCGATTCAAAGCAAAATATAGCAAAAAGAGATTTTAGTAAATTCACTTGCTATGGTTGCGGGAAAAATGGTCATATCAGAAAATTTTGCAAATTGAATAGGAAAATCAATGAGTTGAATATTGATGAAGATATTCTCAATCAATTAAATCAACTCATGATTGATACTTGAAGATGAAACTTCAGATTTTTCTTCGGAAGAAGAAAATGAAGAAGATGGTCTTCGTGTCAATGATATGGAAATTTCGAATTAGAACCCGAAAATTCTTCGAAAAATGGGGACAAAGAAATCAATGTTCTTACAAAAGAAGAAAATGATATTTTGGATACAATTGAAAATATGACTGATTCTAATGAAAAAGAAAAGGTCATAAATAAATTTCAAAATACTGGGTTCAAAATTTCATAAGTTACCACAATTTGATAAAGCCTATAATCTTGCAAATAGGGATATATAACTTTGTGTCTTGTATCTTGCAATTGGAATATCTAAATAATAATCAAAGTAATCCACAAAATTATAAACAAGTTCTATGACGAACTATATGAGATGTATGCGAGGTGATGATTATAAAAATATGAAAACAGGATGGATGCTATGAAAAGAAACAAGATCTAAAACATATATAAAAAGAGCAAACTACCAGAGGAGGCTCGGTCTTCCGATTCCGGGTATATAGAAAGTAAATAAATTGCATATACGAAAGTAGATAGACAAAGCCTTGGACACCACAAGCGGTAAAACCTACCGATTGTGGGATATACAAGCTATGTTTTGGAATATATACATTTTATTGAAGGAAACCGAAAGATTACGAGTATGAAAAGTTGCACTAATAAAAAAGATCAACAAATCTAGTGCATACAAGTACGGATATGAAAACCCTTAAAATCCACGTATCAATAAACAGATCTCGAACTTTGAGGTAAGATCGGGGATATTCAAGACGAGATATTGAAAGATACTTACTGGATCTAGGTCCAAGAAGTGTATATCAAAGGCTTCCAAGGTGGAAGTGGGTATGAAAGGTACGGGTTATCAAATAGGAAGAAAGGTTTCAGGGACAGAGAGAAATCCGAGAGCTAAGGTATGGAAGGCTCTGGGTGATTTCTCTCTGGTTCGAATGCTCGAAAAATCCTCCCTCTAATGTTCAAAAGTCGGGTATTTAAAAAAAATATGAAAGTACCGTGGTTACAATGTAACGCTAGAGTAATATTTAAAGTCACTACGATATACGATGGTACGGTGATTTGCTACGAGATACAATGAAATATGGTATACGATATTGTTATATAATCGAGTCTTCGTGTTTTTTCGTGTTAATGCCATAACAATCATCTTCGTTTGTGTTTCCATTATGTGAAGACGCTTGAGACTCTTTGTATCCAGCTCTTTGCCCGCTTCATCACCGATAGAAATCTTCTTCTCGTTGAAGCCCTATCTAATTTTGAGACAAAGCAATAGACCTATTATGCAAGAAGGGTGCATTGGAAGGAGCTGTCCTTCCGTAGAACCATTTGAAGATGGCGACTTAAGAAACTTTTTCTCGAAAAGTGAAGCCATCCCACCATTTGGTCTTGTATCTTCTTACCAATATGAAAATATTTGGATCATACAGGGATTTTTCATAATCAAATTCCCAGGCAATGACCCATGAAATTGCAAAATTGAAAGAAAATATGAGAAGTGGAGGAAATGGTTCCTCAACGGTAAGGGCCCGTATTTTTTCAAAAATAATTGATACCCTTCCTGGACATTTGGAGGAAATATCTCCGGGATGGGGCTAAAGCATTGCCACCATCCGAGGAACCATAATGGAAGTTGGGAAATATTAAAATAGGCTTCAAAATAGAAGAGTCGGGTATGAGAGAGGTTGGTATTCTGTCTAAAGAAGACATTCCACCAAGCCTGTTGGTAGTCAAAATATGTAAAGTTTGGTCTGTATGAAAGAGTTTCAATCACTTTGGTATTGAGCTTGATCGTTGTGTATGGGCTGGTTTTCCACTTTGAAGGGTGTATGACCCTTACTATTTTTGCAAAGTGGAATAATTTATGATTCCAAGATTATTCGATCCCGAAAATGTTTAAATTTTATCGAATTGGTTTGTACTAGAATTTTTTCGTAGTACGAAAATGGTTTTAAAAGATCACGAGGGGTATAAAATCTATTTTCCCTAAACATGTTTTTCGCAAACATATATGGATCCTCATGATAAAAACTCTTTTTAACATTCTATAATTTTTTAAAATATAATTTTTGAAAAAATTTTGATTTTCTCGTGTTGAAAAGTGGAGGGGTTGCCAAAGGCTTAATAACCACCTCACTTGGAAAGTCCTTTTATTTTTTAAAGGAGAAGGGTATTGTACCTCTTCCGGTATGAAAATATCGGTTCCTAAAGTTTTTTGCAAATTTTTGAGGATATTTTTGGGTAATATGGTAGCCAGTTGGGATATAGGTATTGAAGGTAATTTTTGGTGGGAGATATTGAAGGGGAAGGCAATATCAAAGATTTCTTCGGAGTGTGGGCTGCCTAGAGCCAATTTCGGATAGGGTTGAGACTCTCCTGGGTTATTGAAGTTTCGGGTAGGCAACAATTTTGCCCTTGCCTTTGTCTTTCTTTGGAGGTTTGGTGATGGCGTTTTTCCTTGTAGAAACTCTTGTGTGAGAAAATCTGGTAATGAATTTGAAACACCATTTATAAATTCAATATCAAAATGAAATACGATAATATGGCTTGCCATCCGGCAAAAATCTGTTTTGATGCAATATTTAAGACATCTTTTTGCAAAACATTTTTGGCGACTTACAATCAATTCTCGTAAGAATTTTTCATTTAACAAGTCTCCCGAAATTTAGATATTGAAAGTACTATTGCAAGAATCTCTTTTTTGATAGTAGAGTAATTTTGTTGAGTTTCATTCCAATGCTTGGAAATAAACTGAACAATTTGCTCTTTATCACATTTCCTTTATTTAAGGATTCCGACATACCCTATTTTTGAAGCATATGTTTCGACAATTTTGAAAGCAAAAGGATCACTAGATGTAAGCAATGAATTTCCTTAACAATGGATTTTATTCTTTTGATGTATCGGTATGCAAAATTTGTCTCGTGGACCTGGGGTTTTCTTCAACCTTTGGTATAAAGGTTTGCGAGATGATATTAATATTAGGTATGAAATCAATTATATAATTGAGACTACCTACGAATCGTTGCAATTGGGTTTTATCTTTCAATGCATCCGAAAATTTTTCCACGAACTAGATAAATTTTTCAATTGGAACAACAAGTACCCATATGTATATATTGTCCCAAAAATCTGATTCTGGTTTGGAAAAACAAGATCTTAGATGGGGATAATGCCAATCCATTCTTTTTGCAATATTAAAAAAATGATTGATGTATTTAAAATGAGAATCGATATTGGACGAATATACAAGAACATAACCGATGTATACTTCTATGGAATTCTCAAGGAGCATTTTTTAATTCAAAAGGCATTACATTTCATTCGTATTGACCGAAAGGAACTGTGAATGCGATCTTGTATCTGTCTTTTTCGGCTATTTGAATTTGCCAAAATTTAGATTTCATATCAAATTTAGAAAGGACTTTTGAATTATGCAATTTATTCAAAAGATCTTTCTTATTGGGGATTGGATATCTTATTCATAGATTGGATATCTTTTGGCACGTCGGCTGCTAGCTAGGGCAGTGGGTGAGGGTTTTGGGGTCGGCGAGGACCTCGTACATATTTGGCGACGGCCTTGGAGCCTTGTTTGCCACATTGAAAAAGAAAAAGGAAAAAAAGGGAAAGGAATATATATACACACACATGCATGAATACATACATTATTCACATCAGTGTCGGTCATGGCATGTAAGTCGACCGACGTTCATTGTCAGTAATTTTCGATTAAAATTGATCGAAAGGACTCAATTGGCAAATAGTAAAAAAAATTAAAATTAAATTAAAATGTTTATGTTTTAAATAAAATACTTTTTAAGTAATTTTTGCGTTTTTGTCTGTTTTTCAAATTTTAGCTACAATCCTATCTTATCAAGAAACGGCTCTTTCACAACAAAACAAAAAGACGTAAGTTCCCACTTCAACTCGATCCCCAAAAGCATTTTGTAAAAAAGTTGACTTGGTTCCGTCCGAAGAAGATTCTCATCAAGGTTCGTACGTTAAATGACCTCGACTTTTCGCCATGTGGTACATCCGTTAGCTGTAAAATATCCTTTTCAGCTTTGCAATATTAATAACTGGAGTACCAAAAGTAGGAAATTGCAATTACATCCGCCTCCTTTTTGCAATGATTGTTTATTGAATGCGAGTCATGGTAAAAGTTCCTTAAATTTCACAAATTGTTTTTGTCTAAGTGCTTCTATTCTATTAGAGATATTTAGATATCTTCTCCAACATATTCGATAGCTCCAACAACTTGAAGGGGATAGATGTATCATCGTTTATAAAAAAATTTTCATGTTTGATAAGTAGAAGTTGTGGAGTTAACATTAAATGGTCATTACTCATAGCCACTTGCATGAGACGATTGCTAAAAAAATTCCAAAGATGGACGACTGTTTCTTGAACCTAGTGAAACTCAATTTCTTTTTATCGTAGTAGAATGCCGGCCATTGCTATCTGATGGGGCGGCCGCCACAGCCCTCTCCACTCTATTTTTTTTTCTTTTTTGAAAATTTTTAGCTTTTTTTTAACCTTTAATCTAATTTAACTAAATTTTCTATTAAATTATATTTGGACAAAAATGCCCTTGACCGGCCGAAACATTAAACCGCTGGCGATTAGCATTGGAATGTGGGGTTCTTTGAAGTCCTGTAATGCAATAACACTCCAAGGACGTTTTATGTACGCTTTTTGCACGATTTATGCACGATGTTAACGGGACTTTACTTTTTTTGTCATTTATGGATAAAGTATGAGAAAATGGGTGCTTACACAAGGAAATAGATTGAAAAAAAGAAGTGAGAAGCTATTGTATATAGTAATTATATTTTTTTGTATTTTTAATAGTAATGTAAAAATGAATAAAGTGAGTGGATACACAAGGTATGGACCCAAATATGATGGTCCCAAGCACCACAAGTATCAGGAGGAGCTCATGACAACAATGATTCTTCTTTAGAAAGTAAAATAAATCTTCTTGACATGTTCTTTAAGGAACTTTTAGAAAAGACTATTCCGTGACTTTTCAAGAAAGTTATTTCGAAATTTCTCAAGGAAGCTATTACTTAACTTATTTATGAAGTTTTTCGGAAAATCGTATTGGAAAATATAATATGAAGAAATAGTTCTTGAATTAATATTTATAAATCAAATAGAATAAGGCAGTTAATACTAAGTTAATTGAGTCAACGGCAAGTCAATTTTATAAATAAAAACAATAAAGTCAATGCTAAGTTAATTAAGTCTTTCTAAATGATAAGAATAATGTCATTTTCAAGCATTAAATAATAGGATAAAAATGATGTTGCTTTCATGTAATTAATGATAAGATAAAAAGAATGTCATTTTCAAGCATTAAATGATAAGATAAGATCAATGTCGCTTTCACTAGTAAAGTCAAAGAAAATACAAATGAGTTCACATAGTTATAAATGAATTAACATTAGTAAAAATTAGCAAAGTTAAAGAAACTATAAATGAATTCACACTATGAGGATTGCCTAGTTAAGATAGAATCAACGTCATTTTCGATAAGTCAATAGGAAGTCAAGAGGTAAAGGACAAATAGAAATGTCATTTTCAAAGCACAGGATAAGGAATATCATTTTCAAGCATTTAATGATAAGATAAGATTAATGTCGCTTTCAATAATAAAGTCAAAAAACTATAAATGAGTTCACACTAAAAGATTGACAAAGTCGAGATGTTATAAATATATTCACATTGGTAAGAAAAACTTAACGAGCAAGTTCATTAATGAAACTTAAGAAAAAAGTTAAAAAAGTTAAGATGTTGCGAATACATTCACATTGGTAGGAAAAACTTAAGGAGCAAGGTCATTAATAATGAAACTTGGGAAAGAAGTTGGAAAAGTCAAGATGTAATAAATGCATTCACATTGATGAAAGACTTAACGAGCAAGGTCATTAACAATGAAACTTGGGAAAGAAGTTGAAAAAGTCAAGATGTAATAAATGCATTCACATTAGTAGAAAAACTTAATGAGCAAGTTCTTTAATGAAGAAACTTGTGGAAGAAGTTGAAAAACTACTATAAATAGGGGTTTGGTTTCTTTAATTCCCATAACCACTAATCATTTCCTTTTCCTCCCTCTCTCAGGTGATCTCCCTTACTCTCCCTTCCTCTTTCATGCCGACCACTACTGTGGACCTTTATGCCGTCCCACCACAGTGCACGCCATTGTCACGCCATCCAACGCCGCATCGCTCATGCCCACCATTCATGCCGTCACACCGTTCATCGCCATGCTGCCTTACCACCTCAAAATTGCCGTCATGCCATTTCCGCCGCCCCTTTCCGTCGTTGTCGTGCGGTTTTGTTGTTAATCGAAGTAGTTCGATAAACCGGTAAAAAGGTAAATGAGATTGCTAACACGGTAACGTCCGTTTATTACTTAAACGAAGTATTCCATTAGATTGATATGAATTGTGTGCATTTTGTATGCGATACGAGTATTGTTACATTAAACCACGATGATATTTTCTTACATTAAAATGATTTGGATCATGTCACAATGATATATTCTTGCATTAAAATAATTTGATGCACACGCCTGTAAAAATGTGTTTGTGCAGATCATTTGAGGAACGGCGTCGGCCTTGGATAGACAAGTATTATGGCCCGGATAGGTAAACGTTCCCTTAAAGTCTTAAAAGTTCGTATTAAGAGTATATTGAGCCATCGTTCCCATGAAGGTGATTATGCGAGACGTTTATTGTTAGGTAACATTGAACCCACAAGTGAGAATTCTCGGGATACGGCTTAATAATTGTAGCTTGGATTAGCAAATGTTCATGGCTTGGATTGGCAATTACTTATGGCCTAGATTGGCAAATATTTATGGCCCGGATAGGCAAATGTTTATGGCCCGAATAGGCAGAAATCGATGAGCCATGTGTGGTCATTTGATGTGAACCGAATGAATTAATGTGTTCATGGAATTTGAACAAAAGTTTTGAGGTGTACTCCATGCATTTGATGATTTGCAAATGAAGAATTCATGCTCATTTTTACATTGCATTACAGGATGGGTTTGTTAAGTATTAAGTCGACATTCCTGTTTTAGGCTTAGTAATTTCATTTGCTAGGCTGCTCGCTCATCTCTTTATTTTTCGGGAAACTAAGATGGATCCACCTCATGCCCCGCTGTTTGGATTGCCGAGTCACATTGAATATTTACGGCGGGAAGTCATGACTATAGAAACCGGCATCGAAAAGTAGGTGAAAGAATGCCCATGGGTTACAGTGCAGAATTTTGATGGACCACCAGGTTTCCAAGACAGAATGACGTCTTATGAGAGTACCCGAGTCGGGATGAGAAAGAAGTTCTAATAGTCTAGAGAGAGTAAGGATATGTCAAGTAGCAAGTAGTCGGAGTGACCTTATTTAATTTTGATTGTATATTTTTAAGGGAAGGTAATGAATAATGTAAGATATACTCGATGCATATATAAAATCTAAGTAGGTTTATAAATATTTTGGAAGCTGCTATGTTTGTTAAATTAGGTTAGATACTAATGTCTCTACAAATAAAGAATAAAGGTTGGTAGACAATCATAAATAAATTAAACAGAGGAAGAATAACAGGATATAGTTCCTAAGTCGTTACACCTTGTATCTTTCTATGTTGCCTAATGAGTCTTTTTTAGTTTTGAAGACTCATTTGCAATCAATGGCCTTCTCAACCTCGGGCAACTCAACCAAATCCCAAACATCTTTAGATACCATAGAATTCATTTGTTCCTTCATGGCATTGTACATCAAATTGGAATTATCACAATTCATTGCTTGTAAAAATGTTTTAGGATCATTCTCGTCTTCAATATTATAGTTAGATTCTTGCGAGATACACAATGTAGTCATTAGAAATTGTTGATTTCTTTATTCTAGTAGATTTTATTAATGTTATATCAACATTATCCCGAGGAGTGTGTTGTTCAACTTGTTACTCAAAAGTTTATGGTAATTGTTGAACAATTGGATCTACTTGATCAATATCAACAAGTTATGGAGCTTCAATGATTGGTTGTTCAATAGCCGCTTGAACTCGGAGGGGCATTATAAACAACAATCGATCTAGTACTTGAAGTGGAAGGTCGAGTATTTGAATGATCTTTCTCAAGAACATGGTCCCGAAATCGATCGCTCCTACTAATCAAGTCATTTTCAAGAAACTTAGCATTTCTCGATTCCACAAACCTAGTGGTATGAGATGGACAATAAATATGTATCCCTTGAACTTTTCGGCATATTCGACGAAATACTCACTTGCAGTTCATGGGTCTAACTTCTTTTCCGGTGGATTGTAGACTCTTACTTGATAAAGCATCCCCAAACACATACATATCACAAAATTGGTTTCCAACCTTTGAATAACTCAAAAGGCTAGGGCAACCTTAGTTGGAATTCGGTTCAATATGTATAATGTCATCTTAAGAGCTTCGATCCACAAGGACTTAAGAAGTTTGGAGTTGCTAAGCATAATCTGCACCATGTCCAATAAGGTTCGATTTATTCTTTCGCCACACCATTTTGGTTCGGAGAATCAAGCATGGTGTGTTGGGCAACTATCCCATTCTCTAGAAGAAACTTCAAAAATGGACTAGGTGCTTGTCCATCTTCAGTACATCTACTATAGTATCTCCTACCTCTATCCGATCTCACAATCTTAATTTGCTTACCGCAGTGATGAAATATTTCGATCATATGAATCCATATCTCGGACAACATATATTTGTATGTATAATTTCTAAAATTTATGTGCTTCTCTTGGCACCTTTTTTGACTTGTTGGTCCGCTTTTCCTTTATGCAGTGCCATGGACGCTTGACTTTAAAGATCCAAGGCATATTTTCATTGTGAGAAAAATAATCTATCAATGGAGTAACTTTGAACATAATAACGTGAAAAGTGACAAGTGTCATTACTGAAACCGACCAATCACAACACGAGTAATTGACGGTAATGGAATTGGAAATATCGATAGATTCTTGCATTTGCTAAGTCCAAATAATAGGAATAGGAACAAATAATTGAATTAATTTCATGGATTTGCCTAGTTCGGTTTATGAACCCTGTACCATTCCCAGCTATCGCCTTTTCATGGCCATGGTGTGGAACTATTAATCTAATAATTTTTGTCAAAACGATACTAGCAATTCAACGCATCATGCCCATTCTTCTTACAAATCGGCATATAAGAGTAGGTAATCCCGAGTTTGAATTTAGCGGTACACCAGCTATGTTAGTTTGACGAGTGGTATAGTAGCTTCGAAAAAAGTGCCAACTAGTGCAAGCAAATTGCCACTCCCATAGCTGTGAAGTAACATACACTCAAAGACGGTGATAAGCCTTCTTTTGATTCCTCTCACTTTCAAAGCATTATAGGCACTCTTCAATACTTTAGCCTCACTTATCCGGATCTCTCGCTTGCAGCAACATTGTTTTACAGCATATACATGCTCCTGTTGTTGCTCATTGTCAGATGGTAAAATGTACTCTTCGATATGCTCGTGGGACTTTACACCTTGGCCATCGCATTTTATCTCGTAGTTCTCCCCCTTTATCTTGCTTTGCCAATGCGGACTAGGCTGTGTGCAAACTTACTCGACATTCTATCACTGGCCATTGTACTTTTCTTGGTTCAAACTGTGTTTTATAGTGTGCCAAGAAACAACTCACTATTGCCCACATTCTCTCTCGTCGTCACTTGATCTCGCGTTTACTCGCTCCGCAATTTCATCGAGTTTGGTATGAGTTTTCCTAAATTATGTTAGATATGAAAATATTTTAGGAATATGGATCGGATCTAATCGGGTCGGATATGTGTCACTAGATTTGTAATGTATGAAAATGGATCAAAACATGTTATATGGATATATTTGGGTCGGATCATTTTCACCCCGATTACAACTCGATCCGACATCTCCATTTGATAGGTCTAATTTTGAGTTTATAGTAATAAGAAGGAGAAATTAATCTGAAAAAGAGGAACAAACAATGAGAATATTGGGGTGAAAATGAGAATATTGGGAGCTGCAAAAATGAAAAGCAGCAAAAGAGAATCCGTGCAAGCAAACGGTCGTCCACCAGACTTAATTAGGATTCCAAGTCAATCATACTGTGTGAACATTGACTTTGATAGAAGTTTGAATTTCCAATCAAATACACGCAGATGGGACCGTACGCATTGAAGTGGAAGCCACGATCGATGGGTGTCGTCGTCTTTTTGTTCTGCCCAGTCAACAAAGCAAAGCCCCAAGAAGTCGAATAAAGATAACTCTGACGCTGACGCACGCCAAATCTATATAGAGAGAGATTGCTTTTGGTGACCTTATACTCCATTTATTTCGCTTGCAAATGAGAATAAATAAAGTTATTCACAAAAATTTCTAAATATAAACAATTAATGATAATATTTATATTTTTCATGTTAAATAATACAAGCAATTTTTGTATAACAAATACTTTTTAAATTTGTCATCATTTTTCACGGATTAAATGAAATCTGAGTATTGAAACTCTCTATGGCAACTATCCACGAGGATTGATTATTAAAGAGATTGCTCCCATCCCGTATTGAGCATGGTGCTTGATTTTGCCGTCTCCTAACGGTTATAGCCCTGCTTTTTACAGCTACGTGAAAGGTTAACTTCCTTTCCCACTATAAGACTAGAAAAACGCAAAAGAAGATTGGAAAGTAAAGGTGACGAGAATACGTGAACCTAAAGTCAAATGCAGAACCCCAACGTAAAGTAAAGTGTTTTTTTTTTTTTTGCCCAAAGTAAAGTGTTTAATGCCTGTTTGGGCCCATATCCTACTTTCCACACGATAGGGTAGGAATAGACATATTGGTCAGAGTTCGGAATACAGTGAAAGAGAGATGTTAAGAAAATAAATGTTTGTGGTAGGACTATAAATGGAGAGACATTAATAGTCTTTAAACCTTGGCTTAATAAATAATGTCCTCTTCGAACTTTTAATTTATTCAATATATTTAAACTTTTAATACATGTTTAATATAATTCATGAGCTATATAAAAATATCTGATGTGTTCCTTGTATTTGAATCAATGGAAGCAAAATATCGGTTATTTTCATATTATTTAGGAACTAGATTGAACATTTACCAATAGTTCATGCCTCACATGAAATAAATTTAAAGTTCATGGACGGTATTGTATATTTAAACAAATTTTAATGACATTTCTTTGATCTTGAGCCATTACAAAATTTGTTAATTGAGTTTTTCCGATCAATTTTGATTGAAAATCACTAATGTGAATGCCGAGTGTCTTCTATAGAACGGTCGTTCTTGATGTGGATAATATAATATATATATTTGTGTTAAAATGAACTTTTTATTATAATTTCTTTCTTTATGTCTTTCTTTTATTTTGGCACATCGGTTGCTAGCTAGAGCCGTGGGTGAGGCCTTTGCTGCCAGTGAGGACCTCACACATGTTTGGTGAGGGCCTTGGACCCTTGTTGCACTGAAAAAGAAAAGGAAAAAGACAATAGGAAAGATATATCAATAATTGTTCACATCAGTGCCGCTCATGGCATGCAAGTGCAAGTCCAATAACGTTCACGTCCAATAATTTTCGATCAAAATTGTTGGAAAAACTCAATTGACAAATCGTCAAAAAATTCAAGATTAAAATATTTATGGTTTAGATAGAAGACTTTTTTTAGTAATTTTTGCGTTTTTGTATGTCATTCAAATTTTTGCTGCAACCCTATCTTATCAAGAAACAGCTCTTTCACGACAAAACAAAAAGACGTATGTTCCCACTTCAACTCGATCCCGAAAAGCACATCGAATCAAATTGATTTGGTCCCGTCGGAAGAAGATTCTCATCAAGGTTCGTAAGTTCAATGCCCTCGACTTTTCGCCATGGGGTACATCCGTTAGCTGTAAAATATCCTTTTCAGCTTTGCAATATTAATTGGATTACCAAAAGATGGAAATTACAATTACATCCGCCTCCATTTTTCAATGATTGTATATTGAATGCGAGTCACATGGAAAAAGTTCTTTAAATGTCACAAATTTTCTTTGTCTAAGTCCTTCTATTATTTTAGAGATATTTAGATATCTTCTCTAACATTTTCGATAGCTCCAACAACTTGAAGGGGATAGATATATCGGTGTTGATAAAAAAATTTGATGTTTGAAAATTGTCGGTGCCGCTAGCACAAAAAGAAAAATTTGTTTAATTGTCTTGAGTTATTCATATTATGGTTAATCAACTCAAATAGATTGTCCATAGTTGCCCTTATTTTTTTTCACGTATGTACTTGTGTCGCATTTCAATCTGCCGAAGCAAGTAACCCAGGGACTTAATTGGAAAAAAGTCAATAGGTTCAGCAATTTAATTGCACAAATTGCAAGTTTGATTATTGCTTTGAAAATATGATACAAGTTCTTCTTAGATAATGAATTATCAAATATATATATATATATATATATATATATATATATATATATATATATATATATAGGTGGGGGGCAGGGTTTTATAAATACGACATAATATTACATCATCGTCTGGCGGACACTTAAAACAAGAAAGAAAAGATCGACTATTCAATAAATCTCAATCAATAAAAAACGCAACATAGAGATACGTGGTTACTACCCTTGTACAATACAACATCACACCGTGCAATATCAAATGTCAGCTATTTGATGGCTCGGGTGGACAAAACAAAATCAATTGGTTGACAAATTTTCGAGGTTAATTGCGAGTACAAGGAAGTTCATAATCCATATTTATTTGCAAAATTGAGAGCCAATGGGATGATCACTCCGTGCTTTTGTCCCTTTGTGACCCAAAGACCATCCGGTCAAATGTGTCGTCCCCATGGACGGTGATCGTCAGATCTCATTCTTTACGTATATTCTACACCTCGCACCCATTATCTTTTGGCAAAATCGTCTGGACAAAAGGATCCCGTTAGCATAAATGTGTAACAGCATCATGATAGAATGACAGGCATAAGATTAGAGATAAGTCTCGTCATGATTGCTATATAATTTTTACTATTCATAACACTTACGGTTAAGATTGCACCATTATATTGTTACATATCAGCCTTCTTAAATCCCTGGATAAAAACATCGCCTCAAATTTTGCTTTATTTGTATCGTTTTTGAATCATATATTGGGTCTGCTTGTTTCACGGAAAAATTCATGTGATTGGATAGGATTAAATCATGTCGTTTCCTAATGTTTATTCTATACTCCATTTGGACGGGCTTTTAAAATGGAGTTTAGAATCATCTACCATTATTCCGTGGACTCAAGTTCCAACAATTGGAATTTGGGTTTGGATCGGACTGCATCTCAAGTCTTGGAGGGAAATTACTGAAAACCTCGTAAACCTTTTGCACTTATGTCAATGTAGTCACACGTTTTTTAATTGAGTCGAATTAAATCTAAACATTTTAACATTTTTTCAATTGAGTACATGTAGCTAATTAAGGCCATAAAATACCGGCGTGGATGCCAATGATCCCAGTAGCATGGCCGGCGCTAAAGTAGGCATTCTTAAATTGTGATTTTTTTAATAATATTTATTTATTTTATTTATTTCTTTGATTTATTTTTTTTTCAAATCAAGATCGAGGATTCTCAATCCAAAAAACAAAAAGTAAAAAAAAAGAAGAAAATGAAAAATTAAAAGATCAAAAAGTTATTAAATATTATAAAAAAATTTCACATTGGCGCCAACGTGCCACATAGAATGATTGATGTTTATGTTAGTATTTTCGACTTAAATTGGCTAAATGGACTCAATTGAAAAAATTGGCATAATCAAATTAAGATTGAGTCAAAGCAAATGCAATAGTTTTAAGCCTTTTTTTAGTAATTTTTCCCCAAGTGTTTGGTGGTGGGGTTCCTTGGTCCTATTGCTAGAACTTAACACGACTTGATCCTAATAGGTCATGCCCTCCAAGACGATAACTTAACTAGATGTGTAAAATTTGACTCGATTGTTCAAGTACTTGCTTGCAATTGTCAGATCAATTCATAAAATAATTCTATGCATCAATATTAGTAATTATTAGTTTTGGTATCTAATTAGGGGGCACGGAAGAATCGTTAACATAAACAATAATTACCTTCTGAAGAGTCACTTTTGCCGCAGTATTATTAACCTTGTTCGTACTTTATGCTACTTGGGTAATGTTGGAATATAACGTGTGAAAATTAATCAGGATCTTGCAAATAAATCAATGCGAAAGCATAAAGAAATAACGAAAAATGATAAAAGACACCAGGAGATTACGTGGTTCAATCCGAATATTGGTACCTATATCCACGGGGAGAGCCAAAGAAACGATCCACTATAATCGGAGAATCGCATTCTAATCGCTCAATACACTCGTATTTCTCGCACCTAGATTGTACCCAAATTCAAAGTGTTTATAAATAAAACAACTCACAATTGGATATAAGAAAAAAAAACTCACAGTACAAATCAACCGTGTTGAAGCACGTTCGCATGGCCAACAAAACGAGAACCCCAGGCGTCCTCTTCATTCTCGTTCAAAGTTCGTGCGACTATCGGAAGCGTTCCTGTGTGTAGCTCCTTCGGCTTCTTTTCTGTTTTATGCAGCTCGGTCGGGAAGGAGAGAGCCACGAAGACCTATCCCTCTTTTTTATATACGACTTCTACTGCACAGCAAAAAGTAGAAAAACAAACCCTTGAGTTTTGTCTTGTTTTTGCTCCATGGGCCCCGCAATCCTATATATATGTATTATATGGGAGCCCTTTATTTCTTTTTTTTTATTCTGCTAGAAGAAGTCCCCGTACAATAGCATAGGAGTCAACGAAGTCAACTCAACTTGGTCAAATCTTGCATATTTCAAGATTTTCTATCTTCGTAACAAACCTATTAATATTCGTAAAAAATTTAAACTCGAGACATAAATTAACAATTTTCCACATTGGCTCGATGTTTGAAGCTAAGTTAATAGTGCTCATCATCCACGCCGCTCTCGTATCTCCTCGAAAGGCGATCACTCTCTACAGACGCCAATAGTGCTTGAACGAGTTTGAGCTTCTCCAAAGGAACATGCTTACTCATCATGTCTGTTGGGTTCTTTCTTTGTAGCAATCTTTTTTACAACAACCTTACCCTTCGCTAAGACATCTCCGATGAAGTGGTACCCGATATCGATATGCTTCATCCGTTCATGATAAACATGATTATACGCCAAATATATCGCACCTTAATTGTCACAAGTGTATATCTACATTTTTCTGTTCTAACCTAAAGTCCAAAAGCAAACCCCGTAACCATATCGCCTCCTTCGCAATAAATGTCGGTGCCATGTACTCCGCCTCGCTCGATGACAAGGCAACGTGATCTTGTGGGGACGCCTTTCAACTAACGGTACCACCTGTAAGCATAAATACGTAATACCTTGCTAAAGACTTGCATTCATCCAAGTCATCTCGCATGATCAAAATCCACATAACCAAGGGTCTTATTGCTATTATCGTCCCTCCGGTATACTATACCAACGTCTATTGTCCCTTTCAAATATCTCAAGATCCATTTCACAGCTTCCCAATGAGTTTTACTAGGACGCTTCATATAATGACTAACTTCACGGCCAGCTTGTGAAATATCGGGCCTAGTGAATACCATAGCATACATAATACTACCAACTGTACTAGAATAAGGAACACTGGACATATGCTCCTCCTCCTCCTCGGTTAGCGATGATAACTTAATTGAAAGTTGAAAGTGCTTTGCTAATGGAGTACTCACAGATTTCGTTGATTGCACATTAAAACATGCTACAATCTTCTCAATATATTTCTTTTGAAACAAACGTAATAATCCTACAGTCTTATTACGCAAAATCTTTATACCCAGTATTTTCTTTACAAAGACCTAAATCTTTCATCTCAAATTCAGCACTTAATTGCCTCTTGAAAGATATCAATATCGGACACATTCGTAGCTCGCTATCAAGATATTATCAACATATAACAACGGATATATCAAAGATCCATCCTCCAATCTCCTAAAATAAACACAACTATCCATCCGACTCTTTGAATAGTCTTGACTAGCCATGAAAGCATCAAAATGCTTATACCACGCTTTAGAAGACTGTTTCAACCTATATAAAGATTTCTTTAACAAGCAAACATGATCTTCCTTACCGGACTAACAAATCCTTTTGGCTACCTCATGTAAATCTGCTCCTCTAACTCACCGTGAAGAAACGTTATTTTACATTAAGCGCGCCAACTTAAGATCCTATGCAGCAACTAAGGCAAGTAAAACACAAATAGAAGTAAAGAACACTTTGTTGTAGTCAATGCCCTCCCGCTAGGTATACCCCTTAGCAATAAGCCTCGCTTTATACCTCGCTACCTCGACACCGAAAATGCCCTCTTTCCGCTTGTAGACCCATTTACTTCCGACAATCTTCTAGCTCTTGGGTACTTTAACTAGCTCCCACGTTTGATTTTGATGGAGTGATTCCATCTCTTCACTCATAGTCCCTAGCCACTACGGCGACTCGAACTAGCTATCGCCTTAGAGTAAGACGAAGGCTCATCTATCTCTACCTCATCACCTACGGTTAAAGCATAAGTAACATCTATATAACCATAACACATCGGTGGTTTAATTTGCCTTCTATGTCATGTCTCGTGGCTATGCGATGTTGCGGCTGTGTTGGTTGTTCACTATCACCGACTTTAGGAATTGTGGCTTCATCTCAGCCTCAACCTCTGTTACCTCCGAGGTCTCTAGAGTCTCCACCGAAGCTCTACCTCACTACTAACACCATGATCTATCTCGCTCTGCTGGTAGTGTCTCGAAACTCCTCTATCGAAGTATTGCGGTCTCGTCGAAGATCACATCTCTTGCTGATTAGAAAATCGGGTGATCTAGGATCGGTGCACCATAGTAGGAAGCCTTTCACCCCATGTGCATAACCCAAAAATATGCGCTTCTTTAACCTCGGCTCAAGCTTACCATCACTCGCATGAGCTTACACAGGACATCCGAATACTCGTAATCCGGAGTAATCAACAGGTTTCCCCAACCATACTTTCTTTGGAGTCTTCCACTCGATAGTAGATAATGAAGATCGATTAATCGGGTAACATGCCATGTTCATTGCTTCGGCCCAAAATTTCTTACCTATTCCAACATGCGAAAGCATGCTTCGAGCTCGCTCAAGTAAAATTCTTTTGTTCCGCTATGCCATTCTATTGTGGTGTCCTAAGTATTATGCGGTGTCTCACATTCCCTTCTCTCCATAGAACTAGATAAAATCTTTACCACGTAACTCCATGCCATTATCGATTTTCGGGCACTTGATCTGTTTATCCGATCGCTTCTCAATCAATGCCTTAAATTTCTTGAACCGATCAAACACATTAGATTTGTGCTTTAGAAAGTATACCCATACCTTCTTGGAATAATTGTCGATAAAAGTCAACATATAATGAGCATCTCCTTTCGAAGGAACTAGAGACGGGCCCTAGACATTTGAAAGAATATATTCTACCGGTTGCTTGGTCGAATGAATACATGTAGTAAACTTAATCCTACGCTTGCTTCCTAACGATGCAGTGTTCACATAAGTCTAACTTACTTGTCTTATTGACCCTTTAACAGCTCTCTATCACTTAGCATCGTCATACCCGCATCACTCATGTGCCCCAAACGCATATGCTATAAACGAGTTAAAATCAGAATCGACTCACCCGATGAAACTACAGCAGCTTTTGTCATAGTCTCTCCCAGTAGATGATAGAGAAAACTCACTATCTTCCCTTTCATCACTATCATGGCACCTCGAGAGATTGTTCATTGGTGTATTTACACCCAATATTATCGAGCGTTCCCAGAAAAATAAGGTTCTTCTTGAGCTCGGGTACATGTTTCACGTCTCATCAATGTGCGTACCACACCATCGTACATCCGAATCCGAACTATCCCTATCCCCACAACCTTATAGGTTGCATTATTCTCCAACAGAACTTTACCATCATATACAGTTTGGTAAGTAGTAAACCAATTTTTATGAGGGGTCATATGATAAGAACACCCCGAATCTAGCACCTATTCATGTCCCGACGAACTTGTAATCACGCATAAGATAGCCTCTGTATCTCTCGTGCTCTCTTCAACAATGTTTGCCATACTTGCTTATGACTTTCCGCTTATCATCTCTGTTTCTCAACTTAGGACAATCTCTCCTAAAGTGCCCCTCCTCATAACATTCAAAGCACTTCACGCGTCCCTTAGATTTTTTATGGCGTGATTTAGATTTGCTTTTACCTCTATTGCTACTAGACCCCGATGTTGCTTGCTACCTCGAATCACTAGTCCTCGCGCTACACCCTACGTTAGACTATCATCTCGCAACTTTCTCTGTCACTCCTTAGAAAATAAGGTGGACTTTATCTCTTCCAAAGTAATCGTAGTACGCTCCCCGCAATAGTGAATCAATCAAGTATTCCTATGACTATGGTAAAGAAGCCAACAACATCATGCCCCGCTCTTCATCATCAAGTGTCTTACCGACATTATTCAAATCCATAATGAGTTTATTAAATTCATCTAGGTGAGTTCGATAGACGTACACGTATTAAGTGCTCATTATCAACCAATGAGTTTATAATCAGAGTAAGACCCCTTCACAGCCGACATTATTCAAATCCATCAGAGTTTATTAAATTCATAAACGACCTTCGAAACATCCTCTTCAACATATATAAGCGATTGTTCAAACCCTTCGTTACATAGAGTGCCCGAAGTTTTGCCCACAATGATGCGGTATCCTTCTCCTCACCTACCTCTATTAACACTTCATCCGATAAATTCAACAGGATTAAACTTCTAGCTTTCCTCATTACCACATCCTTTTTAGCATCTGTCATCCTTTCGGGCAACTCAACCTTGCCCTCCAATGCTTCGCTAAACCTTGAATTGTTAATAACGCCTCCATCTTGAGGCTCCATAACCCAAAGTTGTTCCTCCCATTAAATTTCTCAATTTCAGCTTTCACTCCAGACATAATTGCAATCACAAGATATTCGGATAATAATCAGACAAGCAAAAGCCCCAAATCACAATCCCGAATATCCGATCCTATGCTCGATACCAATTGTTGGAATATAATGTGCGGAAACTAACTAGGATCTTGCAAATAAGTCAATGTGAAAGTATAGAGAAATAACGAGAAATGATAAAGGACACTAGAGATTACGTGGTTCGGTCCAAATATCGATACCTACATTCACGGGGAGAGTCGGCAAAAATAATCCAATATAATCGGAGAATCGCGATTACAATCGCTCAATACCCTCGTATTTCTTGCACCTAGATTATACCTAAACCCAAAGTGTTTATAAATAAAACAACTTACAATTGGATATAATAAAAAAAACTCACAATACAAATCAATCGTTCCTCATTCTTCTTGAATGGGAGTTTGACAAAATATTCTAGGTTTGTCCAAAGGGGATTGGGACAAGCTTGTGAAAATTGATCATATGATTCTACACAACATGAAAGACGGGTTTGGGTGATAGGATCAAGGATTTCGGGCTGGATGACAAACAACCTTTGAATTTCCACAAATTCTAAAACTAAAAAACACTGCTTGAAGAGAAGAGAAATTTAGAAACTCATGATGAAAACTCACACTCTTGATTTCTTAAGTTTGGCTAAGTCTGCCCGATACATTACATTTACTAGCCTTTTATAGGCAAAAACTAGAACAATATTACAAACGGGCTTCGGATGCTCTATAATTGAGATCTAACATACATAATTGACTAGTCACACTCATCATACCTAACTTTGTACAATCTTGATCATAAGTGGTCCATTATTTGAACACTCTGCACACACTTTATTCAAGCATGCATGACATATGAGACAACACACCAAGTTGAGATGGGACAACAAAATGAGAACCCCAGACGTCCTCTTCGTTCTCGTTCAAAGTTCGTGCGACTATCAGAAGCGTTCGTGTGTAGCTCCTTCGGTTTGTGCGGCTTCTTTCTGTTTGTGTGGCTCGGTCGGGAAGGAGAGAGCCACGAAGACCTATCCCTCTTTTTTATATACGGCTTCTACTGCACAGCAAAAAGTAGAAAAATAAACCCTTGAGTTTTGTCTTCTTTTTGCTCCATAGGCCCCGTAATCCTATATGTATATATATATATATATATATATATATATATATATGTATTATATTGGAGCCCTTTGTTTCTTTTCTTGTTTTTTTATTATTCTGCCGGAAGAAGTCCCCTGTATAGTAGCATAGGGAGTCCACAAAGTCAACTCAAATTGGTCAAATCTTACATATTTCAAGATTTTCTATCTCCATAACAAATCGATTAATATCCACAAACAATTTAAACTTGAGACATTAATTAACAGGTAAGAGTGCAGACTAAAAATGCCTTCAGCTCATGGCCTCTCACCATCCAGGATGGCAATCTGTTGTAGTATTGATTTCTTGAGAATGATACTGGTAGAAACAATAGAATTTGTTAAATATTTCCAAAACTCTAACGTCACATGATTCTCCATAAGTCAGGCTCCAATTAACCAACATGGTCTTACCCATCACAAGATTTTCTCCAACTTCTCTGGGACTTCCATCTTCAAAGCTTCGTCCTTCGTCCTGTGTAACAGAACCGTGGCATGGTTCAAGATAATCACGAAGTCTTTGCAAAGCATTTTTCAACCTCGTTGATTCGTACTTTCACATCATGAAGACTGTCAATGAACTCGATCATGGCAGCTCTATTTCTTGAGAGTTTTTCATCGATGGCGGACATGCCATCCGCCGAAATTTCTCTCCTCTCTGGATTTTCCTTAGGGCTTCTCTTGGACCTTCTCTTGGGGAACCTTCTCTTGAGGAATTTCTCCGGTCTACGATGACTTGATCACTCCGGTCTACAACGACTTGATCACTCGATACTACTTGAGTCGATCTCTGCGGCGACTTAGGCTTCCTTGGATCATGTGGCGACTTGGGCTTGTTGGATCAAGAGAAGCTATGAGAGAATGCATTATATTACTCAAATGTTAGAGGATTATAATAAGGGGGAGGCAACATCTATTTATACTAGAGAGCCTCTCATTACAACCATTGATCTATTCTTGATCTAATGGTCTAAATTGCATATCCCCATCTAACAACTACCGACATTAAAGAAGAGAATTCTAAAATATAGAACATTTATCATATCGTCCGCCTCTAAAAATATTCTAGAAGACTCAAGAAAACATAAAGAAACCTTAGATGCCAAGAAGCTTCAAGTCTTGAGGTTCACCCGGGCCATGTGATAAATTGGTTGGGTCACGAAAACCTTGATCCGTGACAGACGAATGCCAAATCAGCTCCCCACAATTATATATATATATATATATATATATATATATAGAGAGAGAGAGAGAGAGAGATTGCTTTTTGCTGACTTTATGGTCCATTTATTTTGCTTAAAAATAAGAATAAACACTTCCAAATCAGCTCCCCACGATTCTGTTCTCAAGAATAATTTATGAGTAGATTTTTTTAAAATTTTGTTATGGAGAGCAGAGAAGTAGATTCTTTTTGCTTCTTGTTTCTGTTCTAAATCTACTCTCTGGCCACTAATATGTTCTTGAAAACAAAAACAAAAAAAAAATAATGAAGTTACCACATAAATTTCTATTTTATGTTCTCGAGAACAAAATAAAAAGGAATAAAAAAAACATGAGCATTATCAAACTGACCCTTAGAAAACCCTAGCCCCAAGTATGCTTGATGTCTCTCAGATACTTCACGATGTTAATATACAAATGTTTGTGGCAGAACTCTAAAGAAAAAATGACGCAAATAATATTTAAACCTTAGATCAATTTGTAATGTCATCCATGAATTTTTAATTTGTTCACTATGATCATTAAACTTTTGGTACATATTCAATTAACTCCATGGACTATATAAAAATATTCAGTCTTATCCATTAGATTGAAATAACTAAGCACAACAAACAAGATTATGCGAATTGATTGTTTCGAAAAGTATAATAACTTTTTCATGAAGGACATGTACAATGTGCTGCTGGAATGAAAGCAGCATCTTCTGTTAAATAGATATTCGGCCTCTTCCGTTTTTGGTACATATTCAATTTGACTCCATGTACTTGCGTTCCATCATGGTGCGTTGTATGATCGGACTTACAAAAGATAGCTAAGACTAAGAGGGATTTGCTATTGAAGGCAAAGTTAACTCTATTTTCTTACCCAAGCAATAACATTCATGACTACTAAGGACTATTTGAACAGTTAGTTAAATAGCTGTTTATTTATAAAATTAAAGGATGAGCTTTTGAAGGTTCGCGCTATTTCCATCCCCTTATTTGCTCCTCGCACCCCTATCACATTAGATTGACCACATTATCCCTTATGGCTCCCACTCTTGATATAAGATTATTTCTTACCTTTTTTTTCTATTTTAATTTTACTAAAAGAAAAACTTACTCACATCCCATCTAAACAACTATTTTTTACCTGATCCGCTTCTTCCACACACATTACATTTCAACGTCTCCTTCATGTTTGTCTTCTTCTGAACTTATTCTCTATCATTGTAATATAAGCAAGCACTAACCATATTCTAGATTCAATAAATGTTAGTTTTATTCGATAATTGTTTACTTTATTTCTTTAAATTATTCTCATGATTGCGAAGTTTTCGACTTTGAGTTTTGGATCAAAATTACTAGAAATTACTCAAAAATGAAATATTATATTTGATGTATGAATTACACATGATGCACTCATAGATTATTCTCTTCCTTGTGCTTAACTTATTTTTCATTATAACAATTTCCCAATACAAAAAATAAAGAAATATACAACTCATTAATAGAATAATTAGCTTTTATGTCAGAAACGCAATAGTTTGACTCAATCCGAAATTCGATTGATTAGAAAAATTATGGTAAAATCCATTGATTCGTCTAGTGTCTAAATATACAATACACTATTTACCAAATAAACTTTTTTTTTGTTTTTTGGGAAAAGAGGTGCGCCGATTTTGTTCCAAATGGAGAAAGAAAAGGCAAAAAGCAAAAAAAAAAGAAAAGACGGCAAACATTAGTCTTAAATCAAGAGTGTGTCCCACATTTAACCTTAATAGCTGTTTTTTGAGAGGAGGATAGTAGTTTCGTCTCTAGTGGATCGTCAAGGATTTGGGTCGGTGTTTGACGAGTTTAAGACTATGTGATAGGAGGTTCGGCCATATGAATGAAGGATGGATTCGTGTGGTGGGATGAGTGAGCGAGGAAAGTTTGGTGGTTATTTGGTTGTTGTCTGGTTCTGGGTAGTTTGGAATTGAGGAAAAATCACTCGAAAAGTTACCAGATGGAGGTGAGTGAGCGTACAGTTACAATGGGACTCGGCCGAGAGGTTAGGTAAGAAGGATTGCTGTTTATTGTGTTCGTTTTGTCTAACTGACCTTGAATGTTTTGCATATTCTTTGTGTATTTGAATTGTGGTAGTTTTGCATGGCTTCTATCACCTGATTTCTTGTCAAGATCTACCGGGATGAATGAATGAATGAATGGACAGTTTAGTTGTTCGGCTAGATGTTCTACTTGCTGAGCTTTGGCTCACCCCTCATGGACCTAACCATTTTCAGGTGAATCAACAAGTTAGCGAGGCGAGGTGGCCAAGGCAAAAAGGGGAGCCATTAAAGGGAATGATGTTGGCGAATCGAGAGCTGATATTACATAGTCCTCTAGTAACACTTTTGAGCTTCTGTAAAGAACCAACTAAAAGGATATATGTTTTAATTAACAAAAAAAAAAAAAACCTAGAACCTAAAACCTTAGAATGGAAACTGATGAAGGAAGAACCCTAAATCCTATCTTACCAAATCAACTCTATCTCAACTCAAATGGAAGGATTTTGCTCAAGTCGATGCTCGCTCGATAGTTGCACTACGGTTGCATGACGATTGCCCGATACTCACCCTTCGAAATTGCGAAGATTCGATTGACCCAAAACCCGGTCGAGACCCAATTCGACCTTGAGATTCTGCAATGAACATGACAAAGTGTGTGGTCCCGATTTGCTTGTTTTTCCTTTCTTTTTCTATCTTTTTATTTTCTTTCATTTTGGCAAGTGAGTGCCGGTGATGGCCTTCGCCGGCCATTGGGGGAGGCCTAGTAAGCCCACGTTGGCTGTTAATGAGTGTTACGACCCTTGCCAAACCTAAGCGAGGGCTACCTCACCTGTGGCTAGAGAGGTCGCAATGGCTATGCTTAGAGGCCATTGCGGCCCCATCGGTCACATGCGAGGCCTTTGTGGTCGATTAACTAGGGCGTCATGTAGATCTAGTGAGGGCCCTCACCTATTAGCTGGCGAGAGTCGCTAGTTACAATGAAAAACATGAAAAAAAAATATCAATAAAAACTAAAAAAATACAAAAATGAATTAAAAAGATTAACAAATATGAAAAAAATTTGCGTCGGTGCTAGTGATGCCACGCAAGACGACCGACTTTCACATCAAGAATTTTCATTCAAAATTGATAGGAAAGACACAATTAATAAATTATCAAAAGGTTTATGATTTAATTGGTCAAATTAAAAGGTTTAGACCGAATGGTACATGTGTAGTTTGTCTATGATATTTTTCTGATAATTTTTCCATTTTTATATGTTGTTCAAATTTGAGCTACAATTCCATCGTATCAAGAAATAGCTCTTTCTTGACGAAACCAAACGACGTAAGTTCCCACTTTCACCTCGATCTGAAAAGCACATCGGATCAAAATTGATTAGGTCACGTCGAAGAAGATTCTCATTAAGGTCCGTACGTTGAATGGACTCCACTTTTCGTCATGTGGTACATCCGTTAGCTGTAAAATATCATTTTCAGCTTTGCAATATAAACTGGAGTACCAAAAGAAGGAAATTGCAATTACATCCGCCTCCATTTTGCAATGATAAGCATACAACGCAGTGCAGTAGAGCACTTTGGCTTGTCTAATGAACACCTTGATTCGAAATTAGGGGATAGGTAATTTCCCCTATGAAAGATATAATAGGGAATGCGAGTCAAATGGAAAAAGTTCTTTAAATTTACAATTATTTTTTTTTCTAAGCCTTTCTATTTTGCTAGAGATATTTAGATATCTTCTCGAACATATTTAATAGCTCCAGCAACTTGAATGGGATAGATGTGTCCGTGTTGATAAAAAAAATTGATGTTTGAAAATAGTCCATGCCGCTATAGCACATAAATAAAATTTTGTTTAATTGTCTTGAGTTATTCATCCTATAATTTAATCAACTCAAATAGATTGTCCATAGTTGCTCTGATTTTTTACGTAATTACTTCCCTGGACGCATGCGTCAATTTCAATCTGTCTGAGCAAGTGACCAAGCGACTTAAAAGTCAATAAGTTCGGCAATTTAATTGCAACAAATTATAAGTTTGAGTACCGCTTTAAAAATATGATGCAAGTTCTTGAATAAAATTATAAATCGATGTGTGTATATATGTGGAGAGAGGGGGCATTATAAATACGACATAGTATTGTACCGTAAATTAGCAGATATTTAGAACAAAAAAAGAAAAGATTAACTATTCGATACAATGTTAAGACACTTGTACAATACAACATCACACCTTACATTATCAAATGCCAGCAATTTGATGACTCGGATAAAAAAAAATCAATTGGTTGACAAATTGTCGAGGTTATATGCGATTAAAAGGCAAAAGCGATTATCATTAAAAAAAAAAAAAAAAAAAAAGCTCATATATACATTTATTTGCAAAACTGAGGAGCCAATGGGATGATCACTCTGTGCTTTGGCCCTTTGTGACCCAAAGACCAGCCGGTCAAATTTGTCGTCTCCTTAGACGGTGATAGTCACATCTCATTCTTCACGTTTTCTACACCTCTCACCCTTTTATCTTTGGCAAAAGCAATTTCACTCATCTGGATAGAAACACCATCCTGAATTTTGCTTTATTGGTGCCTTTTCCGGAAATATATATTGGATACGTCTATTTCATGAAAAAGAAAAGTCATGCTACTGAATATAATTAAATGGCGTCGTTTTCCAATGTTTATTCTAAACTCCATTTGGACGGGTTTTTAAAATGGAGTTTACAATCATCTACCACTGTTTATTCCGTGGACTCAAGTTCCAACCATTAAAGTATCTGGTTTGGATGGGACCGGCACCTCAAGTCTTCGAGGGAAATTATCAAAAATCTCGTCAACTCATCGCATATATGTCAATTTAATCTTAAATCTTTCAATTCATTTAGTCCTAAATATTTTTATATTTGTCAATTTGGTACATCAATTTAGACCAGAATATCTTTGTCGTGGATACCGACCGTCCTAGTGTACAACAGGCTCTAACATGAACATATATTTTATAATTTTTTAGATATTTTTTTGGTATTTTCTTCTTTTTTCCTTTAATTTATCCTTTTTTTATTTAGGCTGCGGCCAACGACCATTGCCGCTCAATAAAAAAAATGAAAAGAAAAGAAAAGGAAAATTAAAAAATATAAAATTCCATAAATTATTAAAAATTACAAAAAATAATGTCAATATCGGTATTGACGTGTTACGTGGGACGACCAATGTCTATGTTAGTAATTTTTAGCTTAAATTGGCGGGATGGACTCAATTGACAAAACAATAAAAGATTTAGAATCGAATTGACATAATTGAGAGGTTTGTGATCGAATCGGTAAAAGTGCAAAATTTTAAAGTTTTTTTGGTAGTTTTCACCCAAGCCTTTGGTGGTGGGGTTCCTTGATCCTATAGCTGGAACATGACAACTTGACTTGATCCTTATAGGTCAAGCCCTCCAAAACGGTAACTTCACTAATGTGCAAATTCGGCATAAGTGCAATAGCTGTATGAAAATTTTCCCCAAGTCTTTGGTGATGGGAGTCCTTGGTCCTATTGCTGGAACATAACAACTCGACTTGATCCTAGGCCTCCAAAGTGATAACTTAACTGGTCTGTAAATTTGACTCTATTGTTCTAGTACTTACTCCCAATTGTCAGGCCACTTTATATATGCATAAATGTTAGTATTATTGGTTTTGGTATCAAATTAGGGGGCACCAAAGAATGGTTGACATAAACGATAATTTCCTTCTGAAGGTTCACTTTCGCTGCAGTATTATTAACCTTATCCGTACTTTTATGCTGCTTGGGTAAGAGCATAGACTGAAAATGCCTTGAGCTCGTGGCCTCTCACCATCTAGAATGGCAATCCACTACTTCAACTAACAACACCCAAGTTGTATTCAAAATTAATGAATGACTTAGTCATTTAGTGATTGAAAAAAAAAAAAAACAAGACTGAGAAAACTTTTCAGGCAGACATCCGAGGAGAAAATAAGAAAAAAGGTTTCGCTAGAAGCTTTCAGGAAATTGATTTATTCGCAATGCATAGTGTCTAAGTGAGTTTTATCATGAGCAGTTGAGATCCATTGTTGAAATTTTAACTGTATAGCCACTAACATACTTCTATTTTTGCTAATATCATTCACGTACCTCTAAACAAAACCCCACATTGAAAGATCAAATTGTCCATCCTTTCAAAGTCATTTTAACATCTTTCTTAGGATTTGAGTGGTTGGCTTTTAATGGGCTAGAGTATTTGTAATGGGTGCGGGAGTTTAGGATTTGTGTAAATGTATTATGGGAAAAAAATGACTTTTTAGTAATTAGGGACACGAGGGCAATTGGCATGAAGTGCAAGTGATCTTCAAAAAATTAAACTAAAGCATATATTTAGAAATTTCACAAATCTAGAATATGCAATTTTTTTTGTCGAAAAAAATATGCAAATTGTTATTTGGTGAAAGACAAGCTGTGTTATATATACAATTCCTAGAGGGTCGGAGACCTTTGTGAGTGTTTGGTGTTCTTTGTCTGTGGCCATTCTTAATTTCTTAAAAACGATTCTGGTGGAAAAACCCTAAAACTCTAGCGTCAGTCTCGCCACCTCGCAATTCCAAGCCCCCCTCAATCATTTGCACCTCTTCTACCAGGAAAACAAACATAACAAACAAATAAGAAAACAACCCACGATTCTCTGGGGCCACCCATGCCATTCCTCACATGTTGTTGTTCACTTCAAAGGACACAAAATTACATAAACAAGAGAGAGAAAAAGCAACTCCAAAATGGACCCAAAAATTTAACAATTTAAGCCAACATAAATCCAAGAAAAAATCGCCACCACGTACTCCATTCTCGTTCACCAACCCAACATAAATATAAAAATCAAATGTACATCTTTCAACACCACGTGAAATTTGAAAGAGAAGACAAAGCAAGACTTGTGGTCCGAGTCCTCCCATCTCATCTCCAACATGAACCACTCACCAACTCGCCAATTACGTCACACATCATCACCTCCACGAAAAAGACCTAGTAAAAAATTTTACCTTATCACATCCTTTTTTTTTTTTTTCACCTAAGTACAGTGGGACACACCACGACAAAAAAAAATGTGGCAATTGACATATTAATTTAGTTAAAAAAAAATCACATCTAAATGCCTGGCGTTGTGGAAGTGGGTTCCACTTTCCTCAATTGGATCGGGCGCAATCTGTCTAAAAATCGAAGCCGGAGACACAGCAAAAATTGGAGTGATCCGAGGCCGCCAGAGAAGAAGAAGCGTCCACGAGACAAAAACGAACACGTTGTTCACCGGCCTTCCCGCCATTTATTTGTCTCGCACCGTGGACGTCCACCGTGCCGGCTACCGCGAGCACCACCACGCTACCGCAGCCCTTCCGTCATTGTCGGTTACTGCGAAAGGCAAAGAGCCAAGAGTCGCGCGCCCACCGCGATCAGCCACTGCTGTCCACCGCCGAGGACAGCCACTGATCAATGCCGATTCTGGCCGCAAGCCGCGAGTCCTTCCCCATGCGTTGCCGTGAACCCGCTGGTCCAAGATCCGTAAGCCAATTCAATTCGATTCAATTATGGAAAGCTGTCTTTAGTTCTAGGTAAATTTTCTCATCTTGGATAATTAGATATATTATTGTCTATTTGACATTATTGCATATGTGTTTGATTAGGAAACTTCATGATCCGCGACTCCACATAATTGGATAATTCTCTCTAAGATTATAGATAAAATTATTCGATTAGGCATGAATTTAAATCCGATATATTAATCCGTAAGATTACAAATTATATAACGAAATATAAATAAAATTGCGATTTGTTTTGATATCTTTCCTTATTCGAATTAAATTGATTGATTCTGGATTATATCTTTTAGAATATATCTTGTCTCGCATGATATTTTAAAATTCTAAAAGATTTTGCATGTAGATAATCGTTGCATTTCAGAATAGACTGCATTTTAAGAATATAATCATGTAGATAATTTGCATGTTTAAATTGATTATATAATAGTTTAAATTAGATTAGATTCTAGGATAGGATTGCATGTTTAAATAGATTTTTATGTCTAGAAATAACTTATATTTAATAGGTTAGAATTTAGGCAATTTTAAACCTTAGATTATGTACGATAACTATTGTTTAGGCATAACTTCTTTAGCGGTCATTATTAAATCCGAAAATCATAAAAATAAATCATTTTTTGCATGTCATCTAGGTTAGCCATGTAATTAATTTAAGTAATTTCATATGTATGCTTAGGATAGTCTTGCATTTAATTAATTTCATTGCATTAGAATTAGAAATTCTTGCGTTGCATATAGGTCAGTCCTTTTCCTTTAAAAAAGCAAATACCACAGAGTGAGAACAATTGTTTAGTGCATGTTCCTTGCGATTATTTGATTTCCGGGTGTTTCATTTAATTGATTGTGCACGCGCATATAATCTTTGTTAGCGACAGGTTAAAATTTAATCAAGTCACAAGTCAAATCATTTTCATAAAAATGAACGGTACCGAAAGGGCGTTAGAAAATCTAGCGTAACAAAGTCTCGAATTCATAATCTACTGGTCTATGGAAGTAATTTAATCCTCTTGTTATTTTACTAAGGCGTCTAACCATCCTACCGTAAGTTGATTAGTGGCGACTCCAAAATTAGATTTTTTGCATATAGGCATAAACCTTAAGTTGCAATTTGATATGGACTTAGGAGAGTCGAAGTTATGTTAATTAAATAATTAGCCTAGGTTTTTGAATCATTGAACATTTAGGTCGCTCCAATTAGTAATTTGTTGACAAAAAAAAAAGACTTAGAAAACTTTTCAGGCAGACATTCGATGATAAAATAAGAAAAAAAAGGTTTTGCTAGAAGCTTTCCAGAAATTGATTCGTTCGCAATGCCAAGTGTCTAAGTGAGTTTTACTATAAGCTGTCGAGATCCATTGTTGAAATTTTTATGGAATAACCACTTATATACTTCTATTTTTGCTAATATCGTTTACATACCTCTAAACAAAAGTGCACTCTGAAAGTTCAAATTGTCCATCCTTACGAACTCATTTTAAAATATTTCTCAGGGTTTGATTGGTTTGGCTTTTAATGGGCTTAGAATATTTCTAATGGGTGCGAGAGATTAGGATTTGGGCAAGTGTACTATGGGAAATAAAAAGACATTTTAGTAAGGGTTAATAGCACACAAAAAAAAAATTCCAAACTGATATATTTATGATAAATTTTACCCCAAATTAATTTTTTTAACCTAAAAAAGCTCCAAACCTGGTACACTTATAAGAAAATTGACCTGAATTTATAATCATCAAAAACTCTAAACTAGTATACTTGTGACATATCTACAACCATTAGTTTTCATTAAATTAGGTTAACACTACAAAAAATTCTAAATTGGTACATTTGTGATAAAGAAAGGATAAAAATCCTAAACGGGTAGGCTTATCAACTGCTACATGTCATCTAACTCGAACAATTTAATGGTAAATTTATCATATATGTACTAATTTGGGATTTCTCGTCATATTAATCCTTTTAATAATTAATGGCACAACGGCAATTGGTATGAAGGTGCAAGTGATCTTTAGAAATTAAACTAAAGTATATATTTTGCACTTTCAAAATAATAAAAACATGTAGTGAAAGGCATGCTCTGTTTTTTTTATTTTATATTTTCTTCTAATTCTTTTTAATGTTTGGGGTTATTTATCTATTGCAGTCTGATTTTTGAAAATGCTTCCGGTAGAAACCCCAGAATTTGTTAAGCAGCTCCAAAACGATTGCAATTTTTTTGTTTTTTTGGGTCAGCGTTGCACCTCCTTTGCCAGGAAACGAACAAACAACAAGAAAAACAAGCCGCGATCTCTGGGGCGACCCATACCATTCGTCACATGTCGTGGTTCCCTTCAAAAGACAAAATTACATAAACAAGAGAGAGAGAAAAAAAAAAACAACTCCAAAACTGGACCCAAATTGAATAATTTAGGCCAGCATAAATCCAAGAAAACTCCAATCTCAATCCCCAACCCAACAAAAAAAAAATAAAAATTAAATGTACATCTTTCAACACCGCGTGAAATTTGAAAGAGAAGACAAAGCAACCCTACACCTACTAGTCTCTAGTCCTCCCATCTCATCTCCAACATGAACCGCTCAACAACTCGCCAATTACGTAACCTATCACCACCTCCAAGAAAAAGAACTAGTAAAAATTTTACCTTATCACATCTTTTTTTTTTTTTCACCTAAGTATAGTGGGACACACAACGACAAAATCATATGGCAAATTTTTTTTTTTTTGGTCGAAAAATAATATGGCAATTGACATATATTAATTTAGCAAAAAAAATCACATCTAAATGCCTGGCGTTGTGGAAGTGGGTTCCACTTTCCTCAATTGGATCCCGTTGTTCTGCAATTCTTCCTCGTCGTGGTACACGTAGGCGAAGCCGCCGTGTCGGGTCAGGTCCATGCCCGCCATCTCGTCCTCCGCCGAGATCCGCAGCAGGTTCAGCTTGTGGAGCACGAAGAACAGCGGACCCATCGTGGCGCTGACCCACCCGGTAATCACCAGGATTTGGATCACGTGGGCGGCCAGGAGCTTCCCGCCGCCGCCCATGAAGAGCCCGTAAGGCCGGCCCGCCCCGTACACCTGGGCCACGTAGTCCTCCGAGGCGAAGAGCGCCGTGAAGATCACGCCCCACGCGCCGCACCCGCCGTGGAGCTGCGCGGCCTCGAGCGGGTCGTCGAACCTCACCTTCTCCGCCAGCTTGTTGCAGCTAATCAGCACCACCGCGGCGACGAACCCACATATGATGGCTGCCCAGGGCTCGACCACGGAGCAGCCGGCGGTGATGGCGGCGAACCCGCCGAGGAGGCCGTTGCACACGTCGGTCACGTTCCAGTGCCCGGAGAGGAGGCGCTTCCCGAACAGTGTGGTGAGCGCGGCGGTGCAGCCGGCGAGGGTGGTGGTGACGGCGGTCCGGCCGACGGCGCTCCACTGGCCGTAGTAGCTGCCGCTGGTGTACGGGACGAGGATCTTGTTGAACGAGCCCGGGTTGAACCCGTACCAGCCGAACCAGAGGAGGAAGGTGCCCAGGACGACGAGGGAGGCGGAGTGGCCCCGGAGGGCGACGGAGCGGCCCGAGTGGTCGAAGCGGCCGATGCGGGGTCCCTCGATGAGGGCACCCCAGAGGCCGGCGATGCCACCGACCATGTGGACGACGCCCGACCCGGCGAAGTCGATGACTCCTGACCCGAACAGCAAATCGTTCGAATTGAAGGCACTGGCCCACCCGTCAGGGGACCAGAACCAATGGGAGACGACGGGGTAAACAAACCCGGTCAAGAAGGCGGAGTAGATCAGGTAGGCGACGAACTGGGTCCGCTCGGCGATGGAGCCGCTGGTGATCCCGGCGGCGGCGATGGCGAAGGCCCACTGGTAGAGGAAGTTGCTATAGTCGATGGTTGGGGAGGGGACTTCCTTGAGGCCGAAGAAGTGGCGGCCGATGAAGCCGTTGGAGGGGGAGCCGAAAGCGAAGGCGAAGCCGAAGAGGTAGTAGAAGAGGCCCCCAGCAGCGGCGTCGAGGACGTTGGTGAGCATGATGTTCATGGTGTTCTTGGCGCGGACGGAGCCGGCGCAGAGCATGGCGAAGCCAAGCTGCATGGAGAAGACGAGGTAGGCGGAGAAGAGGAGGTAGGTGGTGTCGACGGCGTAGGAGGTGTCGGAGAGGCGGCCGGAGACGGAGGAGAGCTGGTCGCAGATGTAAGAGGCGGCGGCCGTGGCGTCGGAGGCGTTGGGGCCGAAGAGGGGCGCGAGCTGGGCGGCGGAACAGCTGGCGGCCGAAGCCATGGTTGATTGTGAGAGAGAGAGAGAGAGAGAGAGAGAGAGAGAGTTGAGGGCGTAGTGAGAGAAAATCAGGGGAGGGACATAGGGAGGTGTTTAAATAGGATTGCGACCGAATCTGAACTGAACGAGGAGAGAGAAGACGATTTTTACTCGGCGCAGGAGGAGACGAAGCTGTGTGGAGAGAGAGAGAGATAAATATTTTGCGCGTATTTCACATACATTAAGGTGCATTTAATTTTAGTCCCTAATCTTATTTAACAGTGAAAATACACACCTGTGTAAAATACACACCTATGCATTTAATTTTAGTCCCTAATTTTAAAGAGTATATAACTACCATCTCAAATCAAAAACGTATAATACTTTTTGTGTAAAATTTTTTACAACTATGTATTTTAAAATGTTTATTAGGAAAAAAATTATTAAATGGACCTTATCTTTCATAAAAAAAAAAAAGAGTATCTTACTTTCTTATCTCCTTTTCCCAAGCCGGTTTTGTTCATAAATTTATTCATATAAGTCATAGTGCCGAAAGGACCACTAAATACCGCATCTAAAAGGTCAATATGAGAAAAATTATATTTATTGTGTATAGACAACATAAATTTTTATTTTTTTCAAGGTTTCATTTTTCTTTACAACTTCCAAAACCTACTCTTGGCTGGGAATCACTGTGTGTGTGTATATATGTACATGTTGTTTCTTAGAAAAAGTGCGGCGACAAAAAATCCTGAAAAGGTCGATAAATGTGTCATCATCTTTACGAACAATACCTTTTTCTGTGTGAACGAAGACTTTTCAGATTCGCTCCGGTACATGTAGCTTTGTTTTATGAAAAAGTTCATATACCATGATAAATTCTCCCTTGGATGTATAATATTTTATCCGGCAAGGTTTAAACATGTAAATATCGAATAATTAACGCGAATTATAAATTTCAGCTATAGCAATAACTTCTGGACATTGCGAGTTACAAGACCCATAAGTACAATAATCTAGAGAGCTTCTATATTTTAATGCAAATAGTCAAAAGAATTGAGGCCATTTTGGACCTAAAAAATCCACTGTTCCTGCATGTTTTTGATCCGTTTAATATTTGATGGTTAACTTAAGCCTCTTTACTCAGTATCTAAAGATCTTAGCAAAGAAATAAACCATATCTTTATGTTGATATTTTTTTAATTGTTTCTCGATTCGGTCCCAACCTTTCGACTTTCGCAGTCTAAACCTAAGGTGAAATTTTCTTAAAAGAAGAAAGAAAGCAAGCTTCAATTAGCCCGTTTGTTTTTGCCTCATGAAAGAAAAGAAATACTATTATTCTGCCAAAATCCAAAATATTACTCGAATTTACAAGAGTAATAAAAAAAGTGTCACGTCCCTATTCCCGGGTACGCAGCAAAGATCGGTGTCAAATCGTCCATCGGGTCATAAGGGATAGCGTCTTAGGTACACCATCGACCCACTATACTTTACTATGCATGCGGAAACGTACAATACTCCCGGACAATAAAAAGACAGGGATAGAAAAGTAGGAAGCACATTAATTCGAAACATCGTTTCGTCTACAATTCGTCCTATTTCAATAAGGTCAATACACAAATTGGCTCCATACTTCGGAGCAGGGTAAGGTTAACTCGTATCTACTTCGAACAAGAGGCTACGTCACCCTTGTTCTCAACATCAACTCCCAAGGAAACCATAAGCTTCATTACTTCAGGATCGAAAATGTTACCCATGACGGGGTGAGATATAATCTTCGTGAGCCAATGCCTAAGCCCGGTTAAGGAGTTGATTTGTCCAGAATATCCTATCAATCAATCACATATCACAAGACACATACATATCAACCACAGGCAACTTACCCCGCCATACATTGGACACCATATCACAAGAGTACAACAAGAGTGCAACATATGATCATTTATTAATTGATGATTCGTCCTATTTCAATAAGGTCAATACACAAATTGTCATGCATAATGCAACGTGAGTGCAACATATGATCATGTCAACTCAAAGCAACAATCGTTCAAATAATCGTAATGCATCCAAGCATCAATCGGACATTGGACACCATATTAGGCCCATTTATTAATTGATGATTCGTGACAATTAATGAAATCTACATTGCTCATTAACGAGTGTTTTCTATAAACCAGGCATCGTTCCATATCCTATCGGTGATAGCATCAACAAGCGGTGAACCCATGCACGTGGCACTCCAGGCATAGCGAGTAGGCATTCCCAAAGGAGCATCGGCCGCCCTTCACAAGTTACAACTAGCATCCGATAATCTATCCATACTCCATACCAGTGTGTACCGTACCTAGAGAGTCGGGCATCTAACAAGTCGTGTGATTTCATGTTGTAAGCATGGTACAAACTTATTAGGCCTCGCATCATCTTTTCACCATATGACCATTCATTTCATTTGACAATCAACCGGTTCTTATCTTTAATTATAGTCGGGTTCTCATGCAACATGCTCAAGACTCGACCCTCAGCCATTTTCGTGCTAAAACATGTATTTTGAGTCGCACGAGGTCATATGAATGCATCATGCTACCCCCACTACTTTGCAAGTAAACACAGGGCAAGTAGTCACAACCGTCTGTCTATTTTAGCCACCAATAAATCAAATCACCCCATCACATGATTGACATGAATAGCCAATTCAATAGCAAATATACACACTTTGAGAACTAACTTCATTCTTATAAAAAGGGTCTCGAATCAAGCAATCAAGCCTCAAGCAATTGAAATAGACTAACCTCCTTGATTAGGGTCATTTAACCTAAATCCAATTTCTAACCTAAACCGACCCTAATCGATCTACCTAAATGCCTAAATAGTCTAATCATACTAGTTTCGAATGCAATTAGCGAATTAACTAGGGATTAGAGGTTAACTCACAATCAAATGATCTTGAGGTGACAATAACGGTCTTTGGCGAGTTCTCGTCCGAGATTCAAGAGCAATGGACGTTGATTCGGTTCAATGACGACTATAGCTCGTAGTCAAGACCTGTTCGGGGCTGGCCGGGTGTCCATGGGTAGCGGCGAGACTCCGCGATGGCCTAGGGACGTCCTAAGAGGCTTAGGGAACTCCGAGAAGGCAGCAGCAAGCCACGGGAACGAGCAGCGGCCTCGGTTCCCTCAAACAGAACGAAGAAGCGAACAGATCAAGTATCCACCGACTAGCCTCGTTCGAAGCATGAATTCATGAATATAGAAGGGTTTCTTCGGCAAACAGACCTTCAAATCCGAGTTTCGTTGATCTTACGGTAGCGTAGGGAAAAATGGAGCTCAATTTGGCTTCCTGACGAGCTCAAACGAGCAATTTCTTCCCGTGCGTGTAGAAAATCGAGAGAGAGAGAGAGAGAGAGAGAGAGAGAGAGAGAGAGCGAGAGAGAGAGACATACAGAGGGAGAGAGGCGATTTGGGAGAGGATAAGGAGAGAGAACATGGACGGTAGCCGTCCATTGACTAAGGGGTCTCGAGAAAAGGTGGGTCCGTCTTCATTAAATGCTTTGATAGGAACCCTAGGGGTGGTTTTGTCATTTCTAAAATTAGTCGAGGGCAATTTGGTAAATGTGAACTCCAGGGGTAATTTGGGTATTAGGCATTTCTACAAAGGGCATTCTCATCCAAACTCAAGTTGGTTTGGCTAGAACAAGGCTTAGGCTTAGGAATTCCAATCCTAAGATACAACGATCGATCGATCGAAACCTAAACTAATTCGATCGACGATTTAGGAAATCCTTGATTTCTATCACTTAATCCTTAATAATCCAATCTCAAGAAACAAAATGGGATTCATAGCTAATCCATAGACCATATTCTAATAAAGAAAAGATATTGAATTTTTCGGGACGTCACAAAAAGTATATGTAGATTCATGTCAACATTTATACCTTTTCTTTCTTATAAAAAAGTCAAAATGCGTGTTTTATGCCCCATACCCATCGGAACGCTAACATCCCATCCTTAGTCGTTAAGTTGTGACGTCCCATGATGCATCACCGACCCATTTAAAATTTTATATCTCTATTAAGCGCACACGAAGAGATTCACTTCCCCGGACCAACAAAACAAGAGGGATAGTTACAAGGAAAACAACAAACAACGAGATAGCAAAATGTATTCTTATTTAATTACTGTTAACCCTGGAAGGATTACATGTACATGCCTACCACGAGGCCGCTCCCTACTATACTGCGTACTCAAAAAGGGGTGGCGTGGTGGGGTTAACCTATCTCCTCTACCAAAAGTATAGCCTAAAAAGGATAAGCCTTTAGAGCTTATCACCACATCTAACCATAACCCAAGAGAGGCTCCGGATCGACTCATCCTCTTCCTCATCCGGACCGGTTCCTGTTCGGGGGTCGAAAAATATTTAGAACAACAACGATGAGAATAAATCTTAGCAAGTCAATGGCTTATGCCTTGATTAGGAGGTCAACTCACTCGGATGTATTTAAAACCTCACAACACAATATAGTATATATATATATATACACACACACAAGTATGCTATCACACAATCTTAAGCTACTTTATTTGCCTTGGCACGTGCCTTGCACGTTATAATCCACTATACATAATTAAATGCAATTAATTCAATAATACAAACAGAACAGATGTCAACTTTCTCGTGCACGGTGTGCTTAAGCATACTCTTATCATTATGGCCACTCATGGCATGCTCGTTCTCACACGAGGGTCTTTCGATTCTATCGGCATTTGTTTATTCGATCAATTATAGCCGATTAGGGGTACGTTTATTTTTCTACTGGGGTCTTTCGCGGAATTTATCCAGATCGATCAATTACGATCGATCGAGGGCACGCTTGTCTTTTTACGGGAGTCTTCGACTTATTCGGATATTTATCCTTTCGATCAATTATAGGCGATTGAAGGCATGCCCATCTCGTACGGGGGTCTTCTCGACTTATCCAGGAATTCTCGAATTAATGCAACTTTCATGTAGTGTATGCATTAAATAAATTGCACGTGATCACATACACACAATTCAATTACCAATTCAACATACTTTCCTGTGCTTACATCATTGGAAATTGCCAATCAATTCATTACATAAGTCAATTTATATGGCTAGTCCCAATATCGATATCATAATTTAATATTAAACATTACACGAGGTCACATTAATAAATATAATGTCTAACTGCTGAAAATTAATTTATGCAATTAGAGAATAATAATTATTGACATAATCCGACAACTTACTATAAAAATACCGATAGCTTATCATAGAATACTAGATAGCTTATCATGAAAATAAGTGATAGCTTATCATAAAATTCTTGATAGGTTATCACAAAAATAGATGATAGGTTATCATAAAATAGGGGATAGCTTATCATAAAATAACAATATCTTATCATAGAAATACCGATAGCTTATCATAAAAATATCGATAGCTTATCACATAAAATACCGATAGCTTATTCCTTCCTCGATAACTTATCAAGATCACTTATCACTTATCATGATAGCTTATCAACTAATCACTAATTAAATTAATACTAAGCATACTTAAACTAATCTAAACTCATCCCAATCAAGTTTAACATACTAATCAAGGGATTAGGGCGATAACTCACCCGATTACAAATCCGAGGACACCGGCGCATCGGTGACGGCGAGGGCTACGCGTAGGTTGGTCCAAAATCAACATGGAACCACCGAGGACCATCGAACAGCAGCCACACGAGACCCGGTTGTGCTGGTTTTGCTTGACGGAGCTTGAATCGAAGTAAGAACGGACCGGGTCTCACCAACCAGCCTCTGTCCAGCATAATTTCGTGAAAATACAACAGTTTCTTGGACAAACAGCCTTCATATATGAGTTTTCCTAGAATCTTACGATCACGTAGGAAAAAATGGAGCTTAATTCGCCCTCGGACGAGCTCAAACGAGAGATTTCTTCTCGGGCGCGTGCGAGAAAATAAAGAGAGAGAGAGCTCGGGATGAGGGAGGTTTCTCCGAAAATTCAAAAGAGAGAGAGAGAGAGAGAGAGAGAGAGAGAGAGAGAGAGAGATGGATAATATCCCCTTAGGCTTCTTGAACAAGCTTGGGTAGGATAAGAACCCCTCATTAAGGCTTGCCACAAAAGTCTTCATTCCATCAAAGCTTCTTGTCTTTTGCTAATAATGCAAGAAGGAAATTTGATCTTTTCACAAGGTAAGGGCATTTTGATAATTTCATAAAGTATAGTATGAGGTACTATACGCGTATGTGAGCTAGTATTTTGTACGAATTCGTATAAATTGAAATTGGGCTCAAATGAATAGAGTTTGGGCTTTAGAATGGCTTAATGGGCTTTAGTGGGCGTACTTGGGCCCAATTGGGCTTGACTTGGGCCCAATGGCCGAACCCTACTTGGGCTTGAGGCCCAATGGGTCCTCGTTCGGACCACTTTCTCGTAGGCTCCAAATCTCGGCCCGTCGATCCTTAAATCGAGAGTTTTGAGAAAACCGATAAATTGACATCTCAATGAGGCGATGTCCAAATGTTTAGTCATGAGATCCTCAAAGATTCGATACCCACATTCGAATTCTAATCCATGGTAAAAATCGATCGATCACAACTATAGTTCATCTCGAGCTAACGGGCGGCTTCTAGGAGTTACGTGTATTCGACCCGTAGTTGATAATATATCAATCCACGTTTAAGCTATCTCGAGCCTTGGACGACCTTAGTTGTCATGTAAGCTGCGATGGGTCAATCACTAGTTCCAATTTATACGATCATTAGGAATTGGTTAGGATTGTTTGCAATTCATACAATGGTAAAGCGGGGTCACCCACGATCCAATTGTATACTATTGTCGAAACTTTCTATAGCCATACCTTGATCGGTCTTTAATGGCTCAAAATTGTCCCTCATCAATCCTTATGATCGAATTGTCAATCCATAGTTGAGTTCTCGTGTCGAGCGTATTTATATCCTTAATAGCCTTTCCCTTCGAGTTAGCCTATCATGAGTGATCAATTCAGAGTGAGAATTACTAACATTGCATCGATTAAAATCGTCATTTCATTACATCCCGAATAGGGTCAAGTTTTGGAGATATTACAGACATGAATCCGGGTACTTAAATTAAGCAATCGAGCATGTCATAAGCCTTAACTTTGTAACTCTTTTTTTAAAATATATGCAATTTCTTGTGCACCTAGATTGAAACTTATATATGTAGTTCACAATCTTTGAGTTTTATAAATTTTTACTAGCATAACGTAAGCACTTCCTTAGTCACTTGAGAAATTAATCTGGAAATTCTAGCTCATTTTGCTTTTATCGAAATTCATAAATCAAAATGGGTTGTGATAATTGAAAGCTTTGAAAATTTACCAATTATCGTGACCTAAAATTAGGCTAACGGATGATCGGGTTAATTAAATCAACTAACTTAATTCGAGACCCTCCTAGGTCCTACCGAATCGCAACTTAAATTCAATTCATGAAAAATTATTCGTTTAGAGTCGCCACTAATCTTTTACGGTAGGTCGATTATAAACCTATATAAAATAGCGGGATGACTATTTTATTCCTATGAACCAGAGAAAATATGTTCGGGGACTTGGTTACATTAATTGAAAAAATTAATGCCCTTTTGGTACCAATTTCATGAAAAATCTTTTTCGATTGATCGATGCGAAGTTGATGATTTATTAGGAAAATGTGATATGAATTATATGATATGCGAAAAAAGGGATTTGATTTTTTTTTGTATTTTTTTGCAATAATAAAACAAATTAAAAGCAATCAAAAATTTGAACAAAAATAAACAAAAATGCCCATAATGTATACCTTTTAATCCAAATTTTTCGATAAATTCACTCATTCCCAAAGATTTGGGCAAGAACAGAATTTTATCCGCTACATTCTCGAATATTCGAGCTAGTATGCGGATAATTGCGTAGAACAACATCATCCCTTTTGCCAAAGCGCAAAATAGGAAATCTATACTAAATTACCGTCTCATTCCATAAGATTATGGCTAAGGCATGTAATTTATTTTTCCTTGTCTCACATGGGAGCATATATTATGGGCATGTTTGTTTAATAATGTGCAAATTTTATAACAAACAAACATGATAAAATAAAAAAAAGCCAATTGAATTTGAATTTTGAAAATTAGGAGGGGTGGCCGAAATTGTTCAAGTGGGGATCTACCTTTTCTCATCTAAAATTTGATCTAATTTAAGAAAATTATCTTTAAGATTTGAAAATTTGATTTAATATAATTCTCAAAAATTCGGATATTAGCTAATGGAATTCAAATCTTATCTCCAATAAAATAATTTCAGAAAAAATCACAAGAGATAAGATCAAACAATCATCCCAACCAACTCATATGTCGAGAGATAAACATTCGAAGCAAAATATTATCCACAACAAATCAGACATTCTCCCATTCGAATATTCTCAAAGATTAGATGAAATTTAAGCTAATAAACCTCACCCACAACATAGAGATAATACCACATAATCAAGGATAATGTCAACTAACCAATTATGGATAAAATTCAAGCATAGATCATCCACGAGCCTAAAGTAATTCGGCCAAGTGTTACATGTATGCAAAAAATCAATTTATTTTGCCAAGAAATCCAATCTTTTTCAACTTACTTATCTTAATCTTAGAAATTATCGAACAAAGCTTTTTGAGAAAAGATATTTCCAATTAATCACATCAATTCTCAGGAAATTCAATTACATTCGTCCAATTTCATGATCAAATTAAGTTTATTAGAAAAATTAGAATTTTGTACCATGATAATCCAAATTTCGGTTCATGCTAGAATTGATGGAAAAGGCTTTGGTTTTCTCAACTTTAATCACAAAATCATGTGCATCTGAGAGAGCCTAGAAACAACAACGCGAGTTATCAAGTCAACAAGCATCAATTAGCAATTAAAGGTCAAGAAATATTACCTTTCCCAAGTAAAATTCCAACAAATGCGGCTTTAAAATTGCGCTTGAAATAATCCCCTTCGCCCCTTATTCGAGCTTGAATCGCCACTAAACCTTCTCAAATGATCTACCACAAGCAGCAATAGAGTTAGATCTTTGTATGACAATAAAATCGAGGCTAATCAACCTTATTCAGTGCCTGATCAATGGCTAAATGAGTAGCGCCTGCAAATTGGCTTTGGCCTCTTACTCGATGAGCCGGTGGAGGAGCGGTTGAAACGGTGGAGCTCCGAGGCGACGGCGGCTAGCTGAGATGGTAGCGAACAACCAGAGCTATGCTGGAGAGCTGAGATGATCGTTGAGGGGCTGAGCATGGCAAGGACGCCGGGCTAGTGGTGGTGCGCGAAGCAAAGGCGGCACATGGTCAAGGACGCCGAGGAAATCTCAACTGAATAGTATGTTCGACCTAGAGGATCGTCTCGACCATGGGGGAAACGATCGACCCTTGAACTCTTCAAGTATACCGTCCTCGATTCAACTCTTCTAATTGTCGTAAATTTCAAGGTGGTCCCATGGAATTAGTGATTGCGAAGGGTTCATTTTATAGAGCTCGGTCCTCGAAGTCCTAGTTGGGGTAGGAGTCTTCGTATATCACCTAACCTAGCTAGAGTAGGACTCAATATTAACCATTGGATGAATGGAGTTTCAATCTAATAAAACTCTAGCTAGATAAGTATCACAGATCAATAGAACTCTTGGATTTTTCTGAAATTTTGAAGAGTCCTATTGTTCCTAGGACTATGAAATTCAGTCATATAGGGAACCACATGGGCTGGCCGAAAGTCTCATGGTCTTGTGGGCTCTTGGCGACATATCGAGCCTAGGTCGGGCTCTATAATTAAATAGATAATTAATTAAGGGCCCTTCATAATTAAATGATTAAAATGGGCTGAATTGATTTTGAATTAAGGTCCAAACTCATGTAAATTTCGACACCCCCTACCATGCCTTAACCGAAATTCGCAGACCGAGTTTGGTCCAATCGCTGTCAATTGACTTGCCCATGGTCCGAATGCAATAATATGCATGATTGACGAAAAATAAATATGCAATGTATGACAAAATTAATTTTTGGGAGAAATATGATTAATTCTCATTTTAATGCTTGAAATGAATGATTTTTTAAAAATCAAAATTTATGTATCAACAGTTGCCCCCTTTTGAGTGGAGGCTCGCAAAGGTTTCACTCAAAGACAAATTGAAACCTAAATTTTGCAAATGCAAGTGATGAAATATGATTTTTGGTGAGACCTCTAATCCCATTTTCCGATGTGAATGAAAATGATGCATGATATGCAAGACTCGTAAATAACACGTGTCATGACTTCGCCTTTCGAAGAATGAATTAGAAAAACCTATACATGGATCGCATATGAAAATACCTACTTTACCGAATACCTCATAATGCTTATGATTCCCTTAATTTCTAAGCTTCTTATGTGTGCGAGGATCTCAAAATATTGGTGCCTTATCTGTTACCGAAGTTTCATTCGATGCAAGACAATACACGATCTCGAAATAAAGAAATGTGCCCGAGTTATGGTTTAAGCTGCACCACTTTGTCTCTTGGGGCTGCCATTGTTTCAGTGAGCCACTATGAGGTGGTAAGACGCTTCTCGACACCTCCAATGTTAATGGGTCATGTATCAATTGAAAATGTCTCTTGAGACCACCATCGTTTTAGTCGGTTATCATGAGTCGGTAAAATGTTTATCCGGACCCCCATCGTCTTGGTAGGTATCGTGAGAAATGAACAACTATCATTTCAGCATGAGTGCAAAAGATGTACTACATGAACTAAATCGGTGTGAATACAAAATGGTGTGACATTTGAATAGGTCGGGACAATCACAAAAGGGGTATGTTATACGAATCTTATCAAGCATGAACATAAATATCTTATAAGCGCGAACACAAAGTGAGGTTGTGTCGTACGAATCTTATCGGTATGAACATGGAGAGGGATCAAAATGACAACCAAATTCAATTTTGAAAAGGGTTCGGAAAACTAATTGGGATTTTCCGAGCAATGGTTAAGGAATGACTAGGATGTTTGCATCATACCCGTTCATTCATTTAAAATAGAGCTGCAAATAATAAGTCAAAACTTGTTTGCATAACAAAGTTTTCACTAGAGAATTTATCAATGAGGAAACCGGTCTGATCCTTTTGAAACATTCGATCAATTTGAATGAGGAACCTTAAGTCATAAAGGACGTTTTACTCACTCTCATGAAAAGGCTTTTGAAAACCCTATGCGGGCATGAGAAACACTCAAAACCTGTCATTTTCACACTTGACAAGGGTTCGGGTGTTCTCACAATCAGTATGACCGGACCACAATCGTATGACCAGACCAATTTGTAAGGTCTTTTGCAAGAACCGTAATTCAGGCTTGGTCAAAGGTTCATCTAAAGGGACTCATGTGAGTTATTTGGCTATGAAATGAACTGAAATTTTCGTCACCGTGCATCGGGTTTACAAAATCAGGAACCCCGCAAAATGAGATAAAACAATCTTGCTCGTACTTCTTCGAGCGATATTTATAAACATTTGAAATTCTAAGTTAACTCAAGTGCCCTAATTTGAAGAAACTTTTGGTGAGGGTTGTAACGTAGGTTTACGGTAGGCTTAGAAATGAAAGGCCTATTTGCAACAAAGGGTATATGATGATGGTATTGATGATCATCCATCCTTGGCACCTTGAGCATGGGTGCTGCTAACAAGCAACTTCTTTTGATCTCCTTCAAAAATGATCTTTCTTGAAGAGCACTTTGTGAGCAAATTCAGTCGAGACCCCTTTTCTCTTATGCGGCACTTGTTTCTTTTGCTCTTTTCCTCTCTCTTTTTTTTTTCCTTTTTTGATCTTGAGAATTTTTCTTTCTTTTGAATGCTCAGGATTTTCTAAAGGGTGAGCCTTTACTTTTCTTACTCCCTACTCCCGTTTTCTTCCGTTTTTTTTTTTGTGAACTTTTCCCAAAAGGAAGGAAGGATCTCATCGGAAACTTTTACACATTTTGCTTGACGGATCTTTCGAGTTTGAGCTTGTCCCATGGCGCTATGTTTCTCCTTTGCCAAACGCTTCGAAATGGCTCCAATTTTACCATGAGAATGATCACTAGTCGGGTTATGAGAAATGAATCCACCGCTCAAGTTGGGTTAAGCAAAAGATTAAATATGTGGTTTATAGAAATGAAGTGCTCTTCATCATTTTTCAGGCACTTGAACTAACATAGAATTCGCACACAATAAATATACTTGAAGATTGATGCAAGTGAAAGCAAGAAAATTCTAACCATTCTTTGAATTTTCTAAAATTGCCCTAATATGGGATTGTTCCGACATGGGTATGAAATGAAACCACCATCCAAAGGGTTTGAGCAAAGGGTAACTTGTAGTGTATGGATAGAGGAAACGAATGCCTCTCATCATTTTAGTCATCATACTTCTCGCGAGATAACCCTTTACCTTGTGAGTATGGAAATTCTCATGCTCAACTCACTAGGGATCATGATATATAGGACATGTATGGAAATGGCTTGCCGTTGTCCTTACGTTTTGCATTTAAAATGATCAATTCAATTCGATCGAGAGATTTCCTGATTGAAACTATTTCGCAATGAAGATTAGTAATGCAAACAGAAAGCAAGTATAAACAATTCATGAAGAAACCTCGGATGCATATTATAACTTGATCATCGAATGTCGTAGCAAATCAAGTATAATACATCTTTATAACATCAAAATTGATAGGACTGGTGAAAACTTGACCATCCATCTCTTCTAGGATCGGAGCATCACCTAGGAGCACATTCCTCACAACATACGATCCACTATAATTCGGAGCGAACTTCCTTTCTAGAAGTAGCACTATGGGTAATAGCTTTCGCAAACAAGATCCCCAACTCGTAAATGTCGAGGCCAAACCTTCTTGTTGAAGAATTTAGCAACCTCTCGCTAATAACACTTGGCCATTACATATTTCCTTAAGCCGCTTTTCATCGATTAGGTTCGATTGATCCATCCTCTATTAGATCCATTCAGCTTCGGTTAGCTTGACTTGAGATAATATACGTAAGGAAGGGATCTCCACCTCAACCGATAATATTGCTTTCATTTCGTATACAAGAGAATACGGAGTTGCCCCTATACATGTTCGGATCGAAATCCAATATGCCATAAGTGCAAATGGCAACATCTCTCATGCAATCACGATAATTCTCAATCGTCTTAGTCAAGATCTTCTTGATATTCTCATTAGTGCTTCCATTTGCTCCGTTCATCCGAGGACGGTACATAGAGGAGTTCATATGCTTGATCTTGAATTCCTTGAACAAATCATCAACCAGTTTGTTGTTCAAGTTTGAGCTATTGTTAGTGATTATAGCTTTAGGTGAACCACATCAAGCAATGATGTCCCGACAGATGAATTTCACGACATTTCATGCGGTGATTGCCAAGTGTGATGCGGCTTCGATCGCAACCAGAAATGAATCGATGCCCATTAGATGCTTTAGGATTAACCGAACCAATCCATCGTTGCCGCACATAGAAAATGGCCACGGCTTAGATAACCGATGTAAATCGTTCAAAGGAACATTTATGTTGTCACTATGAATCGACACTTGTGATAGCTTTGAACGTGTTGAATACAATCACTCTCCAGGGGTGAGCCGATAATAGCCCAACCTCGTAATCTTCTTGGCTATCATGTTTTCATTCATGTGTGGACCACGCATTCCTTCATTTACTTCCATCATTAGGTGGACTGCTTGATAGAATCAATGCATCTTAAAAGAATCGAATCAAAAGACCGTTTGTACAAACTCTCTCCGCTCAAAAAGAACTTCGAGGTCATTTTCTTTATGTACCTTTGATTAGATACGGTACTTTTCTTAGGAAACTCCTACTTTTGAATATAGGTCTTGATATCAAGGTATTATGGATCGGGCTCTTCATTATGGTCATGCAATACACCAGCTTCTCAATATCTCGATCTTCGTAGCTCGACCCGTAATCCATTGGTGACTTGCAACATCGAAGATAGGGTAACTAACGCATCGCCGAACCGATTGTGAGTCCTGGATAGTTACTCGAATGAGACATCATCAAACTCCTCAACTAACTCATCCAAATACTCATGGTAAGGTAACAACTTAGCGTCCCGTGTCTTCCATTCTCCAACAATCTAGAGGATAATTAAGCTGAATCTCCGAACACCTTGAGTCGGGTTATTCTCATTTCAATTGCAACCTATAGCCGGAGAATACATGTTTCGTGCTCTGCTATGTTATTAGTGTAAGGAAACACCAACTTTGTTGCTACGGGGTAGTGTTGTCCACCAAGGAATATTAAAACCGCTCCCATACCCGACCTAGATAAATTCACGTCCCCGTCAAAATACATGGTCATGGTATAGTCATCCACCAACATGATTCGATCCTCGGAATGATAGATTTCCTTGCCCTGTCCCGGATCTCAACTAGGATGTTAGCCAAGACGCATCCCTTAACTAATTTTTGTGATATGTACCGAACATCAAACTCATAAATAAGAATCCGCCACTTTGCGAGCTTCCCGACCAAGGAGGGATGATTTAGCAGGTATTTGAGAAGATCACATTCTGTTACCAATAGTACTTGATATTGCAGAGTATATCGCCGTAGCCTATGTTATACCCATACTAAGGCTAAACATATCTTCTCAACTTCGTAGTATTTTAATTTAGAGATCGTGAACTTCTTACTCAAATAATAGATAGCCCGTTCTTTCCCATCCTTCCGACTCGCTTGAGCTAGCATGGCACCTAGTGACTCACTATGGATTTTGAGGTAAAAGATCGAGATTGCCCCGGTATTGGGGGATAAATACGGGTGGATTCATAAGGTGTTGCTTCAATTTCTCAAAAGCTTTCTCGCATTCGCTATCTCACTTGACTAACATATTTTTCTTTAGCAACTTAAGGAAGGGCTTAGCAGTTTGCACAATTGGGAAATGAATCGAGCAATATAATTCAGCCTATCCATGAGCTTCAAACTTCCTTGACTAATGAAGGTAGCTTGAGCTCACGCATAGCTTTCACTTTGGACGAATCAATCTTAATGCCTTTGCTACGACGATGAACCCGAGCAATTTGCCGAGCTAGTGCCAAAGACACACTTGGCCGAATTGAGGCGTAACCCGAAATTCCGAAGTTTGTTGATCAATTTCTTTAAGGTCTCTATGTGATCTTCTCCATGCCTTGTCTTTGCAATCATATCATCGACGTAGACCTCGATCTCACTATGCATCATATCATGGAACAACGTGACAATGGCCATTGGTAGGTAGCACTAGCATTTTTAAGACCAAAGAGCATCACCTTATAATGGAATGTCCCCACGGGGTGATGAATGCAATTTTCAGTTTATCATCCTCGTTCATCAAGATCTCGATTATCACGTAAGAAACCATCCATGAAGGAAAATAGTTCGAGCCCGGTGTGCTGTCTACAAGCACATCAATGAGCAAGAGCGGAAAGTCATCCTTAAGACCGGCCTTATTGAAGTCTCGGTAGTCAACACATACTCTAACCTAATCATCTTTTTTTGGCACCGAACTATATTAGCAACTTAGTCCCGAGTATTTGATAGTCTCAATAAATCTCACGTCAAGAAGTTTCATGAATTCTTCTTTGATCTTGTTTGCCAGCTTTGGTTTAGCCATTCTTTGCCTTTGCTTCTTAGGTTCAACCGAAGGATCGGTCGGTAAATAATGTTCAACGATGGATCGATCAAGACTGGACATATCCGCGTAGGACCGGACAAAGATGTTCTAGTAATCCCTCAAGAGCTTAGTCGGGCGTTAAGTCATGTCTTCAAGAATATTTGCCCCAATTTTAATAAGGTTGATCGATACGATCTCCTCACCGATAAAGGATTTAGCTTTCTCATGCTGCTCCAAATCTCGACATATCTCCTCATCATCGAAATCGGACTTGTTTGAATTGTCTCGCATTATATACTTCAGGATCCACTGGATTTCCCTCATCGTATTTGCCCTTGAAATATAAAGCAATAAATCAATAAAACAAACAGGGTTTAAACATGCATTGGTCTCGCAATTTTTTCGAAAATTATGTGTGAATTTTGAAGGATTTTATTTTCGAAGATCGGGGACAAGAATTCTTGAAGAAGCCCAACTCTTCGTTCTTACCAATTTGTTCGATCGTTGGTTTTCATCATCGGTCTAGTTTTGGATACTTCAACAAAATTCTAAAAATTTAATGAAATGTCTATGTAATTTTATTGATATTAAATAAATGATTTACATTTTATTGGAAGGGAAATCCTAAAGTGCGACATCTAATGGAAAATGAAATCCTAAGAAAGTAATAAAAATTCCAACGCAGGGAAAACATAAACACAAAAAATGTTACTCCGAATATAAACCCCGCAGTGGATCATCAAATATGGCATTGACGGACGGCGTTCGGGGCTTAGGCACCATGTAAGGCTCCTTCTCGGGTGTTGCATGGGATCCTCAAATATGGCAAAGCAATGGTCGGATCATCGAACGAGCCGGTAAGGTCGGGGCCTTATCATTGACTTCATCCTCGTCTAGCATCATTGGTTCGGTTAGAGTATTCTAGCCTTCGGTGAATCGGGAACATAATCCTTAGGTCGTCGAAGAAACCGGGTCGACTCATTATAAACACCGACTCCAGTGACCGAAAGGTAGTATAAAGAGGTGGTGGTAAAGAGTTGTGTTTCGGCCATCGCGGCCTATCACATGTCTTCTTCCACGTCTAGATCGGCCGCGCCCACGTATCCCGGACCAACTATATGGGATTGCCCATTAAGTTTAATAGGGGTGTGAATCCCTTGGTCATATAGGCCTAGACCCGTGCCAAGTTTGAATTTACTTGCCGATCATTACCCTAGCTACCATGAGGAAGCGCTTGATACTTCAGGAAATGGTAAGGGACTTTTTTGGCAATGCGTGAATAGTTTGTACCAGCTCGGAAGCATGATACAAATCCTCTTCAAGATAAGCTAGCTCAATGTAAGGGATGGCCGTCTCATTGAAAATTCGATGATCCTCCTCACCATGGACGATAACCGGTTTACGCTAGACCACGAACTTAATCTTCTAATGCGGACTTAACGGTACAACACCGGCATTATGGATTTATGGATGGCCTAGTAACATATTAAAGGTTGAAGGAATATCAAAGACTGGAACAAAACATCAAACATAGAAGGTCCGATCTCGGATCTTAAGGTGGATTTGCTCCCAGGATGTTCTTCTTCACTCCATCAAAGGCTCGCGAGGTCAACTCCAAGGTGACTCAAAGTGGCTAGGGGATACATGTTTAATGCTTGACCCGTTGTCAATGAGGACACGGGCCACGTGAGTCCGCTTATGTTTGACCGTAATGTGCAAGGCTTTATTGTGATCTTGTCCTTCAGCGGGGATCTCAACATCTGCGAACGCGACCTGGTCCTTTGAAAAGGATTGCCCCGACAAAGCTCTCTAACCTATCTTAGTTAATATTTTCAAGTACATGAACCTGGCCCAATACTTTCATTAGAGAATTTCGGTGCTTTTTGGATGATCAAGGAGCTCCAAAGAAGGAAACTTAAGTCGACAACTTCCTTAACTCGATCAACAATATTGTATTCACTCACTTTGATCACGGTTAGAAATTCTTTTGTGTCCTTCTCAAGAACCCTCTTGGCCGGCCGATCATCGCATAAGCACGCCCGCACCTGGTTATGAGAGCCCGATCATAAGACCAAGGAACCGCTTTGTTGTCTTTGTAGAGAAATGGTTGGGGTGAAGTGATCATGAGACTTTTGGGGATAACAATCCCTATAGCATCCTCCGAACGGGCATATCAACTAGTTTCGGGTCGGTTTTAATCAAGCTTGCAACATCCATCGTAATTGGGCTTTTTGGTTGGGACTTAGCTTGAGGAGTAACTAGTGCTACGAACTCTTGATCCCCGTCAATGACAATTTGAGACATGGTTTCCACCAAACCATCTTGGTTCGCACATACAATTATGACGTCCCGCATCGACTCAAAATCTTTCCCTTTAGCTAGTGAAGCGACACCAGTTCCTCAATTTGGTAATAACCTGCTCTAACCGGAGCGTCAAAGATGTGCGTGACCTGAACCTTGAAGTTGTCTACTTGTCCGGCTTCGTAATCAAATACAGCGTTGATCTTGCTTGAGTGATCTAGCAAAGGGTTACTCTAAATAATGGGCTGAAGATTATCCTAAAAGGAAAATGCCCCGAATCGAGCAAGTCCTGGATGTGGTTCTTGAGTACGTTACAGCCATCTCTGTCATGCTCGGGTTCACCTCGATGATAGTCACATTTCTTAGTTGGGTCGTACTTTGCAAAGGTTGCATAGTTCGGACGCTAGGGCTCCGTCGACAACAAATCCTTTTTGCGCAGGACGGCTAAAACCCGATAGAGAGAGTGAGGCATTGGTGAATACCGTCGGATGTGCTTGAATCCCTTCGTCCCCGAGCATTGAAATTTTCATGCTATTGATTGGGGGCTTAAACCTTAGACATTTAGGTATGAGGCTTCTAGGCATAGGTGACGTTAACCTACGGGACCACCTCTTTGTCTTTCTTTGTAGTAAGCATTTGGTATTTACACCAGCTTCTCTATACCAACCTTTCTTTAAGCCGCTTTTCACCTTTTCAGCCATCGCAATGAAATGACCGAACAATGTCACGGCGGACCCAAGGATTCGTGACTACATTGTCTATGGTAGAGTAGAGACAAACAACTTCATGCGCTTTCACTTAGGGGGAACCGACTTCGGTTGAAATGCCACGTTTCTCCATCAAGTGGCATATTGCTTGATTGTCTCACCCTTTTTCATTTCTCGCCCGCTCTAGGTTTTCCCTAGAGATGAGAACATCTAGATCAAAACTAAAATGCTTGACAAAAGCATGCGCTGCCTTCTCCCAATCCTCAATGCTTGTAGATTTTGCAATATGTGTACCATCTCATAGTGGCATCTTTCGGATCGACCTGGAAAATCTAAACCATCGTAGGGCCATTAGTCGCATACTTGTTCATCCTAGCTTGGTACATCCGAACATACTTGCATCGTGGATTTGAAGTACGATCACACTTCTCGAAATCGGGCATCTTGAACTTCTCCGACACTTTGACCTTTGAAAAGGCGGAGAAATCAATCCGAGGTTTGTTGTGTGTCCCCTCCACCTCTCGTACACTCTGTTCCATTTTGGCTAATAGCTTGGCCGTCTCATCATTTGGTCCCGTAGTCACATGGCTGGCTTGGGGAATTGGGATCGGCGATGGTGCACTCGAGCTGGTGCTCGTAATGATAACGGACTCGAGTGGTATTGTTTGATAGGAACAACCTTTAGGGGATTTATCGGAGCCATCTCGCCGAAGGATTTGGAGTACGGATGATAAGCGGGGGATTTGAGCTAGACAGTTGTAGCTTGGCTGCAATGTTAGCCATCATCTGCTCCATCTTTTGTGAATCATTCCTTGGAAACACTTGCTTAGAGTATCAAGTTTGTTCATTCAAAGCCTCACGGACGGTAGCATTGATCTCATTTCTATCGCCCATTTTCCTCACTTGCTAACCTAGTAATGTATGGAGGATTCGTGGTAAATTACTTGCAAGAGATGATCACACGGTGAGTATAGCATGTGAGAAATTTCTAGTCGATCCATGGATCTAGACTAGACTCGGACATACCACCTAACGTGACTCATGACCACGACCCAAGAAATTCTAGTTTCGTCGGAGTTTTGAAAACAATTCGTCAAAATTCAAAAAGTGGGAAAAATGATGTAAACGTTTACAGGCTTGAAGCCAAGAGGATGATATACAACTTTCATCTTTTACTTAAAGCTGGATGTGCACGGATCAGTACAGTTTAATACATCTTTGAAACAAATTTGTCCAAAAAACTGCTTTTCCCAGCTTTTATTAAAAGAATGAAGGACCCTTTAAAATGGTGAATCAAGGTCTGAAATTTTGTAGACTATGAGTTGAAATGTCTTTCTATAACTTTCATGTTTCGTGATTTAGCAAAAAAATTCATTTACTAGTACTAAATATCGAAATGATTCAGGAGTCAGAGAAGAAGCGATATTTCAGCCTGCTTCATCTCGTTTATTAAATCTGTAGTAAATGGAAAATGTATTAGATCACCTTGAACATTTTTAACATGATAGCTTACGATCTTGTGAAAATTGTTTGTTCGAAGTGTGGAAATTGGTTCCAACTCGAAAGGGGCACAAAAATTCGAATAATACAAAGATGTCAGAACGAAAACAAAACTAAATTACTACCTGAAAGTGTAATCAAAGTATAACAAACATAATATCCGATGAAATACCCTAAAAAGAGGCTAGGAAAGAAAAAAATAAATAATGACATGACTCAAATGGACTAAAGCCTATCACTTCGAGGGCTCGACTCCATCCATCGATCTCTTAACATGGGTACCGGCTTGGGCCTTCAATCGCTTGATAGCTTTCCTTGCCATAATGATCTATGCGTCCGTTTCGGTTAGCAAATGCCTAAGCTCATTGTTGATGTATCTGGATGGGGTGATAGGGAAACTTAGGATGTTACTCTTTAGGGATGGAGTGCTTCAGCAAGACTCCTTCGTAGATCGATAGGCTTCGTCGGGAGGCTCTAATGGCTTCTTCGGAAAACTAAGCTTGATCGGTTGGCAAGTTGCCCATAGGTAGCGAGTGGAAACAGCAGTCTCTTCATGGTCCAGGATAAGATTCTCAAAGTTCAACTGGATCTGCTCAAAAGAAAGAGGCGGAGGCATCTTCTGCACACACCCGAACTCGTCGGATGACTCGGGCGGATAATACTCAAATGTCCTAGTGAAACCCAATACAGGAATCGGTTTAGCTCGGCCGAGGTGAGACGAGCCTCCTTACATTGGAACCAGCTAGCGTGCCATTGGAGGGACTTGGCGGAAGGATTCCTCATGAGTTTTAGCCATTTAGAAAAATGATAATTTGGGTACTTGCTCTGTTTTTCGATAAAAACGACCAATGGCGGGGCTAAATTTCTAAGAGCATCGGTCGAGATAAGGCTTTGACATTCCTTAATATAAGAAAGAAATCAAACTTGCAAAATTTCAGTTGAGGCTCGCAAGACCTTAGATTTGCCCCACCTATAATTATTTAGGTAAAGGATAATTTCGCCAGAATTGCATTCACAAAATTTCTTTCCTCACGGACTTGTTGGACGAAATTTGCCATATGCGGATTGATAGAGTTCTTGTGATAAGGAAACACTATCAATCCAAAAAAGGCCAATAAAAAGATTTTCCCCTTTTTAGAAAGATCGGGCTTTGTTAAAATAGTCAATGAGGAAAGTGAAAAAGCAATGCCCATAATTTGATTGAACAATCGGTATTTCAACCTTAAAAAATTCAGCTAAAACTCTAGAGGCATCCTCCTTCAAGTATTGGCCAATAAGTTCAGAATCAAGGGACTTACCAATGACTACGCTATACTCTTCCAAGGTAGGGGTGACCTTGTGCTTACCAAGCAAGAAGGTAGCCATCCGAGGGACCCAATAGTGAGCCAAGGCATGGATGATCCTAATATGGACGTTGATATCCAAGAGCAAGATCAACTTCCCCAATCTACTCTCCACATAATGGCGTACGACTTGATCCAATTGGGAAAGCCAGTCGATCGAGATCCGCCTTAGTTATCTCAATGGTGCGAATGTTACCGTGCTCCGTGAAGTGATAGGTCAAAATGACAACACACCTAATAGCCATGGATCGACTTAGGAAACATAGAAAAATACATGTGACAATCATGGGTTCAGGGACAAGCAAAATGATGATCATGCATGCTTTATTAGCCGAGTTCTTAAAACTTCGGAGAGGCGAATCGTACCTACCAATCTAAGTGGTATCTAGCGCCTCTTAAGCTTAGGGGGATGTCAAGAAATACTCTCATACCCGCAGATTCGAGCTAGGGCGGAGAATTCTTAACATAGTCGGGGTCAGGTAAGATCATCCATGCCTCCAACTTGAGGCCAGGCAAAGTCTTGCCCGGACACCATCCTAGGTTCGTCTAAAATTTTAAAGTCCGATGCGATGTCATGAATTATGCATAACAGATATAATCCACTCAAAAATCAAGTAATCCCGCATAAATGATAAAAAAATCAAATGTAAAAGAGCATGACCATCCACAAAAATTGACTAGAACCCAAAAGATCAATCACAATTCACAACCAAACAATCAAGGAGTAGATCATGAAAATCAACAACTTAAGTCCATAAATGATTTTTTTTATTTTTCAAAAATTAAAGGGGTTAATTAAAAATTTCCAAAAATTTAATTTTAATTTTTGAAAAATTTCGAAAATTTGGTGCACCCTTGTTTTTTTCAAAAAATTAAAAAAAATGATTACCTCATGGAGCCACCAACTCGTCACATCTAAAATTAGGCTAACGGATTATCATGTTAATTAAATCAACTAACCTAATCCGGACCCTCTCAAGTCCTACCGAATCGCAACTTAGATTCAATTCATGAAAAATTATTCGTTTAGAGTCGCCACTAATCGTTTACTTTAGGTCAATTAAAAACCTATATAAAATAGCAGGAGGGCTATTTTATTCCCACGAACTAGAGAAAATTAGTTCGGAAACTTGGTTACATTAATTGAAAAACTTAATGCCCTTTCGGTACCGAATTTATAAAAAGTCTTTTTCAATTGATCAATGCGAATTTGATGATTAATTGGGAAAATGTGACATGAATTATATGATATTCGAAAAAAGGATTTGATTTTTTTTGTATTTTTCAGGCAACAATAAAACAAATCAAAAGCAATAAAAAATTTGAGCAAAAATAAACAAAAATGCCCATAATATACCTTTTAATCCGAATGTTTTCATAAATTCACTCATTCCCAAATATTTGGGCTAGAGCAAAATTTTATCCACTACATCCTCGAAGATTCGAGCTAGTATGCAGATAATTGTGTAGAATAACATCATCCCTTTTGCCAAAAGGCGTAACACAAAATTCTATACTAAATTACCGTCCCATTCCATATTAGATTATGGCCAAGGTGTGTTATTTAATTTTTCGACGGGACAAGGCATATGGGAGCATATATTATGGGCATGTTTGTTTAATAATGTGCAAATTTTGTAACAAACAAACAATCAAACAAACATGACAAAATAAAAAAAAATCCAATTGAATTTGAATTTCGAAAATTAGGAGGGGTGGCCGAAATTGCTCAAGTGGGGATCCACTTTTCCTCATCCAAAATTTGATCTAATTTAAGAAAATTATCGTTAAGATTTGAAAATTTGATTTCAGATAATTCTCAAAAATTCGGATATTATCCAATGGAATTCAAATCTTATATCTAATCAAATAATTTCAGAAAAAATCACTAGAGATAAGATAAAAAAAATCATCCCAACCAACTCTTATGTTAAAGATAAACATTCGAAGCAAAATATTATCCACAACAAATCCGACGCTATCCCATTTGAATATTCTCAAAGATTAGATGAAATTTAATCTAGTAAACCTCATCCACAACATAGAGATAATACCACATAGTCAAGGATAATGTGAACCAACCAATTATGGATAAAATTCGAAGCATAGATCATCGACAAGCATAAAGCAGTTCGGCCAAGTGTGACATGTATGCCGAAAATCAATTTATTTTGCCAAAAAATCCAATCTTTTCCAATTTACTTATCTTAATCTTTGAAATTGCCGAACAAAGTTTTTTGAGAAAAGATATTTCCAATTAATCACATCAATTCTCAGGAAATTCAAAATCATGTGCATCCGAGAGAGCCTACGAACAACAATGCGAGTTATCACATGAACAAGCATCGATTAGCAATTAAAGGTCAAGAAATATTACCTTTCCCCAAGTAAAATTCTAGCAAACACAGCTTTAAAATTGCGCCTGAAATAATCCCCTTCACACCTTATTCGAGCTTGAATCACCACTAAACCTTCTCAAACGATCTAACACAAGTAGCGATAGAGTTAGATCTTCGTATGACAATAAAATCGAGGCTAATCAACCTTAATCAGCGGATGATCAGCGGCTAGATGAGCAACGCCTGCAAATTGGGCTTCGGCCTCTTACTTGATGAACCGATGGAGGAGCGGCTGAAACGATGGAGCTCGGGCGACGGCGGCTAGCTGGGACTGCGGCAAACAACCAAAGCTATGCGGGAGAGCTGAGATGATCGTTGAGGGGCTGAGCATGCTGAGGACGCCGGGCTGGTGGTGGCGCACGCGGAGCAAAGGTGGCACACGCTCAAGGATGCCAGGGGAAATCTCAACCGAATAGTATGTTCGGCCTAGGGGATCGTCTCGACCACAGGGGAAACGATCGACGCTTGAACTCTTCGAGTTTACCCTCCCCGATTCAACTCTTCTAATTGCTGAAAATTTCAAGGTGGTCCCATGGAATTAGTGATTGTAAAGGGTTCATTATATAGAGCTCAATCCTTGAAGTCCTAGTTGGATTAGGAGTCATCGTAGACCATTAAATAAACTAACCTAGCTGACTCAATATTGGCCATTGAATGAATAGAGTTTCAATCTAATAAAACTCTAGCTAGATAGGTGTCCCAGATCAACAGAACTATTGGATTTTTCTGAAATTTTGAAGAGTCCTAATGTTCGTAGGACTATGAAATTCGGCCATACAGGGCACCACATGGGTTGGCCGAAAGTTTCATGGCCTTGTGGGCTCGTGGTGACATCTCGGGGCCTAGTCCGGGCTCTAATTAATCGGATAGTTAATTAAGGGCCCTTCATAATTAAATGATCAAAATGGGTTGAATTGATTTTGAATTAAGGTCCAAACCCATATGTAAATTTCAGCACCCCCTACCATACCTTAATCGAAATTCTCAAACTGAGTTTGGTCTAGTCGCTGTTAAATTAAGCTCAATTGACTCGCCCTTGGTCCGAATGCAATTATATGCATGACTCGACGAAAAATAAATATGCAATATATGATAAAATTAATTTTTGCGAGAACTATAATTAATTCTCATTTTGATGCTTGAAATGAATGATTTTCTAGAAATCAAAATTTAGGTGTCAACACCAATTATCTAATTCATAGGAAATCTATCAATTTTTGCATTGTGATTGTGAGGAAACTTCTCTTCTTTCTTCCTGGACTTTTTTTTTTCTAGTGGGGACAGGATCTTAGACCATGTTTCCATGAAATCCAGGACGAGACCCATCGTTGACCGGTCTCACTATCAAAGTTGTCATGCCACATAATATTACTTAATAATAGCCACTATAAATGCTACTACTATATTTCCGAAAATAAAGCTACTCTAGTATTTTTATTTTCAAGATATTATTACATATCAACATGTCGCAGACAATATTAGTCAAATGGAAATTACAATATTTTCTATCGATTGTTTCACGACTATTCAACAAAAAGCTTACTATATGCATTGGATGCAATGTGTTCAATGTGATCAACTCATCCTCTTTAAATTAGATGATCATATTTAATCTCACTCCCCACTTTCTACCATCTTAGCTTGGTAAGTTTTCTTTTCCTTAGACGAAGTAACGCATGATTTGTCCATGGATCTAGGATGCTTGTAGTTATGCAAGAACGGGAAAAAAAATATAATCGTGAGCAATGAAATGGTGCGGGAAATATAAGTGGTTCGGTTGATGTAACCTATTATATGCTGACAATGGTGCAAAATCTCGTCAAAAGTCGAAATAAGGGAAAAAAACACCCCCAATACTTATTGCACACTCTCTCTCCCTCGTAAAATTATTGTGTAAAACAAATTTGATAAGGAATTTGATGAATAATTTATAAATTAAATATCACAATGAAAAACTGATAGGATGGCTAGCCATCTAGCAAACACAATACACACACATCCTTAAAGAAAGTTCGGAAAATCGTTGTACCTGTATCCTCTACTTTTTCGACAAATCTCATGAAAATTTCACGATGGGGTCATTCCAATTTTATCGATTCACGATCAGAAATAGGATGGCGCATCCTACTTAAGCGGTATAAAAGGATTCTAGCTACTATCGTTTCTTTGGACATCCCTATAATATCACGAATATCCCGTTAGTTCGCATGTAAAACCTCAAGTTGCAAATTTAAGTAATGAAGTTGCAAACGAAGTTCAACGAATCAATTATAGAAAAGCAGAAGACCGCCATTATTCTATCCCCCAAAGTGATCGGTGGCAATTTTGACCTAAGTCTTTGAGGACTGGAAACTGTCTAAGCGGGTACAACATTAGATTTCCTTAGACAAAAATGATTACACGTCGATCCATGTATATGGCTGCTTATAATATAATCACTCTGCCTTAGATTGCAATCCCACTGCCAAACTGCCACCGCCACACTCTGACCCTTGCAGCCGCCGACTTCAGCCGCTACCCTTCCACGCCACTGCCGCCATCTCCAGTCTTAAATAGCCTTGAATTACTGTCGACTAATCATCATTTTCAAAACTTCTTTTCTTGAAATTTTTCCCTTACATTAGTAATATTACTTCAATATTAGATCACGCATTCATCTAAAATTTTAAGCTTTTAGAATAATTGGCAACAATCCCACGTGATCAACACGGTGTCGAGTAAGAGGTTCCGAGTTCAAATTTTTGTAAACCCCTATATGCCTCCCCAATTAGATGCAACACCTACATGTTTGGTAATGCTCCAATAAAATTTCACATTGTTATGTAGTAATTGCTTTTTTCTAAATTTATTTACTAATTACTACAATGCCACTGTTGAGAAATAATATTATACCGAAATAATATGCTCCATTAAAAGTATTGTTGATGTGGCAATTCATGACCATCGCATTTAAATTTATCTTTTTTTATTGGAAAGACGGTTGGGAATAAGATTGTCAATGTGTCGGTTCGGGTACAACGAAAGGTCCAAACCAAACCACATAAATTTTAAGGTTATGAATAGTAGCCAGGATAAAATTCATGATATGATCGAATTTATAATATTCTATGTTTAGAACCTGCACAAGACATGATAAAATTGGATATAAAAGAGATATAGCATGCATAAAAATATCCCATAAAGGAGGTGGGATAAAGGTGGATCGATTTCTTATATCCATGGTATAAAAGTTATTTTTCTCGAATAAAAAACATATTAAATTGGTAAGATCAATATAATGGTTAACTATAAATGATATTTTAATTCTAATATGAAAACAAAAATTCAAAATAACTACAAAAAAAAAACAACAATTTTCTTTTCTATTTTTTCCCATTTTTATTTATATATTTGAATTTCTCTCTATCCTATAATATATATTATATGTGTTTAAATATTTATGTATATTACATATTTTAGGTGCATTAGTATAGTTGACGGAAGGGAATAAAAAAATAAAAAGAGGAAAGAATAATAAAAATTAAAGTAAAAAATGAAACAGGCGAGAAACTCGAAGTGCGATACTCTTTGGACTCCTGAAAGTAATTGATCATTTTTTCTCCTTTTACTAGATTCAACAATTGCTGACTTATCTACCTTTTCCATATTGCCGTAACTCATTTACATTTCCTATCATAGTTGAATCTGTGGTTGTAGAATGTTACCGTAAGGTCATATGCTATTTAAGATTTAAATCGTATAATAATCATGAATTTATTGATGGAGGTTATCTCCATTTGTGTATTTGTGGTTTCTTTAGCAGTGGATGGAGAGAGATTCTTACCATTTTCGTTTGTGCATTTTCAAGTTTATTTACACCGATATGTGTTCATTGCAAATAATAGACATGATAAGATATGAAAATATCTAATTTTGTTACTGAGATTCGCCAAATAATAGACAAAATATAGCAAAATATATGAATTTCATATTTTATCCTATACAATTCTATTTTGGCTAGATATCCAGACAGCCAAATGCAACTCATGCAACCCAATGTTCTAATCTAACTCGGAATGCGAATCGTTATCACCCCACCTAGAAATATCGGGTCAGTTCGTGCGAAGTTTCTGATTTTTGGGATTTTCCCATTTTCCCTTAGCATTATCACAAATGTCCCACTGTTACCATGAAATGTTCTTTCGGGTTTTTTCCTTTTAACGAAAGGATTAGTGGTCTTAAAGGCCACAGAATTTGTGCTCAAGAGAGCTTTTTCCCAACGAAAGACCTTTATGGGAGTTGTCCATTTGCCAGAAGTCAAGATCACGTGCTTTACCTAATCACTGTATGATAAAGAAAAAGACAACGAATCTGATGATAGATCATCAAAAAAGTGAAATGTCTTCTTCAGACTAACTATAGACATGAAGTTGAGAGGAACAGTGACAGAAAACTCTCATCTGAGGATGGAGACGGAGGAAAAAAGTCCTAATTATATTATATTGTGCCAACTTAATTCTAAATTATTTAATTATATTAATTGAATTCTAAACTTTTTAACAAATTATCAAAAATACCGACGGAGCCAATCATCCTATGTAAACTTTTTAACAAATTATCAAAAATACCGACGTGGACGCCTAATCATCCCATGTAGAAGATCTGCCGATGTTAACATAGACAATTTTTATTGTTATTTAAAAAACTCAAATTTTGCGATATATTTATATTTTGTTTTGTTTTGTTTCTCTTTTTGTTTTCCTTTTTCCTTCACCGGTCACCGGACCTCCACGATGCTAGGCAACCGGTCTCGGGTGATGGCGGACCTCACCAGCCTTCGGGCTAGGCTGGTGAGGCACAAGCTTGCCATGATTGGGCAAGGTGGAGCCTCTCCGGCCTCGGGCAAGCTCAACCTAGCTGGGATCTAGTGAGCTTGAGCCTTGCTAGCCTCGGGCAAGATTGACCATCGCCGCCCTTTCTTGTGGCCAGCCATCACTAAGGACCAACGACCACGGGGAAGAAGGAAAACTTAAAAAAATAAAAATAAATAAGTAACTCAAACCTAATGATTTTTTAAAAAAATTATAAAATTCGTCTACATTAATATCGGCAGGTCCTCTAAGACGGTCAACCTTCACATTAGCAATTTCCAATCAAAATTGGTCGAAATGACAAAATTGAAAATTTTTCAAAAGGTTTAAGATTGAATTGGCACAACTAAAATGTTTAGGATTGAATTGGCACAAGTACAGTATATTTATGACTTTTTTAATAATTTTCAGACAACACATCTGATCGAAAGAATGCTTGATTCTTAGAAAATAGGATAAAAACTTATGCAGAAAGTTCATTTAGGATTCTAGTTTGCTTGAGGATTTGTATTAGGCCCGTCAAGAAGTTATCTTGCAACTTTCCAAGACTGTTTATTGATAGCTTGTTTTGAGGCATGAGCGATCCATACCGATACTGTACGATGACAAGTACTAATAAAACCTCGCTCTTGATTCTTCAAGAATTTTTATGAAAGCATTATGCTAAGAGAAGACAACAAAACAAAAGATATTAACGCACAGTAATCCGAGAAGCAAAAGAATTCACTAAAGCAAGCTCAATTGGCTCCGTCTATTTTGCCAAAAATAAATTATTTAGAAAGTATTTCTCCAAAAATAATTATTTATATCCCTTGCAAAAATAAATAAATAAAAAAATTCCCATCGCTATGAAAATGATCAGACATGAATTGTTATTGATAATGATAATATTTTAAATTGGCTAATTATTTCAAGTGGTACAAGCGATTATTTTTTTAGAAAATATTTTTCAAATCATTTATTTTCTGTGAAATAAACAGAGTCTAATTAAATAATTTGGCAGAACCAAAAAATTTTAAGCAACAATAAAATGAGATCAATCTGTCCAAAAACTTCTTTCTAGGGAGTGTATCGATTTGCACCCTAAACTAAAACCAAAATAACTATGGTATAATTGTCATAAAAGTCCTAAACCTATTGTATGACAAACAATTCATCGTAAAATTTTTAATTATGCCAAGTTAGTCATAAACCTTTTTTGCAATTTGCCAATTTAGTTCTAAACATTTTCATTTTGTCAATTTAGTTCTAAACCTTTTAAAATCTAGCCAATTTAGTTTTAAACCTATTATTTTCATAACTGGTTGAAGGGACTACATCGATAAATCATCAAAAGGTTGGGGATTAAATTGGCACAATTAAAAGTTTTATGACTAAATCGACAAATCATCGATATTTTTAGGACTAAATTGCACTTGAAAGATTTAGGACTGAATTGAATGTCTTATAATATGTCTAGGACTTTTTATACATGTTGTATTTTAGCGTGGAATAATAAGGGCTTGCAAATAAGTCAATGCAAAAGCTCACGAAATAAACGAGGAACAATAAAAAAATCAGAAATTTACGTGGTTCGGTCGGAATGTCGATACCTACATCCATAGAGAGAGTCAACAAGAACAATCTACTATAATCTAATAATCGAAGTTGTAATTGCTCAAACGCTTGTGTTTCTCACACCTAAATTATACGCAAACTTAAAGTATTTACACATAAAACAATTCTCAATTGGATATAATAGACTCACTGCACAAATCTCGTGTTCAGAACTTCTCACAGTGATCAAAATAGAGCGTCCCTGAAATCGCTTCTATGTTTGCACTTGTCCTCTTCGTGAAGTTCACTGTGCGGCTGCGGTCAGAGTAAAAATAAAAGCACTCGCACCCTTTTATTTTTCTTTTCTCTCTGACTAAACCTACTGGCCCACCAATTGCATACATGGGGTTTTATTTTCTTTCCATGTTGAACTCTCTTGGCCCTACATATATAGAAAGTAGATATTATGGGTTTATTCGAACCCCATCCTCTTATGCGGTTGATGAAGAAAGATGAAAGAACTTCCGTCGGACTCCTCTTTCTCGTGGCTAAAGAAGACGTCCAAGAGACAAATTTCAACGGAGCCGAATACTTATCCAAGAATGAGATTATGTAGGCCAATTCAAACTGGAGACATATTTTAACAATTCTCCACCTTGACTTGATATTTGAAATCAAGTCAATAGTGCTCATCTCCATGCTAACTCTTCCAAAGATCATAAGGGGCGCTCACTCTCTATAGACGCTAATAATGTTCAAGCGAGATCTTGAGTTTCGCCAAAGAAGCGAGACTTAGTCATCATGTTCACAGGGTTCTTTGCTATCGCTATCTTTTTCATAGCAACCTTACCCTTCGCTAAGATATCTCATATGAAATGGTACCTAATATCGATATGCTTCGTTTTTTTTTTTGGTAAGGAGTATCGATATGCTTCGTTCGCTCGTGATAAATCGGATTATACGCTAGATAAACCACACCTTGGTTATCGGTGTATATCAATATTTTTCCGTTCTAACCCAAAGTCCAAGAGCGCACCTTGTAACCATATCGCCTCTTTCACTATAATAAGTGTCATGTACTCGCCTCGATCGACGACAAGACAAAGTGGTCTTGTAATGATGCCTTCCAACTAACCGCACCACCTGTAGGCGTAAACATGTACCTTGCTAAAGACTAGCACTCATTCAAGTTGCACGAACGATTTGAATCCACATAACATGTGGTCTCACTAATATTATTGTCCCTTCGATACACTATACCAATGTCTCGCTATCCCCTTCAAATATACAAGTATCCACTTCACACTTCCCAATGAGTTTTACAAGGACGCTTCATATAACGACCGACTATGCTCATTGCTTGTGAAATATTAGGCCTAATGCATACCATAGCATACATAATACTATCCACTGCACTAGACTAAGGAACACGAGACATATGCTCCCCCTCCTCCTCCTTCTCCTCGATCTGCGATGATAACTTATTTGAAAGTTTAAAATGTTTCGCCACTTGGTGTACTCATAGACTTCGCTGATCGCATATTAAAATGTGCTACAATCTTTTCAATATATTTCTTTGAGATAGATATTATACTCCTGCAGTCCTATCACGTAAATTCTCCATATCCAAAATTTTCTTTGCAGCACCTAAATCTTTCATCTCAAATTCAGCACTCAATTGCCTCTTCAAAGACATCAATATCAAACATATTCTTAGTCGCTATCAAGATATCATCAATATATAACAGAGATATATCAAAAACCTATCATCCAATTTCCTAAAGTAAACACAGCTATCCATCTGATTTTTCGAATAGTTTTGACTAGCCATAAAAGCATCAAAAGCCTAAGAGACTATTTTAGCCCATATAACGATTTCTTTAACAAGCAAACATGGTCTTCCTTACTTGGAATAGTAAATCCCTCAGGCTACCTCATGTAAATCTGCTCCTTCAACTCACCATGAAGAAACGCCATTTTCAAATCAAGCTTCTCCAACTCGAGATCCCGTGTAGCAACTAAGGTAAGTGAAACACGAATAGAAGTATGTCTAACCACGGGAGAAAACACATCATTGTAGTCAATGCCCTCCCTCTGTGTATAACCCTTCGTAACAAGTCTCGCTTTATACCTCATTTGCCTCGACACCGGGAATACCCTCTTTTCTTTTGTAGACCCATTTACTTGAGACAATCTTCCGGTGTGACGGCCTAAATTTTCGAAAGTTGGATTATTAAGTGGAATGGCCAATTATGGATGAGAACGAACAACGATTATGCTTTGAAAAGTTTAATTAGGGGCGAAATGAAGTGATGAGGCCGCTGGATATGGACAATAAGTTTTGGACCGATGAGCATGGCATTTTGGTTTGGAGTCCGTATGATGGATCCATATGAATTTTGGTCTCGGCTGCCCAACCGCAAAGCCCACCGCCATAACCGCTGTTCTTCCCCCCCCCCCATAAAACCCCCACTCTCTTCTCATTTTTCTCTTCCTTTTGCGTGAAGCTCCTCCCTCTTGAGTTACTCCACCCAACCCTAACCTCCTCCTCTCTCATTCTCGCCTAGGTTTCTCTTTCTCTCGGCCTCTCATCTCTCTCTCGATGTGCACTGCTACCTTCCCTTGAGTTCAACCATGAGCTCAGCCCTCCGCCGCTCAAAGACCAGCTCGCACGCTCACCCTCTTTCCCAATTCTCAGACGCGCTACACCTAAAGAGGAATGAGGTGGCTCGAGCTCATTTTTGGACTGATTCAACTCTCGTTTTCTTTGTGGATGACTCTAAGGAAAGTACCCACCTATATCATCCTTTTTTGCCCAATCGTCGTTCATTTTAGCTCGGATCGTTAAGATGGAAAATGGATCTCTTGAGGAGGAAATTGGATTGCATGTCAAGGAAAACGCATCTATTTGAACAATCCATTACTTGGTCTAGCATCCTTAGATCTTGGGTAACTAGAATCTATATTCGATCGTCGTAATTGTCATTGAATTGAGGGCGTATGATGGGTGTGGTTCGCTTATGCGTGTTCCGCCATATAGCCGTGGGATGTGTGTGACGTGATCGGGTCCCGCCTATTGGAATCGTGGAGTTACGTGGTTTGGGGTTGTTAAGTTGTGTTGTTAGTTGCATCTCAAATTAAGTATCGAAGCATGTGCATGGTGGGTGTTACTACTTGATAACTTCCAAGTCCGTTTGGCATGTATGAGCTTGGTGTACTGATGGTTGCAAATATATTCGAGTTTGACTAAAGAACCGAGGTCCCGTTGACCTGTGTCCCGACGAGGACGATATAATGGCTGCCTGTGTCCAGGCGATTGCCTCATGGGAGCCTGATGGGAATCGAAAAGTCCACAGCCCGTGTCCTGTTGCAATGGAGCTCGGAGTAGAGTAAATCAAGGCATGTGTCCCTCGTGAGAAAATGAGGCATATGTCCCTCATGATTCCCATGGCCGGTGTCATATGGATGAAAAGCCGAGGTTAAACTCGGAATTGAGACCTTGTCCCTCGGATATAAAATGAGGCCTATGCCCCTCATATACCATGGCCTGTGTCCCATGGTTTATTTCTAAAGTGGAAATGGAAAACTAAATGGATCAAGTGTGTGTTCACGCTTGTGAGAGTAATGCATTGTGCGAGGTCAATGTTGAGTCTCATTCATGATTGCGGTTGATGGTGGTTAGTGGTGCCAAGCCGAATTGATTGGGTTATAAATAGGTAGTATAGCCGGTAGGTTTGATACTTTACTTGCTGAGCAATCACTCGCCCCTTGTTGCTAAACCTTTCTCGCTAGCTAGGTCCTTCGGCCGCGATCAAAAGTGATGATCTCGGAGCCGCCGACGCAGATGAGATGGCGGATAGTACTCGGAGTAGTTTTCCTCTTAAATCTTTCCTGTGTATTTGTTGCTTTGTTTAAAAGAGGACAATGTGTATGTGTGTGTATATATATATATAGAGCCATTTTATGTATATATATATATATTGAAGCCTTGATGCGCGTGCCATTTTTACTGGTGTTTTAATGCATGTTTTTATAGCAAACCCTACTAAGACCATACCCATAGGCGTGCCTGTCATTTTCCTTTTTATGCATGTGCTTGTTCTTTCTTTTTTGGTGGCCGACTTCCTGTTTCTAGTTGTTCCGCTTTTGCATGCGCCCTTTATTATCTATAATATAAGATTGAATTAGAGCTTGTTATTAGCGTGGGACGTGTTGCTACCTAAAAATCCGCATATTCCAATTTTAGGTTAATAGATTACTAGATTAATTAATTAAATTAACTAACTTAGCTTGAGTTCTCCCCAAACTCTACAAATTTGCAATTTAAGGTCAAATAATTAACATGCCAAGATTTTAATTGAAGTCGCCACTAATTATTTATGGTAAGTTGATTAGGAACCTAAATAAATAGCGGGATGACAATTTTATTTCTACGAATCGGGAGATTTTTGGTACGAGGACTTGATTACACTAGATTACTCTAACGACTTTTCGGTATCATATTATTTCATGAAAAAATTTGATCTAGCAAATTTAATTGATTTTAACCTAAGTCACTAATATAGTTTATCATGCGGGTGCGTAATCAATTAAATGACATCTAGAAAACTCAAGATAATATGCGGGGAGCATGCGCCAAGCAATTTAGTTTTCTCTTTCTGATTTTCACTTTTTTTAAATGAAGTCTAACCTTTATGCAATGCATGAAATTTTAATCTAATGCAATGTCATGAATGAATGCATATGAAATTAATCTACATGACTATTCTAAACATGCAATTAAACTAAACTATAATACAAACAATGTTAAAATCTAATTAAATCGACTACGCGGCTTGAATTAATTAAAGACCATACTATGCAATTCTATATGATGAACTAACGATATGGCAAATGATGTGGCAAATGATATGACAAATGCATGATAACATGGCACATATGACATTTTATTATTTTCGGATTTAACTATGACCCTAAAATAAACTATGCCAAAGGAATAGTTATCTTGTATATCTTAGAGTTTAAATGAACCTAATCCCTAACCTATGAAAGATAAGCTATTCAAGATATAAAAATCAACTCTAACATGCATATTTTATCCTAGAAGTTATCTGTTGCAATTCACGTGGCTATGGCCATGCTTTGACTATTGGAATCACGCCCCGTGGTCTTCAGCTTGGGAAACTTGCTCTCTCAATGGGTGCTCTTGGATGTGTGAGTGGATCCAGCCAAGAGAAAACTTCTCTCCTTGGACCTCTCTCTACCTTCCTTCAAGCTTTCGTTTTTTTTCTTTGGTCTGTACAGTCTCCTCTAATCTATTCGCCTCCAGCATGAATTCCCATCTCCCTTCTGACCTCAGAAAGTGCCATGTATGTGATGTGTATGTGGCCTCCCTTCTTTAATAAGCACCAGAAGATTTGACTCCATGATAAAATCAAATCTCCATGCACGATTCCCTATTATTTGATAATCTCTTTTCTGTTTCCAAAAGTCTTGCTTCTGCCCACTTTCACTTGATCAACGCCCTAAAGATCACATTCTGTTGCGAGACACCCATACTCAGAATATCTCTCGAGAAATGAAATCCATCGCAATATTTGACCAGAAGATCATCGGCTTGATTGATTTTCACATTCTTGCAAGCTTAATCCAAATTGAATCAAGTTCATCCGACATTGGTCATACTCAAATGCAAATGTAAATGCATGCTAAAATAAATTAATCTAAGTGACAACTATATGAAAATGATTTTAACATTTTTGCAAGGGATAATTTTACTCCTTAATTTTTTATGCAATAAATGATTAAATAAGAAATCAAAATTTAGGTGTCAATAGCTGGCCTTCTTTGAGTAGTGGCTTACAAAGGTCCGGCTTACAAAGGTTTTGCTCAAAGACCTTAACAAAAAAAAAAAAAGGTTTTGCTCAAAGACAAAATTGAACTTAAATTTTGACAATGCAAATGATGATAAGCCCATTTTCTATGAAATAAAATGATGCATGAAATGTAAATGTAAATGCAAACAGTATTTAACATGTGTAATGACATTTTCTTTCACTCGAGCGGAGTGCTGAGATATTTACACACGATCGTATATGGGATACAAGGCTTTCATCTTGAATACCCTATAATGCTAAGAAGCCTCTTTAATCCCCCATTTTTCACTTTGGTGAAAAATTAGGTTTCCAAGAGTTGAGTGTTTGTCTCTCAGTAAGTCAACTAATGGACTAATCTCCATGAGTCAGTAAAAGATGTTGATTTGAAGAAAGGTGTGACATCCGAGCTAATCGGTATGAACACTGTGTCTCTCGGTAAGTTGACTAATGGACTAATCTCCTTGAGTCGGTAAAAGATGTGACGTCCGAGCTAATCGAGACGTAACATTGTGTCTCTCGGTAAGTCGACTAATGGACTAACCTCCGTGAGATGTGACGTCACTGCTAATCGGTACGTATACTTAAGGGATGTGACACCCGAGCTAATCGGAATGAACACAAAGGGGTGATAGCTTGAGTTGGTCACGTATCCATAAAAAATAAGATCTTGGAGACAACTTGAGCTGATCAAGTGTCAATGTAAGGTGAGATTTCGAAAGGGAATTAGGAAACATATCTTAGTTCTTCTCCTTTGGTCAAGAATTGCCTGGCTAATTGCATTATACCTGAATTTACATTTCATATGTCGGATAAATTTTGAAATGTGTTTTTTTAAAAGATTGGCTCATGTTATCAAGCTTTATTGAGAAAATTTGTCAATGCAGGAAATCTGTTATGTCCTTTTGTTAATATGATGATATCGAATGAGAAATCTTCAGTCAAAAAGGACTTTCATTCATTCTCTTAAAAGGTTCGGGATGAAGATATACTTACCCGAGGATTTGAAGAATTGTCTAGTGGGAACTCGCTAGCACGGCTTGTTCAATCAATAATCCTTAGATGAATTTCAAGATATTGGAAGGTAACTCGAAATCGGAAATGCATTACCTATCGACAAAGGTCGGAGGTAACATGTGTAAAGATATTTACCAAAATTCATCAATGACTTCATGCAAAACTATTTGTCGAGTTTGCATTTCTAATGATTAGGAACAAAATGTGTATGATGTAATGTGGTTCATGCATAATTGTTCTATCAAGTTTGCATTACCAATTCTTTTCAGGAACATTATCACCTTATGAATACATCAAATGTGTTCTTAATGGAGAACTTCATCCGAAAGGGCTTTCTCTCACTCTTGAGAAAAGTTGTTTATTCCGATCGTGGGATTCAAGAGAAATCACTCAATCTTATTATCATCGCATTTGATAAGGGTCGGAGTAATCTCGCAATTGATACAACCGAGCCGATCCGGAGGTCTTAATTAGGACCGTAATGTAGGCTGCGTCAAATGTTCACAAAGGGGACTCGAGGTTGAGTCAAGGCTTATTTGAAGTCAAGAACTTGATGACCCGAAAATCCTCTCCCGCTTATGAGTGAATTAGTATTTAATGGGTTTGGATTATTGGATAAGCTGTAAGGAATTTTTATCCGAACTCCCGAGTATTTTTAAGGAATTTTTATGAACCTAGTACTATTTTTAGGAACACGATATGGAACTTTCACCTCGCTTAAAATAGGAGCAGATTAGTGCTTGATAGTTTAGGATCATTTAGCACGAAAATTAAAATTTGGCTAATGTAAGCACGACAAAGCAATAAGCACAACAAAGCAAAAGCACAATAAATCGAACGGTGACAAGTCTGCTGATTATAAGCACGACACGTCACAAGCCGACTCTATGCAAGCAATGATTAAGCACGACACGTCATAAGCTGCCGACTCCAAGCTGATTGGTCTAAGCTGATTGGACCATTATAAATAGAAATCGCCGTAAGTTCATTCAGCAGTTCTTGTCATATATTGTGTCGTTACTTTGTTGGAAGCACCGACCGCCAACCCTTTCTTTCTCTTGGCCTTACTCGCACCACCGTTTACCATTGCCGATCCATCCGCATAGCCGTGCACCGCCGTTGAGCGGTGCGTAGATTGGCTGACCGCCGTCCGTACGCCATCGACGTGAACCATCGCAATCCGCGCTGTCGCCGTTTGACCGCCCTAGTGGTCCAACCGCTTTTGGCCGTGCGGTTCTATCCATTGGTTCGTCTGTTCGTCCGTCCGATTTCTCGCTTAGTTGAGGCAAGTAGATCGCTATCCTTACTACTATACTTTCCATGGTTACGGATGCGAGTGTTGGATTCCGATGATTTATGAGTTGTGATAGAGGATTTGGATATGATTATGAGATCTACTATCTATAGGATCGTATTTGCTTTGGTAGGATTCCGATATCTACCGTTGATGTGGGATATGTTTGGTTGTCTTAGATGATCCTCAATTCCGTGATGTTATAGTTGATTTAGTCATTTGGCCTAGGGATCTTACTTGCGGAGGAGCTTTGACTTACTCCCATTGATTAACCATTTTTTAGATAAGCAAGATAGCTGGAGGCTGTGGATGATGATGCTAAAAATTCGAAGTAGATTACCCTCTATTGTACTCCTCCCATGTATATGTTGTAAATAAAGTGAGCAGACTAGATAAATATTGTTGACACCTAAATTTTGATTTTCTTTAATTCATTTATTTAAACATAAAATGAGAATTAGTCATGGTTCTCGCAAAAAATATATATCGCATGTTTTGCATATTTATTTTTCTGTCGGTCATGCATTATCATTTGCATTCACCGAGGTGGTAAGCGATTAAGCTTAATTTGACAAGCGGCTGAACCAAACTCGGTCTGAAATTTTCAACCATGCACATTGGGGTGTGCCGAATCTATTAAAGTCAATTGGAACTATTTTCAAGCTCATCTCAGTCCGTTCAAGCTAAATTATTTAATTAAGGCTTGTAATTAACTGTCTATTATTTAAGAAGAGCCTTAATTGAATATGAAAATTAAAGACAAGCCCAGGATTCAACTGGAAATTTCACCCATGGCCTAAGCATGTGTGTGTCGAATTCTTGTTGTAGTTTGGACTTAAATTCAAATCAGCCCATTTTTCCATTTAATTATGAAAGGCCCTTAATTAATTATCCATTTAATTAATTAGAGCTTGAATTAGGCCGAAGACTCGTCACAAAATCGACGAATGCATGAGGAATTCGGCCAGCCCATGTGTTCCCCCATTTGGCCAAAAATTGCTAGAGTACTAGTGGAGTTGGACTCTAAAATTTTTAGATCAAATTCAGAATTTTTAAGTTAAAAAGGTCTTATCCTGAGAGGTGATCTAAGAAATCAAAACTTTATCATTATGCAGCTGATAACAAGAGAGTTTTGACGGATCAGGACTCCCCTAATCTAATGGCTCATGATAATTCCTGATCTAGCTAGGACTCTAGATTCGACGGTCGTCGACAACTCCCACTTCTACTAGGACGCTGAGGTTTAAGTTCTATATATGCAACCCTTTGGTCACATTAAGTGAAATCAGCCATTATTAGAAATTGCGGCAAGAGCGGAAAGCCTCAGAGTTATTGTGCAAGTTTGATTGTTTCCCTAACAGGTTGAGAAAATCCTTGCCCGATCTAAGTTCGATCCTTTGGCCGACCCCCATCGTCATCCGCCACTGTCCGGCCGCGACTCTGCCATGTTTTATCCACCTCCGAGGCCTACCAACGTCTTCGCTCAACCACGGTTTGTGCAGCACCATCGTTGTCCCGCCTAGGCGACCGGTTTTACCCCGCTTCAACCGTTTCAACTCCACCGGCACAGCACACTGTTCGGTCATAAAACAGCCACTGATCAGCCCCAATTTGAGGTCGATTAGCTTCTGTTTTATTGTGGTTTAAAGCTCTAACCTTCTCACTACTTGTGCTAGATCACCCGAGCTGATTTGGCGACAAATCAAGCTAAAAAAGGAGGAAGTTTGGGCCGAAAACCCCAAGCTGAGTGCACTGGAAATCGCTTGGGAAAAGGTATGATCTTCTTAAACTTTTGATTGCAATTTGTGCATAGTTTATTTGGAAACTTGCATATATGGTCTAATACTTTGACGAGCATACTTGATTTGCAATAAAAGTTTGGAAAATTAAGCCTTTTCATCAAATTTATTCTTGAACCGAAAATTGATATTTGTTGCATAAAAATTCTGATTTTTTTAGTAAGTTTAATTTGATCATGAAATTAGATGAATTTTCTGAGAATTGTGAAATTAATTGGAAAATGTTTTCTCAAAGTTTATTCGATAATGCTAAGATTGAATTAAGCTAATTGGAAAAGATAAGATTTTTTCATGGAACACGAATTGATTTTTAGTACACCTTTACCTCTCTTGGCTGAATTGCATAATATGAATGACCGTTTGCTTTGAAGCCTATCTTGTGTTGGTTGAATTGATTCTATCTCATGATTATTTGATTATTATCTCATGCCGAGGATAAGGATAGTTTAATTGAACTTTATTTATTTTGCAAGAATAACTGAATTGGATAACATCCGATTTATCTTGCATAATCTCTAGCATTGGATGGTTATTTCATGTTGATCTATGGTTGAATTACCTTATCTCTTGTGGTTTCATGACAATATTCGACTTGGGGATAAGATTTGATTGAGTTGGATAATATCTGGATTTTTTTAGAATTATCTGAAACTAAATTTTCAAACCCTTAAAGATAATTTTCTCAAATTAAAATTGGATCAAATTTTGGATGAGGAAAGGTGGATCCCTAATTTCACATTTTGGGCCACCCCTTTAATTTTCGAAATTTTCAAATTAATTGGCATTCTTATTTTTTTTTTGTGATGCTTTTTATTTGTTATAAAGTTTGCACAATTTTAACCAAACATGCTCATAATATATGCTCCCATGTACCTTGTCCCGTCGAAATCAAATTATATGCCTTAGCCATGATCTCATGGAATTGATGGTAATTTAGTATAGAATCTCTTGTTCCGCCCTTTGGCAAAAGGGATGATGTTATTCTATACCATTATCCACATAATGACTCGAATCTTCGAGGATGTAGTGGATAAAATTCTGTTCTAGCCCTAATCTGGGGAATGAGCAAATTAATCGGAAATTCGAAATTAAAAGCTATATTATGAGCATTTTTGTTTATTTTTATTCATACTTGCTTTATTTTAATTCATGTGAATAACTTTCATTTTCTACAGTTAAACATGTCAAAACCTCATTCTTATATCTTAAATAACATCTAATATAAGTTAAGAACTTGATATATCATTTTCTTAAGTTAAATTGGATGTTATCACATTTTATGTCATGTTTTCATAGCAATTGTCATTAAATCCGAAAAAACAAAAAATCACTTGTTATTTGCATAACATATAGTTTAGAGCATATCCTTGCCATGTTGCCATTCATGCATATTGCATGTCATTTAGGTAGTTTGAATTTGTATCTTTCCAAAGAAAATCAAAGAATTTCATTCAAATTCACATCAAATAAATTAAAAGGGATTTTTCATGAAATTGGTACCTAAAGGGCATTAATTTTCTGAATTAATGTAACCAAGTTCCTGGACTCACTTTCTCTATTTTATTTAGGTTTCTAATCAATCTACGAAGAACGATTAGTGGCGGCTCCAATTTAATAATTTTTCATGAAATAAACCTAAGTTGCGATTTAGTATGGGCTTGGGAGAGTCCGAGTTAGGTTAGTTATATGATTAACCTGATAATCCATTAACCTAAATTTTTCCAAATTTTAGGTCGCGACAAATATGTATTAAAAAGTGGATGGTGAGTTTGAACAAATGAGTTTTGAATAAAAGTGTGTTGTCTAAAATGTGTGTATATGGTTAGTGAAACCACGAAAGGCCATACCCTTGGATTAGGCGTACCTACTATTAGTGCTTGAAGTTTTATTATGCACTTGTTATGTATGGCTAACCGATCGAATTGAATAGAGCTTTTCCATGTGCCAAATTTATAATGAAAGATTAAAATAGAAAACGTAAGTTTCAGCCTTGTGCTTGTATGACCGCTTGATTGTTTTTATCTTAGAGTCTCCGCATGCGCCAGCTTGCTCGATTAAGGAAAAATTAAAACAGAGAACGTAATCCTTAGTCGTAGGAGATTCGGTATGGGACGTTCGCCAGCCTCGTGTGGATTGAGGACGCAACAAGAACTCCCGTAAAAATGAGAGAGAAATAATCTTGCTCGAACTTTTTAGAGCGATGCTTAAAATAATTCTGCTCTACGTTAACTCAAGTGCCCTAATCAGAAAATATTTTGAAAGGTTGTAATGTAGGTTAGGATAAGGGGCTTAGAAATTTCATGAGAAGGGCTTGATGTTGGTGATCATTGCTTTGTCTAATCATCGATCTTGGCCTTCGGATTTGATTCCGCTGATTCCGTCATTGCTTGAGGACAAGCATGAATTCAGTCGAGCATTACATTTTGCAATTTGGATTCTCCGGGGATTTTTTGAGATAAGTACACCGTGAGTGCCATAACTTGTGTACGGCGTTCATTTGAGTGCCATAACTTTCAAAACGTTCACTTAAGTGCCATAACTTTAAAAAATCGTTCACTTGAGTGCCACGTCGGAGCAAAATCGTTCACTTGAGTGCTACATCGCCTTTCCGGCATGCCACGTCGGCTTTCCGGCGTGCCACGTTCCCGGCGTGCCACGTCGCCTTTCCGGCGTGCCATGTCGGCTTTTCCAGGGTCCATGTCAACATGGTACTCAAGTGAACGATTTTTGAAAGTTATAGCACTTAAGTGAAATTTTTGAAAATTATGGCACTCAAGTGAACGCCGTAAAAGTTATGGCACTTCTAGTGTACTTTTCCCAGATTTTTCTTTACAGTTCAATGTCTTTGTACATACAAAAATGTACACTCAAAATTCATGAGTACATTACAAATGGACAAGAATTTGAATGAGTATTGGCCTTGCTTTTGATAGGCACTTTGCTTTTTATTTTTTTTATTCCCGAGATTTTTTCGTGGGATCAGCCTTTGCCTTTTTTACTCCCGACTGTCATTTTTTGGACATCATGATTTTTTTTTGAGCAAGCCTTTTTCTTTTATGCTAAATATGCCTTTTTTTAAATATATAATCCTGTGATTTTGAAGTAGGAACTACAACAATATAAGCATTTGCAAACAAAAATTATACCCGACATTACTTGAAAATCTAACATACAAGATGAGTTCGCTCGGAATTTCTCTATTAACCCAATTTTCTTCAATTCTACTTCTTGCGAATGGGGCCATCTTTGTCTTGAAATGAGCAATGATCACCAACTTGGAGTTTAAGAAATGAATTTGCAGGTTCAAGTGGGCTATGCAAAGGGTATAAATGCGTAGGATAGGGAAACAAATGTTCTTCATCATCCTAAGGCACTTGAATAAAAATTTGAGTATAATGCAAAGAGGCATCCAAAGATTTATGTTAGTCCGAGTAAGAAAATTTCTAACCATTTACCTCATTCCGCTTCTAGAATTACCTTGTCCGGCCCCGATATGTGGTGGTTCTTGATAGGGCTAAAGAAATTGAACCGCCGCTCAAAGGAGTTTGCAATAATCACCTGTATTGTTTAGGATGCAGGAAACGAATGCCTCTTTCACTTCGTGCCCTACCTTTCGCGAGAAAACCCTTCACCTTGAGGAATGCGGAACCTAACTACCGCTCATCTCACTTGGAAAATGTAACTGGGATGTATTTGGGAAATGTTTGCCTTTCATCATCCTGTCATGCCCCATTCTATACATTCGATGCATGATATATAGTTTGTACTCCACATCCGAAGTTGGAAAATTAAAAATGAAGAATAATCATATGTAAACCATGCAAATGTATGACCAATTTTTAAGGATGCAAAATGTAGCAATTTGAATTAGCTTGTCGTGATTCATGAAAAACTTGTGCATTTTCTTAATCCGAATAAACTATGCGAGTATATTCAAATTTTTAAGAAAATCCTTAGGAATATGAGATCATGGATTTCCCATGAACTTCCAAATAGATCAAACAAGTCGGTGGGTCTATTCCTTGAGTCGAGATGTGGCTTGTTCTTGAATCTTCCCCGCATAAAGAGAAACATGTATGAAACAAGTCAAATGAAGACTTCGAGATGCTCTTGCTTGTTTAACGGCGACGACCACCATGGTCATCATATACCCATGCACAAAAAAAAAAAAAAGAGTATCACCCTCATAGTCGAGTAGGTTGAAAAGGAATATATTCCCTTTTTAAGGCTGGTTCACTTGTCGATTTGCCCCATTTTCTGTCGGGACAGGCTTTGTCAAGTACCCATAATCTGAAATTGCCCCCTGGTTATACCTAAAGTTGAAAGTTTGACTTCGGCCCTTAGTGGATGCTTCACTTCTGTTCCCGACACTGCGAGAAGAAAACAAAATGTCATCTTTAGAATATGTCAAGTTATGTAGAGATACTCCCTTTGAGGTCGGGTGGCCTTGGTTTTGCCTTGCCTTTTGTCGGCTCATACGGCACGATCGAAATACCAATTGAGGATGAAGCATAGATTGCCACAATTGGCTGAAGGACTGGGACTAGCCCGAGATTTTTAGCTTGCTTCAATGCTCGACATTCATGTGCGAGGCTGTCTTGGGAATATCGGGCGAGTGCATATTAAAGTAAAAAAATCTGCCCCCTTGCCTCCTTGTCGTTAAATATAAAGTAGACGGATCATCAAAACAAATAGGGTTAAACCACATGCCAGCCATTTTTATTTTTTTCCTTTTTGAAATAAATTTCAAAATTTAGTCCAATTTCTGAATTTTTTTCAAAAGTTTCATTTTTTTGAAATTCATTTTTTTAAAAGACTTAAAAACAATGAAGCATAATAAAGTCCAACCCTCAGGATTCTCCATAGATGATATCAAATTTTTTCAATAGGTTGGCTATCATCATTGGCCGATTTGGAATACCCACCATGCCTAAAAAAAACTCTGTAATTTCATTGATAAAATCAATTAATTACATTTTATTGAAATGAAAATGCAAACAATCCCCCAAGTGGAGAAATTGACTCTAAAAATCAAATCCCATCAATTGAAAATGCAAATTAGACATGTAGAAAATAGGAAAATCCCATGAGTAAATTGCATGAAATGAAATTTTATTGATTTGGGCTTCCGCCCACTTCCTCCGAGGGTTCTCTAGTAATGTTGCCGGTGGTCAAATTGCCAATTAAACCAATGAGCACAATTTTGCTCTTGTTTGCTTCAACATTTATGCACAACGGGAAGGAACCGGTTCATATGATCCTCCATTGGTTAGTCATTTTCACTCCAAACTGTGTGAGGATGGGTGAATGCAAATGACCCATGATTTCCTATAAAAGAAGAGGAAACAATAAGTATGTGACTCAAGAGAGGTTGGTCCATGACTCGCTTAATTAGGACTTTGTTTTTCCATTTCTATGTAAAAATCAGACAAACTTTCCTTAGGAAACACAATGTCATTTTTTTGAAAAAAAGTATTTTTGCACATTAATAACTCGGGAAAATTGTGATAAAATCCTTTTGACATTCAAAAAATTTCCCAAAAGGTTTTCATCTTTTATCACAATGAATTTCCAAGGGAGAATTTGTCAAGAAAAGTCTTCTACCCATTGAAGCATTAAGGAAGGATATGACAAAATCTTTTATTGGTTAACAAAATTTTCCGAAGGTATTTTTCCGCATTCATCATTCTGAAAATGGACTACCAATTTGAGTTTTTTAATTTTTTGAAAAAAATGACCATAATGTTAAGTTCAAAATCTAAATGACACCTAACATAGACCGACCAAAAATAAATACAAGATAAAGTTAGAGAATTTACTTTAACTTGAAAAATAAAATGCCAATCACTTAGACATGTGTCACGGACCGACAAATCTTGATCGCGAAATTAGCCCGTGCGGCACTTGGCAAGCTACGCTAAGCCAGCCCTTCCCTCATATAGCTGTTCCACAAAACACTTAGGCGAATAGGTTTCCCATATTGGATCATACCACGCCCAAACTTAACTCGGGTATTCTTCGTATCGAGCAATAGTAGACTATATTAGGCACTACAATTGATTTTAGCTTGCCATGGCCTCATCAAAAGAGCGGCATCAACTCCCGACCAGGTTGTACACGGGAGGCCAACCCATCTTTAGAGCCCCTATGGGTATATTCTATTTAACCTAGAACTCCTAGTACAAACCCATCATGATTCCACTCCTAGGGACCCAATTATCTTTTCCCCTCTACAACGTTCACTTCCCATAATGATACCCCAAGCTCCACCCACAAGGGGACCCAAGTACGGAAGAACTTGCCCACCTAGGACATGGAACACCCGGCCCGTGTCATTCTCCCCCACTCAATCCGCAAATGCCCTCGTTGCGGGTTGTTCTGATCACTTCCATGCACCCTTCCCAACCGTCAATGCCATACCGTTGGGACTTACATGAATGGTGGGCACTCGCCCAACGAACAACAACACTCCACCGACAACTTCCCCCAATGAAAGCTATTCATGAATCTCCAAATCCACCTATACCACTCGCCACCGCACACCTTTGGCAGCACCTTCTTTCGCCAACTAGACTTCTCCCCGACCTCAAGAAACCAATGGAGGTTCCCCTTTGATAAAACTTGGTAGTGGACCATTCTTGAAATTCGCCCAATTAATCCAGGAACGTTATCCTATTTCAGAAAGCAATTCGGTTCCTTTCTATGTCCCGTTGACATCCTCGAAGCTAGACGAGAGCCGCACCTTGTCCGAGCCTCTCTTGGTCTTAGCGATCGCTCTCCACCCTCAAAGGATCGGGAAGACCACAAGATCTCCCAAATCACCCACTTACTTGAAGGGATTCTACTCTAATACCATTTGTCACGAGCCGACAAATCTCGATCGCAAAATCAACCCGTGCGGCACTTGGCAAGCTACGCTAAGCTAGCCTTCCCTCATATAGTTGTTCCGTATAACACTTAGGCAAATAGCTTTCCCATGTTGGATCATACCACATCCAACTTAGCTCGGGTATCTTTCGTATCGAGCAATAGTATACTACATTAGGCACTACAACCGATTTTGGCTTGCTATGCCCTCATCGGGAGAGTGGCATCGGCTCCCGACTAGTTTGTACACGGGAGGCCAATCCCGCCTTCGAGCTCCCATGAGCTTATTCTATCAACCTAGAACTCCTAGTGCAAACCATTCTAATACTACTCCCAGGGACCTAATTGTCTTTTCCCTTCTACAACACTCACTCCCCATGACGATACCCCAAGCTCTACCCATAAGGGAACTTGAGTACGGGAGAACTTGCCTACCTAAGACACGGAACACCCAATCCATGTCACATGCACATGGATCAGGAGGTTAACCTTAGTCTAACTACCTAAATGTTTGGCAAAATGAAGTAATGGATGAGACAACATATCGCAGCCTCACGCACATTCATAATGACTAGTCGTAGCTTCGCGTAGCATAGTAATGACTAGTCGGTACAATCACTTCGGCTTGGCTCGGTTGACATGGGCAATGCTCATGCATCATAGCCTCATGTACATGAGAATGACCCTTGAACCATTTTTTTAAAAACATTTTCGAGATCCAAATGGGATAACCTTTAGCGAAGCCTTTACTGCCAAGGTTAAAGAACCATATAAATACTATCTTAAAACTATTGATGTGACCTAGGTTCGATCACGGGTTGTGTGTGAAGTACTACAAATACAGTAAATACTTGCACATCATTTTAAATCAATCGCGCTCCAATAGTTCAATGAATTAAAATCAAAATTCCCATTTCATCAAACTTGCAAAACTAAGGGCTAGCCATAGACTCCTTCCTTTATAACTTCGTATCGCAAAATCATTTAACACCTAAAGGATAAAATTCAATCAAGATTGCCAAACCAAGTGATTTTTTCATGAAATTATCTAGCCTTAGTCCTTAAAATTTTCGAAAATTTTAAGTTACTCCCCAAAGGATTTGCCAAGTTGTCGCGACCTAAAAATAGACGTATTCCAATTTTGGGTTAATGGATTACCAGATTAATTAATTAAATTAACTAACTTAGCTTGAGTTCTCCCCAAACTCTACCAATTCGCAACTTAAGGTCAAATAATTGACATGCCAAGATTTTAATTGGAGTCGCCACTAATCATTTATGGTAAGTTGATTATGAACCTAAATAAAATAGCGGGAGCACTATTTTATTTCTATGAACTAGATATTTTGGGTACGGGGACTTGATTACGCTAGATTACTCTAACGCTCTTTCGGTACCATTTTATTTCATGAAAAAATTTGATCAAGTAAATTTAATTGATTTTAACCTAAGTCACTAACATAGGTTATCATGCGAGTGCACAAACAATTAAATGGCATCCAGAAAACTCAAGATAATATGCAGGAACCATGCGCCAAGCAATTTTATTTTCTCTTTTTGATTTTCACTTTTTTTAAAATGAAGTCTAACTTATATGCAATGCATGACTTTTAATCTAATGCAATGGCATGAATGAATGCATATGAAATTAATCTAACCTACATGACTATTCTAAACATGCAATTAATTAAACCGATTGCGTGGTTCGAATTAATTAAAGACCATACTATGCAATTCTATATGATGAACTAATGATATGGCCAATGCCGTGGCAAATGATATGACAAATGCATGATGACATGGCACAAATGACATTTTATTATTTTCAAATTTAATTAGGACCCTAAAATACACTATGCCAAAGGAATAGTTATCTTGTATATCTTAGAGTTTAAATGAACCTCAACCCTAACCTATCAAAGATAAACTATTTAAGGCATAAAAATCTACTCTAACATGCATATTTTATCCTAGAATGTAATCTAATCTAAATTACTCTGGAAATCAATTAAATATACAAATTATCTAAATGATCCTATCCTAAGGATGCGATCTATCTTAAATATGCGATTCTATCTAAAATGATATGTAAATCTAATCTATATGCATCAATTATTTATATGCAATATTTTTTAGAAATTTTCAACTTGTATTCAAATATTGCAAAAAAGATAGCAATCCAATCGGTTCAATTCAAATATGGAAAGCAAATAAACCATCTTGAATATTTCATAATTTCTTTCGAAGCAAGTTTCGATCTAAAGCTTGATAGATCGAACCTAAAAATTCTAAATACCCGCTATGAACATAATTCAATCTAAAGCCTAATAGATAGATTTATTTTCATGTATGAGGTTGGGGATTAGGAAAAGATTTTCTAATTGATCACCCGTAGCTCAAAAGATTTCGTCAAATGAAGATATAACTCAAATAGTTAATGACATATTTCAAATCAATAAAGATAAAAATGTTACCTAATTTGCCGATGAACTTTCAAAAATTCAGATCGTAACAAATCGGCACGAGATTGAGGATTGAATTGGCATGACGGATCGGAATCCCAGTTCACGAACTCGGTTGGACCATGGACCGACGACCTGGGGAGCCTTCAAGGCAGATTTTTCGTTGGTACAGGATCGCGATAGCTGTTGGAACTCGTGGAGTTGGACCGAATTCGTTGCGATGAATTGCCCAGCGGAACCAGGGACTCAAGCGGAGTGGGCTAGTTTTGTTCCAGGTGGTATGTGCAATGGAAATCGTGGCTGCCTCTCACGTGTTTCACTCCTTTGTTTTGAGAATAAAAATTTTTTTGCCTTTCACTTTGTCCCTTTTGGCTTGGACACTCCAAGACAAAGACCACCGCTTGGACCTTGGTCTTTATTTTGACAAAGCATCCCTTCAAAGCTTTCTAATCCACCTATAGATAGATGTATATGAAAGTATGAGGAATTGTTGGATACTAAATCCGATCTAATTGAGACTTAAAAGCGGAAACATGCCCAATAGATCACCGGATTCACCGATCGACGAAGATGTAACACGAGGACATACCTTATTGATCACCGGTTAAAAGCCCTTTGCGACCTCTGAATTTTTCTCTGTCAAACGATAATCAACAATCGGGGAGGAGCGTTCTTCGTTCTCTTGTTCTTTGAAAGTGAGAATAACCGACGAAGAGAACGATGGGGAGGACATCGATTATTGACGTAATATCAACCAACATGATCTTTCACGTTTGAAGCGGATAACCGCTTAGGGGGGTGTGGTTGCCCGCATGGCCGCACACCGTAACCCCCGTGGACCCCACTTTAATTTAATCTAATATCTCCCACTCGTCCATGTAGGGCAAACAACTCCTATTTGTCCACGAAGGACTAACAACTAAACTTTTTATCTTCGCAAAGTTCATATTGGCAAATAACCCGTGCGACCAAGATACACCGAGAGCTCATTGTCATATATCCGTTGGGAGTATATGACAGCTCTAAAATTGGACATAAAAAATAAAATGAATTGTATGTCTTTGTACCCTAGATCGATCGAGTCACATATATATTTCTCACTAGATCTCATTTTAAAATTGACATATTATATTCCCAATTATGATCACACCAAATAATCATAATTGACCGGTCTCATGAATATAATCCATAATGTGACTTAAAAACTCCAAATCAATCTTCCTCATTCATTAGATCTCTCAATCTCGGTTCAACTCGCTTTTCTAGAAATGTCCATTTAGATCGAATCAATTTCATGACCATAGGTAACACTCTAAGATAGCAAACACTAAATAGAGATCTTGAGAATAATAAAGAGTTATGAGGGTACTAAAAATGAGGAATTTTATCCTCGAGAATCTCACACGGCATAGAGAAGTTGAGATCAAAACTTTTGCCTACTCTCATTGGTCGACAGTGCATACGTAATATGAAATACGTATTACGGTATGTTTTCCTTCCCCATGGAGCGTATGTCTTTCTATTTTAATACCGTACATATGCTCATCTTGACACGCTCGATGTCTAACTTGAGTTCACGTAACAACTCCAGCCAAGATTTTTCATTAGAACTCTCATCCGGCATTTAAGACGGATAAAGTGAAATATGTGGGTTATTTCACTTTTGGACATTGTAAGTAATAAGTCCTCATCTTAACATCATGTTAAGGCGGTATAGTATTTTAGGCTTGAGCTCTCAATTATCGCCTAGATAATAAACTTAAAATTGCCTCATCTCTATTCACTACATAATAAATGGAGGCGGTTACCCGTGTGAGTGGGCTAACCTCTCATCTGTCCGACATACCTTTTCAACATATAGTGCACCAAGCATTAATATGCATGAATATCAAATAAATTTATAGACTTCAATATTGATAAACAACATCATCAATTATTGACGTTCAAGGAAAAAATTACAAATATTCAATACATTAACTTCTACGCAGTCCTAGAGTCTTTATATGACCAAGGAAAGCATCTCTAGGAATTGGCTTTGTCATGGGATCTCGCTAACATTCTATGTGTAGATATATACCGTAGGTTCACTTCCTTTTGTGCTTCCATGTCCTTGACACAGTTATACTTAATGTCTATGTGTTTGGTCTTACTTGTGAAACTTAGGATCCTTAGTATAAGCCATTCTTTGCTTGACTATCACAATGAACCTTCATAGGTTTTGCAACATCTCTTGTAACACCCAAATGATCCATAAATCTTCTAAGCCAAACACCTTCTTGTGCTGCCACCGATAATGCCACGAACTCGGTTTCCATGGTGGATAAGGCTATATACACTGTTGTTTCTTACTACTCCACGATATGGCGCCATTATTCAGTAAGAATACATTTCCGAAGTGGATTTTCTCTCATCCAAATCTCCTCCCCAATCAAGCATCAGTGTAGCCCTCAAGGTGTAGATCATTTCCTTGATAAGTTAGCGAGTAATCGGCGGTTGCTTTCGAGATACCTCAAGATTCTTTTAACGGCAATCCAATGTGCTTGACCTGGATTAGATTGGTATCTACTGACCAATCCAACCGCATAACAAATATCGGGTCTTGTACATATCATAGCGTACATGAGACTTCCAATAGCATTGGCATATGGAACGTTTTTCATACGTTCTTGCTCTTGTGGAGTCTTAGGACACATTCTTCGGCTCAACCTAACACCTTTTGCAATAGGAGTATCAATGGGTTTGCAATCTTGCATACAAAATCGTTCGAGAATTTTATTGACGTACGTCTCTTGCGAAAGTGATAATGACTTTTTCGAACGATCTCTCGAAATCTTAACTCCGAGAATGTATGTAATTTCACCCATATCTTTCATTTCAAAATTAGAAGATAGCCAACTTTTGATTGTCTTCACAAACTCCATATTATTTCCAAGAATCAATATATCATCAACATATAATGATAAAATTACAAAGTGACCTTTGGACCTTTTGATATAGACACGATTATCTTCATTAATAATATCAAAATCATATGCCACTATGGCATTATTGAAGCGTATATACCATTGTCTTGAAGACTGCTTAAGGCCATATATCGATCTCAAAAGTCGACATACCTTTTGTTCTTGGCCCTTTTTAACAAACCCAACGGGTTGTTCCATGTAAATTTCTTCATCTAATTCTCCATTGAGAAAAGCGGTCTTTACATCCATCCGATGTAATTCAAGATCCAAACTAGCCACTATTGCTAGGATGAGGCGAATCGAGGTAAATCTTACAATAGGAGAAAAAGTATCTTCATAGTCAATTCCTTCCCCGTTGGTTATATCCTTTCGCCACAAGGCGTGCCTTATATTTCTCAATTGAGCCATCAGCCTTGCGCTTTATTTTGAGAACCCATTTGTTCCCAATGGCTTTGCGTCCTTTCGGAAGATCAACCAGTTCCTAAACTTGGTTTGATTTCATTGACTCCATCTCTTCTTTCATTGCTTTCATCCATTTTTCCTTATCAAGGCAAGATAGAGCCTCATTCACATTTGTTGGCTCATCTTCATCCAATCGAGCGATCATGAAAGCTTCCCCTTCAATTTCAAAGCGTCATCGAGGAATGCTTTTGCGACCAGTTCGTCGTGGAGAAGATTGTACCAAGGGTACTTCTTCCTCCAATACGCTCCCACTCGGACCGGATAATGGCATTGATTCATCAAGTGGTTGCGATGGAGATTGTTTTGTATTCAACTCCTCACCTCTCACATTGCTTCCATTTGGATCATTATATCCAACAGTTTCATTATCTTGATCTAATGTCTCAAATAGGGAACAATCTTCACCTATTTTGCCCTTTCTTGGAAATTCATTCTCTAAGAATGTGACATCTCGTGATTCAAATTCAGTCACACTTTCACTTTCTTGCTCACCTATGAACTCATATTCTTTTGAGTGTTTTGAGTATCTTATAAAAATACTCTTTTTTCCTCTTGGTCCCAATTTTTCATATTTATGATTGGATTCATGAGTATAGGCAGACAAGCCTAAGGTTTAAGAAAACTTAAATCGGGTTTTCGACCCATCCATAATTCATATGGGGTGGAAGAAACCGATTTGGAAGGCACTCGGTTAAGTATATAAGCGGCAGTCAATAAAACATCGCCCCAAAAGGCAATCGCAAATTGGCTTGAGCCATCATAGACCTAACCATTTCAAGTAAGGTTCTGTTTCTTCTTTCAACTTACTCCATTTTGTTGAGGAGTATATGGAATAGATAACTGCCTATCTATTCCCTTTTCATCACATAAATATCTACATTGATCGATAAATACTCTCGACCTCGATAGGATCTTAAAGCTTTTATTTTCTTATCTAACTGATTTTCCACTAAGGTCATAAATTTCTTGAAGCAACTTAATGCTTCGATTTATGAGATATCGAGATAGACATATCCATATCGAGTATAATCATCAATAAATGTGATGAAATAAACAGCACCAAGCTTTGCCCTAACATTCATTGGGCCACGATGTCGGTATGAATCAATTGCAATGGGAAGTCGGCTCTTGTCCCTTTTCCAAATGGCTTTTGAGTTGTTTTTCCCATTAGGCAATGCTCATAGGTAGGCAATTCAACTTTCTCAATATTGCCTAATAAGCCATCTTTGGCTAATCTATTCAATCTTTGTTAGCCAATATGACCAAGTCTAGCATGCCATGTATTTACATCATTCTCATTAGAACTAGAAGATGCAAATAGGGAATAACATACATTCACACTAGTATGTTCAATATCCAATACAATAAAGCCATCCGTGAAATAACCAAAACCATAAAAAGTTGTTCCTAACAACAAATCCACACCATTGTTGTGAAAATTCATACTAAAACCAAGTTTGACTAATACCAATACGAGAGACAAGATTTCGACGAATCTCCGGAGTGTACGAGAACATCATGTAGAAATAAAATGCGTCCACTATGCATGATAAGTTGGCAAGTGCCAATTCCTTTCACTTCTACTCTGGAATTTTTCCCACATAAATCCATCTTGCTCCACTTGGAATTCGTCGAAATTCCACGAACATATTTCTATCTCTGGCTACATGGTCTATGGCTCTTGAGTCTATAGTCCACAAAGGATGAGATTCAGTTAAAAATACAGAACTTGATACATAACAAACACTTTTAAGTGTGTTAAGGGTTTCTACCTTCTTCGGCTCGCCATACGATCACGAGCGAAGTGACCCTTCTTGCCACAATTATAACATTTCATCCTTGAAATGTTTTTCTTCATGGACGTTTCCCTTTTCCATGCTTCTCAAACTTTGGTTTCTTGCCGATGGTTCAACTCTTTTGCTCGTCCACTTCATGAACTTTCCAAGACGCTTGCGCTTGAAGCCCGAAGCTCCATATGAGCTAGATCCAAGAACATATACATCAAATTGTATCTTAGCCGCCGAAGGCGGTCCTCCTCTAGCTCCAAATGGCGCACAACATCCTCAAAAGTTGTGACGCTCACATTGTGGGTCGGGTTCACCTTCATGTGTCCCCAATTGTGAGGCAAAGAGCGAATTACAGCCTGCACTTGTTGTTCATCGACAATACATGACCAGCATCCTTTAGCTCACTAATCATGTTCGACATCTTCCTCAAATGTTGCTTTATATTCTTCCCATGTGGCATCTTATAAGTGTCAAACCCGATTGTAAGCTGCCTCAGTTTAGTGACAAAGTTTGTCCAAATATAGCCTTCAATGCATCCCACATGTCTTTAGCATTTTCATGCCGTCTCGAACTCTCACATAATGTCATTATCCATACTACTCAAGCAACGTAATGCGAGCAGTTGAGTTCTTTTTCTTCCAGGCAGCGAAGGCTTCTTTGTCTCTTAATCGTGGCCGTGCAAGATTACCATCCTCTGGCTCGGTCATGGTCGGGATTTTCATACTCCAGATTTCATAATTTTCTCGATTCAATTTCTCACCCTTGTTGAGCTTAGCAACAATATTCTTAGATGCCGTTGCCATAGTATCTCGAGTATAACATTCATCACGTGTTTAAAGTCTATTTGTATGCAACAAATGCAATCATATTCATGCATCTTGATTATGCTTGGTATATAGTTTCAAAAAAATCTAAAATCAACAGTTCACTAAGTTCCCCATCATCATCCAGATTTTCTTATCTAAAATCAATACCAATATAATCATCACTTTGTGTTCATCATACGATTACTAAAACTTGTGAACACTCCCACTCAAAATATATACACATAAGATAATGTATATACATAAAACATCAATTCAACAATCACAAGTCCCTAAAAAATCTCCTAAGACATACGGGAAAGGAACTAGCCAAAAAATAAAAGTCTAAATATAATAACGTGTAATCCTCCTAGCTCTAGTTAGAACATGACCATATGTAATTTCCTTGGTACAAGGAAAAGAATTATTAAGGTCTTGAGGAGGATTATGAATCAAATCAGGGGCCCAAATAGCTCATTTGGAGAAAATCTTTGAGGACCCTTGCTTTTACGCCAGGGCGCATTCTATCTCGCGCTAAGCCACATTCATGGCAAGTGATGCAAGACGGATTTCTTATATGTGGTAGCATCAATCCACCATGCGCTATTCATCAAACCATGCCATTCTTTAGGTATAGTGTTATGTAGTGCATAAAATGTATCTACTGGAGTCATTTCTTGTCCAGCCCATATGATTTCTTGGATCATATCGTTGACCTTAATAACATGGGTTATAATGTCGAAGCATTATCCCATTTATAAAGGCCCAATTTTGTAATCTTCTCCTTAAGAGCTTCCTTAGCTTCAGTTCTCCTTGGCCTTTGGGGTGTTCTCGCATTTCGTCTTACCCATGTCATTGTTCCCGCAACGAATGCGAGAACATAAATGGATTACGAAAATCCAATGATTTTTGTAACTATTATGAACATATCATAACAAATAAATAATAGGTAAAACAAGTCCCCTTAGTATTGACCAAAGTCAACGGTCAACCTTGGTCAACGGTCAAAGTCAACTGGTCAATGGTCAAAGGTCAACATAACAGTCAAAGTCAACGGGTCAACCGGGTCAAGGTCGAGATCGGGTCGGGTGCGCAAACGGGGCTCGAGTCGCGAGCCTGTTCCGATGACTCCAAAATGGGCCGGCCCTTTTTTTTTTTTTATTAAAAGAAAATGGGCCCGGATCGGGCTATCTCGCGGGTCGGGCCTAACCCGATCCGCCGACGTGGATACTAAATCCGACCTAATTGAGACTTAAAAGAGGAAACATGCCCAATAAATTATCGATTCACCGATCAACGAAGATATATCACGAGGACATACCTTATTGATCACCGGTTAAAAGCCCTTTGCGACCTCCCGAATTTTTCTCTCGTTAAACAACAATCAACAATTAGGGGAGGAACGTTCTTCGTTTTTTTGTTCTTTGAAAGTGAGAATAACCGACGAAGAGAACGATGGGGAGGACGTCGATTATTGACGTAATATCAACCAACGTGATCTTTCACATTTGAAGCAGATAATCGCTCAAGGGGGTGTGGTTGCCCGCTTGGGCGCACACCATAACTCTGTGGACCCCACTTTAATTTAATCTAATAGGAATAACTAGAAACGCAAGTGCTCATGCGAATAATAAAAAGTAAAAATCTTAAAATTCTGGTGAGAATTCTCGGAAGATGTATCGGCGAAGGACTATGGAGCTCGGATGGTTGGGCTTGTCGGACCGAATTGCGCGACAAAGATCGTCTAGAACCACGGATAGTCGGCGGAAGCTTCGGATCCGAGCAGTGGCTTCCGAAAAAGGTTGCTGTGATGGATCAAACGTGAAGGTGCTAAGATGAACTCTACAAGATGGGCGAGGTGCGATCACGCAGGAAAAGTTAGGCCACCCTACGTCGGCTCTGTCCTCCCCTTCATATATGGGCGTATCTTTCGGTCACCTCCCGAGAATTAGCCTTTTCTATTCTGCTAGTAAATGCCACGGTAAAACATGGAAAAAGAAATATGCACGATTTCCTATTATTTGATAATATCTTTTCTATTCCCTAAAACCTTACTTCTACCCACTTTCACTTGATCCATGTCCTAAAGATCATGTTTTGTTGCGAGACACTCATACTCGAAATATCGCTCCAAAATGAAATCCTTCATGGTATTTGACCAAAAGATCATCGGCTTGATTGATTTTCACATTCTTGCGAGCTTAATCCAAATTGAATCAAGTTCTTCCGACATCGGTCCAACTCAAATGCAAATGTAAATGCATGCTAAAATAAATTAATATAAGTGACAACTATATGAAAATGATTTTAACATTTTTGCTAGAGACTAATGTTAGTCCCTAATTTTTTATGCAATAAATGATTAAACAAGAAATCAAAATTTAGGTGTCAACGGGACGGCGCCCTAAGACGCCAAAGCTCGATAAAGGATTAAGGCTTCGGGCATGTTACATCCGGCTCTTGGGTACTTTAACTAGCTCCAATATATAATTCGATGGAGTGATTCCATCTCTTCACTCATAGCACCTAACCACTGCGATAACTCGGAACTAGCGATCGCCTCAAAGTAATATGGCGACTCATCTGTCTCCACCTCGTTACTATAGTCAAAGCATAAGGAATATCTATATAACTATAACATACTAGTGGTTTAATCGCCTTCGTTGTCCGCGCCTCGCCTAGAATGTGTTGCTGCTATATTGATTGTTCACTATCACCGACTTTAGAACTCGTAGCCTTATCTACAGCCTTAACATCTGTTACCTCCGAGGTTTCGGAGTCTCCAAATGAAGCTCCACCTCATTGCCGACACCGTGATCTATTTGCTCTGCTATAGTATCTCGGGACTCCACCGTTGAAGCATTGCAGTCTCCACATCTCTACCGATTAGAAAATCGATATCAATGCACCACACCGGTAGCCTTTCACCCCATGTGCATAACCCGAAATATGCACTTCTTCGACCTTGGTTCAAGCTTACCATCACTCGCATGAGCATACGCAGGACATCCAAATGCTCATAATCTAGAATAATCAATAGGTTTCTCCGACCGCACTTCCTCTGGAGTCTTCTACTCTATGACAAATGATGGAGATCGATTAATTAGGTAACAGGCCGTGTTCATTGCTTCGGCTCAAAATTCTTTGCCTATTCCATCATGCGAGAGCATGCTCTAAGCTCGCTCAAGTAAAGTTTTGTTCTTCAATTTTGTCACGCCATTCTGCTGTGGTGTCATAAGTACGGTGCGGTGTCTCACAATCCCTTCTATTTAATAGAACTCGATAAAATATTTATCACGTAACTCTATATCGTTATCGGTTCTCGGGCACTTGATTTGTTTTTTTGATCGCTTCTCAATCAATATCTTAAATTTTAGCATCTATTGGGCACCTCCTTTCGAAGGAACCGGAGATGGGCCCTAGATGTTTGAATAAATATACTCAACCAGTTGCTTGGTCGAATGAATGCGTGTAGCAAACTTAATTAGGCATTGCTTCCCAAAGATACAAGGTCTTCACATAAGTCTAACTTACCCATTTTCTCGATCCTTTAACAACCCCCCGTCACTTAGCATCGTCATTGCTTCCCTCATGTAGCCCAAATGCAATGTCATAACTAAGTTAAATCAGAATCGACTCATCCGATGAAATTGCAGCAGCCCCCATCACGGTCTCTCCTAGTATATGATAGAGAGAACTCACTTTCTTTCCTTTCATTATTGTCATCTTACCGCGAAAGATTTTCAGCACTCCACTTTCAGCGGTGTACTTACACTCGATATCATGGAGTGTCCCCGAATGAATAAGATTTTTCTTGAGCCCCGGTACATGCATCGCGTTTATCAATGTGCGTATCGCACCATCGTGCATCTAAATGCGAACTATCCCTATCTCTACAACTTTGCAGGCTGCATTATTCCTATAACACCCCAAATTTCTTGTCCGTGTAATTAACAAGTAAATTGAGTTATGTAATGGAGAAGATGTGATAAATGAGATCTATTTAAAGTTAATGAAGTGTGGTTTTGGGGCTTGAGGTTATGTTATGTGATGTTATGAGCTACGGATGATAAATTGAGAGTTTGGTTCGCAAATTGAGCGAGATTGAGACACGGATAGAACCGAGACCGAACCCACTTAAAACTCCCCTATAAATAGACTCTCTCTCTCTCTCTCCACTCTCATTTTCCCCTTGGCTTTTCATGAGACACCCCCCCCATCCCGAGAGCTTTCCCTCTCGGACTTGTTCTCGCACCCAAGAAGAAAATGTCTATTTGAGCTCGTCCGTAAGGCAAATTGAACTCCATTCTTTTCCTGGCGATCATAAGATCATGGGCAACTTGGATCTAAGGGCTGATCATCCAAGAAGTTGAGGAAATTCAATGAATTTGAGCAAAATAGAAGCTGGAGGAAGGAGACCTAGTTCGTTCTTGCTTCGATTCGAGCTCTGTTTGTTTCGGACGCGATCCCCAGGCAAGTGATTATCTATCCTTACCACTAGGTTGTTCATTTTTCATTGGTTTTAGCGTGAATCGTTGATGTTCCAAAATGAGTATGATGATTGAGGGTTCGACTTGCATGGTAGGGAAAATGGCGAAGAATTTCCAATCCATTGCTTGAGTAGATATCTCGAGGGCCCTGGGTAAGTAGAATGTAGGAATAGATCGTCCTAATTATTGTTCATTTGAGATGAATTGGATGGGGGTTTTCAGCCGAGAGCTTGGGAGGGAACTCATGAGGTTTGATGCTTGGTGTGTGTGCTAGTTTTATAGTGGATATCCGGCTTTGGCTAGACTAGAGTTAAAGTCGGTTGGCTTGTCAATCCGCCCGCTTGGTGCGAATTGAAGTTGAATTGAGGAGGGTTCGGCTGTGTGGTGAGGTAGGAGTAGTTATGAGTACGATCCATAACTTGAATTGGTGTCATGGAAGCTTGGGATGAGGAATCGAGGTGTGGATCTCTCATTGTTATTGGGTTGTGATGAGTTGGGGTGGGATTAGTTAGAGAGAATTCGGCTATATGATTTATGGAGTAGGGATTCGTGGGGCTTCGTATATGAACAAGGCAAGTTGGGTGACTCGTGAAGAATTGGAGTGGAATTGAGGTTATATGGGAGTTCGGTCATGAGGATTGGGTGGTAAGGATCCATGAGGTTCTACGGCCCTTCGGGGTTTGTATTTTGTGATGTTTTCTTGGATATCCGACAACGTGGTGTTTGTTGTTTTTGCCTCAAATGAATGGTAAATGAATAGCTTAGTGGTTAGGCTAGATGATTTTACTTGCCGAGTTGTTAGCTCATTCCTATTTGGGGAAACATTTTTTTCGGATGCTCAAATAAGGAGTTGGATCGAGCCTTGAAAATGGTGACAAAGACGAAGCTCGTCGGCGGCACCAATAGAATGGGAGTAGTTCCATTAATTTCCTTGTAATCTTTAAACTTTTGTAACAAATCATTAAAGGATATATATATATATAAAGCCCATTCTTTTCGAGTCCTTTGCTTATGGTCCCGTGTTTTATCGATTTACAAACCCCTATGAGTAAAGTTGTACCCTTAAGCATTGTCCCCCGCCGTATGTTTTTGACACGCACTTGTATTCTTTTTCTTTCAAGATTTCGCATGCGCCTCTGTATCATATAAAACAGACGCGTATAGTAAGCGAGTAAGGATGGCCCCTCACATGAGTTGGTATCCAAGCGGGAGGATCAAGCGATCGGGGCCTCACAATTCCCCATCGAGATCTATCACCATCTCGTAGTCCGGTAAGTAGTAAACCAATTCTTATTAGGAGTCGTACGATAAGAACAACACGAATATAGTATCCATTCATCTCCTGACGAACATGTAGTCACACACAAAACAATTTATGCATCATTGTTGCTCTCCTCAAGAACTTTCGCCACACTGCTTTGTGGCTTTACGTTTATCACCTCTGTTTTTTAGCTTAGGATAATCTCTACTATGTTTTTACCTCTACTTGCTATTGGACTCCCGATATTGATCTCTACTTCGAATCAATAGTCCTTGCGGTACATTCTCGCACTAAATTGTTATCTCACAACTTTCTCTCGTCACTCCTTAGAAAATAAGGCGGACTTTTACCTCTATTGAGGTAATCATAGTACGTCCTTGTAATAGTGAATCAAGAAAGTGCTCCCATGACTATGATAAAGAAGCTAACAACATCATGCCATGTTCTTCATCATCAAGTGTCTTAGCAACGTTTTTCAAATCCATCATGAGTTTATTAAATTCATCTAGGTGGGTTCGATAGACGTACCTTCAATATATTTGAACCGAAACATTCTCTTCAACATGTACAAGCAATTATCCAATTGGTTATATTGATGGGCTCGGACTTGACCTCCCTCTTGGCGATCTCCCTATGAGAAGATATCGGGCTTCCGCTGCGTGCTCTCAATAAATGTTATCAGAATTTATGGTTGATTGATGACCCACCCCCAATATGTATCGGTATTTGGTGAATATCTCAATGAAAGAAATCTAGTAACCAATGCGATTTCCGAGCTGGTGGGCGTTGTGGTATAGCAATGCGGGCCAATAGGCATTGATGGAGATTCAAGTTGAGATATCTTGGTGCAAAAAGATACTTGAATTAATGGGGAGAAAATCATTCTAAAAATTGGTGTGGTATAGAGCAGTTAATAAGTCCAAGTTAACCCATAACTCATTGGCTTAAGTCTTTGAGTGAAGGTGGGTTTGACTTGGATATGTTAACCGGTTCGGACTTGGGATTCTCTTGATGATCTCCCTAGCCGAAGGCATTGGACTTCTATTGTGCACTCCCATAAAAAAAAATTCCAAATGAATATAAAACAAATTTACGAAAGTTGTTATTAAAACATAAACAGCCCCCTTAGTGATGTTCACACACTCATGTCCCTTTCGACTTCACAATTTTTTTGGGTAACACGTTGTGTGTACTTCCGTTTCATTGCGATCGATCAATTCCCACGAGGCCACAAAAAAGGAAGACCCCAGCCAAGTTGTCGCAATTCTCGACACAAACGAAACTAAACAGGGAATGGTAAGAAGACAAAAGAGGAATTTGAATCCTTCCTCCGTGGGCTCTCTCTTGATTGAAATCTGGAGATAATGGGGTAATGTTTTTCGACCACTTGAATCTCTTGGGGTGGTGAATTCAAGATATGCATATCATCTGCACTGCGGGCTAGACACGTTTCTTGAAAAATCACGTTCAGAAAAAAAAAAAAACCAAAAACGTCCTAAACTTATCCTAAATCTTTTCACATTGGTACCAATTCAGTTCATCCGACCAATTTTTTTGAAAATCGCACGTAAATGCCGGACATCTTACCCGACATGGCCGATGCGGACGTGGAGATGTATTAACAATATTTTGCTTTTTTTAATAATTTTTTGTTCTTTTATGTTATATTAATTCTTAATTATTTTTCTCTCTTTTTCCTTTTCATTTTGGCCGACGAGGGTCGCCTCGCCCGAGCTGGCGGGGCTGCGAAGGCCCTCACCCGGATCCGGCGAGGGCTTGCCAATCCTCATGAAAAAGAAACAAAAAATAAAATAAAATAAAATAAAGCAAAAACAAAAAAATATAAAAAAATTGTTGGAACATGTTCATTTTCCGGGTCAAAATTAGTCGAATGGACTGAAATGATGCAAATGTGAAAAGATTTAGTTTAAATTGATCAAATCGAAAGGTTTAGGACTGAATTTGTACAAATACAATAGGTTTACGATTTTTTTATACTTTTCTCCTCGTCGTCTCCTAAAAGGATTATACGAACTTTTCCTTTTATAGTTATAAGGACTGAGAAGAGCGACCGGCGCTCATTATCTATTTTGAGCGTTATGTAAGGTTCCACGGTACCCTCACTACGAGGTGTTTGGTTTGCGACATAGTTACTCTATACCCACGACTTAGAGGTTCAAGGTTGGTAACCCCGTCAAAGCAGCCTCACTAACACGAAGCACGCCGCAGCTTGGCAACGCAACGCGAGCCGTTCAGAGTTTCTCTAACAACGTAAGTCCAACTTGTAACTCCGTTGAAAATATGTGTTCCTTTCTCTTTAAGGCCGACAATTTTGATGGTAAGGATGATCAAACATATAACTGAGTGTATATACATCATAAAAATCAAAACTTTTCCTCTACTTAATATATTTTTTTAAATGGTCACTTTACCTTTTTAAACATGACAATCATTCGTCTCTAAGTCGTTTGGTAAGAAAATTAGCTGACAAGTGTTAAATCTGTTAACATTTTGCTAACTTGGTTAAAAACTAATTGACTTTGAAATTTCCTATTTTTCCAAGATAATTTGGATTCTTTCTCTTCCAAACCCTACCATCTTCGCCATGGCTCCGAAGAAGAAGGTACTTGTCGTATCTTCGAAACAGAACGATCTTATAGACACGTCCTACTTATATGCACTCATCAGTTATTCCCGAGTTTCATATGAAATTTACCCTCCAAGATTCGAAGATAGAAAATTTTACTTAAATCCTTGAAAAACTATGAAGTAATTCTTCATGATTTTACATATTATGATATGTTTGTTTTTGCAAAAAATAAATGGTTCGGAAAACACTTTCCTTGACATGATCGCCCATGGTTCCCACCAATTTGGACAAATGGAAGAAATTGATGAATCTTTAATCTCTAGGACTTTCGTACATAGTGTCCCAACAGGGTGTTTTTGGTCAAGTCAAGTCTTTACTTGTATCTTTTATGTCGAAACATATTATTATCATCCTCGAAGATAGTTAAGAATAATTTATTATCGATAATAAAGATATTTTTCGTTAACTAATTTCTCTAAGCGATATAGTCAATATTTTTTTGAGATATTTTTCATATTATAAGTTTTAAGTAAAATAAACTCTTTTTTTAGTCTCCTTGTGTGTTGTTGACACCTTGATTTTTACTCAATAGTTTTTCAAGAAATTTTTCAAAAATTCATAAAACATTCATAAAAAGTCAAAACATTGCAAAATCAATTTTGGAGACCTTGGCCAAGCCTAGGGAACCATTTTTGAACAAAAAATGATTTTTCATATTTTTCGCAATTTTTATATTTTCTGAAATTAGAAAAATACTTGGAAATTCCAAAAAATAGTATTTGAGGTCAGAAAAATATGCAGAAATAGTCTATATTTTTATTTTAATTCCTTTCTCATTTTGGCCTCTTAAGATTTCAAAAATTCAATTCAGGTACCTATGTCTCTTTATTGCACATAATCCTAAATCGAGCCACAAATTACCTTTTTGTGTCATTTTATTTGCAATTTTTACATTTTTGGAGTCTTTACATTCAACATGATTACCCTGCATTGCAACCGAGTCCTTAAATTTCAAGGAATTGCATAATTGCACAAAATGGACTTAATTGCATAAAAAAAAATACAATTTAGTCTCTAGATCCTATTCAAAGTCAAATTAATTAAAATCTAGGGACTATCATACCAAGGTAAGACCTCTACCCTATAGTTTTCAACCTACTTGAATCAATTGGTGGTGGTAGATTTGTCTGAATTGGCCTTTTAGGGCTTGAATTGCACATTTTCAATTGTCGGATCTTGTGAGCAAATTGGGGATTTTGTTCAATTTGCAATAAAGTTTTGGGGAAAAAATACATTTTTAGATAAAATTCATGCCCCCGAGTCCGATTTTGTGATTTAATTTGACTAATTCTGAAATTTGGGGGGTCAATTTGGCCATTTCCAATCAACCGGCCCGCAGGTCGAATCAAATCCGACCCAAATGACCCATGAACATTCTTCTTCCCCAATCCATTCCCGCGCATTTTGAATTTTGTAGGCCGAGCTTTGACATCAAAATTGGGGGAGCAATTGGCCATGATCGGAGTAGCTTGGGGTGAGGTTTTATTCCCCAATCCATTCCGCATCGATCGAGTCAAGTCTCACCGCCTAGACTGCTAGAGCTGCGCCGGCAAGGTCGGGCAATGCCGTGGAGTTGCGAAAGTCAACTTTCGCACAAACAACCCAAATCGAACGTTACTTTGAGCTTGCCGCCAGCGCGATTAGACCCGATGAAATTGTCCACCGTCTCCATCACCATTTGGACCAAATGGCACGCACGACCACGTGCCATTTGAGGTCGGTGAGACTTCGCCCATGCGCACCAATTTTTCAAAAAGAGAATATATCAATCTCATGTGGTTTTGATCCGGGGGGAGGCTCGTTCGTGCTCATAGAAAACAGAATAGAGAGAGAGAGAGAGAGAGAGAGAGAGAAAAAAAAAAAAGTTAGAGCGAGAAACTCTCGGAGTTGTCATTGACGAAGCTCCAGGCCGAAGCTCTACTACTTCATTCCGAGAAATATAGGGGGAATCAAAACCTGAAATCACTTCAGGAAGTTCGTTGAAGTTTCAAGGAAGCGATCACACCAGTATCATAGCTCAACTCCTCAAAAATTGGTGAGTCTAAACTTCGAGCTTCTCATTGTGCATTAATGGCGGAGCTCGATTCCGACCATAATTCCGTGAATTAGTGTGTGCGTTTGGCTCTCCGGACATCACTAAGCATCATCAAATTGCTTTTTTGCATCGATTCTACAAGAAAACCTCAAGTTGAACCTCCCGCCATAGCTTGAACTGACAAACATTGGCCAGCCAAATCGCGATCGCGAGCTCAATCAAATCTCGAGGTAAGTATCTTGAACTTGATTTGAGTGTGTCTTGAGCTTCGATTGAATTGTTATGCTCGTTTTTGTGCGATCGAACCTCCATAACCGTGTTCGTACGACCTCAATTCATGTTGATTCTATGGATAATAGTAGCTGAATTTTTTATATGTTGTTCGGCGTGTCGAGATGAATCGAACGAGACCGGTGAGTCTCATTTGGTTGAGTTTTCAACGTTGGATGTCACTAGGAAGCTCTCGGCCGTCCATTTGCTCTCGGTCACTAGGAGAAGACGAAGACCCGGCCGGATTCGCCGACTTGGTCAACGTCCGACATGGCGCCGACATGGCGCTATGTGGCAGGACACATCACAAAGCCGTTACAACGGTTTTAGAAAAAATAATAAAAATAAAATGATCGGACGGTGGGGGTGGTGCCTCGTGTCCCGGTCTAGTTTTTTTGAAAATTAAAAAATGAATTTTCAGAATTAAAAAAATTTCGGAAATAAAATTCGGTGGGACGGCCGAGGTTTGGTCTCACCGTCTAATCATGACCGTCTGTTTTAGTAATTAGATCGGACGGTCTAAGATCAATCGTCGTTAGATCAAAGTCGTTCATTTTGGTCGATCGATTTGAGGGCGGTGGCTTAGCCACGTGGATGCTTCCAAACCGTAGGATCAATATTAGAATTTTAAATTCAAAAAAATAGATTATAAAATTCAAAAAAATAAAAAAAATCATAAAAAATACAAGCGTCGCCCTTTCGTGCTGGTCTAGGTCGAGTCGGGTCATGGTCGGGTGCTCAATTCACGTGGATCAAGTTAACTCGAACTAAAAAATATTTAAAAAATTAATAAAAAAATATTTAAAAAATCATAAAAATTAGAAAAATCATAAACAATTTTCCAAAAATTAGAAAAAATAGGAAACATTTAGAAAGATTACAAAAAATAAAAAATGACCACATTCAACTGGGCCCAACCCTATATTGTGATTTTTGGGTTCCCGAGCCCCAAAAAATTACTGTTTTACCTTTCCAGGCATTTGGCCATCACATTTTTCGAATCAACCCCCCAGGTTTTAATTGGCCATTCTTTAAGCCCATAGGGCTATACTAGGCTTGCCATGTTGATTGATTTGATGCGATTTATCCTCACATGTCATTAATTTCTTGATATGTGCGCTTAATTTCATTATTGTGATTGATAAAGTAGAAAATTCCCGATCCGCATGACATCCATAGGCCGTTAGAACCTATCTCATCTCTTGAAGCAAATGTATGAATTCTTAGGTTAGAAAATCACTCTACTTAGGTACCGAAAGGGCGTCGATGACATTCTCGATGCAACTAAATCCCCGAACCCATTTCTCTAGTTTTTGCGAATCAATTGATATCTCCCGACCATTCGATAGGGTTTTCCACCATACCCTCTAAGAAATAATCAATGGTGATTCCGATGGCACGTACACTATACACATGCCACCCGACCCCACTAAGGTCGATCTTGATTTTAATTTCTTTCGTCGTTGTGACTTGAGTAATGGGCCTTGGGAGGGGCTCGCATATGAAATCTACCCATTGTGAGATGGACGACGATGACTCATTGACCTTCGAGAGCGTTCCCCACCAACGGAACCTCGGGAGGGTCGCAATAGACCGGCGGCTCCACTAGGAACAAAATGAGAGGATTTGAGCCTATTAAAAAGTTGAGTGTTTTCATACCTCATTTTCTCGCAGATGCTTGTTGAAGGTGAGGCGAGTCTCCTAACGAAATGTGTTAAATGTTGATGCGAGATGGGAGTTATAAGAGGTGGCGTCTTTGCTAACGTTTTTGTGCAGATATGGAGTATGGTTTGATTGTTTATTTTACGCACCTTTGAAGCGTTGTTTTGATACCGAATTGATGTGCATGATCTTGCATACTCGAGGATGACGAAACTTCACACACAAGCGCCTAAACCCAAGTTGCGAAACACCCCTACGTCGCCATAGATAGGGATTGGTATGCAAAGTTTTTGCGTTTGATTGCGCTTGGATTGACCTTACTTAATCCCGCTCACTATCCGAAGTTGATGAACCTACCCACTTGTTGTTTGAATGCACTTGTGGGCGGCTCATCAATTCGAATAATGGAAACCTTTTTAAGTCCATACCCGAGCCATTTTTTGATTTCTAGAGTTGAACCCTTCACTTGTTTCAAGCGCATGTGAATGCGCATAAGTGATTGGTCCGAAATAAAAAAAGAATATCATTAGGTGCTAAGGCCTTTTCAATTTAAGTTTGTAATTTTAATTCTTCATTTTAATTTGCATATATCATGCATTATCACGAGCATACCATGCATCATTTTTTTAAAAATCGTTTAAGTGATTGGTCCGAAAGCCATTTTATAGGATAGAAAGATGGTTTCCCCAAGTCAATTGGAGGGTCCCCAAGATGGTCATTTATGAGTAGCACCGAGGTGATTCAAAGTTAGAAACGACGAAAGAAAGCATTTTTGAGACACTCCTCAAAATCAAGAAACGATGTCGTGCAATCAAGACGACACCTAAACATTCTCCGATCAAGAAAAAAGAGGTCATAATCATTTCTTTTGATGATGAGGAAGATACCAAGGGGGATCCCTCACATTTCCCCGAACTGGTAGAGATCTCATCGGATGAGGATTTTGATGCGATTAGACTAGACTTGGGGCATCTTTAGAATTTATCATATCTATTTGTCTTGTATTTCATTTTCAAATGTCATGTATTGGATTACCCCCTTTGGGAATCCCTTCGCCCTCTATCCTTAGTCCTAGTTGTATTAGAGATCTTTTGAGTTGTATTCGCACCGTTTGAGATGCTTTTCATATTTTCGCCGATAAATGTGATAATGGCTTTCTCCCCAATCACTTGAATAATTCTAATTCATTACATGACAACTTTAAGTAAAAAATGATTTAAAACTCTTTATTTGATTCCCTTTGGTCAAATAAGAGCATTTATCCCTTATTTCACAAAAAGATAACATGGAATTGAATTAACACATATGCATAGCATTTGCATCACATTGGATGCATCGACATCAAAATCGGTGATAATTGATTCTAGGATCATTATTTTGCATATTATAGATAATGGGGAGCAGAGACATCAAGATCATCTCAATCCCATGTAAGAGAACACTCAATGGTGGAATCGCCTCAACCCAATTAACCATGCATATGTAGGAGGCCATTTGGGAAGATTGGTGGATTTGATCAAAGTAAGCTATCAACCCACACTCATTCAAGCATTAGGAAGATCTTGGGATTCGAGTACGATAACTTTCAACTTTTGTGGGTTGGAGTTGACACCGACTTTAGAGGAGTATACCGCCATCATATGGTTTCAATTCGATGAATGTATAGCTCAACCCCGTCTTGATATGGATCCTACACGTTCTTTGTCTAAGTTCCTCCATCTCAAGGTTTCGAGAGATAGAAAGAGTTTACAAATCCCACTCTAGTAAGTTTACCTTATCATACCTTTTCAACAAGTATTCTTCACTCTCAACCGACTCTAGCCATAGATCTAGTAAGGTGTTCATTCTAGCATTCTTTACGTTCGTTCTATTTCCCACTTCTAAAAGGACTTTTGATCCTTCCATAGTTCACATTGTTCAACAAGTTTCTTCCCGTTGGAACTATTCCTTTATGATATTGGCTGAAACCTTCCTCTCTCTAAATCGCTTATAAATCAATGAAAAGGTACCTTTCAAGCTTCCAATGGATTTCTTCATATGTGGTTTCTCACATCAAAGCTTTTGGGCTTCGGATAGGTTGTTAGGAGATTAATGAGCATGTTCATCCACTTAAATCTTTCTTGAGATGCCAATCCCTTGTTCTTACTTATTCATTCAAAGAGTGGTCCAAGCTCCTCGAGAAGTTAGAACCCGAACACCTACGATGGCGGTTGACTTGGCCAAAGATTTTGGATGCCCATATTACTAGTGTAGATGGGAACCCCATTATTTTGATGGGTTGGAAGGATGGAGTTGCATCTTACCCCATTCGAGTGGTGAGACAGTTTGGCATGCTTCAAAGATCTCACCAGAGATTTATCCTGGGATTTTCTCATTTGACCTACCACGAAGTGACCTCACCGAGAAAACTAGAGCACTTTATTAAGCTAAGATCAAGTTGATTATTCATGACTTAGAGAACTCCCCCTTACAAGAGGTTGAGTAGCCAAATCATTTGGAGAAGGAGATGGATGTTCACCACACTTCCAAGGAGTATATAAAGAGATTCATGGAGTTTCGCTAGTCTTCGGTGGAGCCACACATTCCCAAGTGTGTATTACCTCATATAACTAAGGTGTAGTCCTATATTCCGAAGTATATTGTGCCCCGTGCACCTAGGGTAGAGCCTTACATTCCAAAGGATCCAAAGCCGTGACCATTCGAGGCAAAGGACAACCCTTTCATGTGGGACTTGGATGGATCGAAGGAGCATGTAGAGCCCAAGCGTCCCGACACGGATAGATGGATTCCCTATTAGTCATGATTTGAAATTGTTGCATTTATGACATTTTGAACATCTTAGAGCTATCCGGATTTTAATAAATTCATTTCATTCTCATTTATGCATTTCGATATATTCATCATGAGATAGCAAAAATCAATTGTCGTGGATTGATCTCCTTTTAATAGTATGATTATTTGTGATAAATGGAGAAACATATTGTTCTTGTGGGGCTAAGGCTCCCCGGTGAGCCTTTTTCCTCATTATTTTCAAATAAACATGGTATTGAAGAACTTTTAGAGCTTTAAGTGCTTAACGCCAATTCTTTCAATTCTAACTTATACGTTGAAAAAATGACATAAAAAAGGCAGCAAAACAAAATTGTTAAGAATGGGCGAAGAGCTCGCCCGGTGGCCGAAACCATAGAATGTCAGCCATTTGCGCAAATTAAGCGATGTTCATCACGACCAAGGAAATACGATGGTTCGAAAGCTAGCGCACAACTCAACCTCTCTCCTAATACTAAATCGTTCACCCCGCGACAACTCCAACGCCGAGGTGCCAAAAGGCTCCTCCGATCTTCATCGATCTGAAAAGAAGGAAAAGAAGTTTCAAAGAAGATAGGCCAAAGGTGCAAGCTAGAAGAGTCCCGGCCACCAAGGTTATAAACTATCTAGATTCGATAAAGACCCCGTTCACCAAGATGAGGTTCGTCGATTACAAAGAACTAGACTTTGTGAGGAAATATAACTAAATAAGATGTCCCAACACGCACCTTAAGTACTACATGCGCCGTATGGCCAATACTCTAACAATATTCCATTACTAGTCAATACCTTCAAGAAAGCTTATCAGGGCTGGCTTTCATTGAGCTAAAACCCAGAGCCCTGTAGATGGGATAAATTGGCAAACAGTATTTTTCCAATACAAGTTCAACATCCCGACCGCACTTATAAGGGAGGATTTATTAAGAGCATCCAAAGGAAGAATGAGGCCATCCGCGCAGCCAAAAGGAGACACCACACAAAAGCCCCAAATCCGAAGGGAGTTGGAGACTTCTTCCAAAGCTCACCCTGAGTTTTGATAAGAGAATACTCGGGTGCCAAATCTTAAAAGGTAGAGGAAAGAATGGGCTTAGAGAAGAAGATACCACGAATGTAACTAATATCCCGTTAGAAGAAAAGGGAGCAATCAGTGAAGAGCTGCAACCCTCTAAGCCTGGACGTCCGAACCAAAAACCACCGTTTTACACCACCCACATCCTTATCAAGCTCCACCATCTTCAGAGGACGCAGTCAAAGAACCTCCAAGACAAATCCTCCTAAATTCCTGATCACGAAACGGTACCATACGGAGAAGGGTCAAACGTAGATAATTATCTCCCTCTAAAGTAAAAGTCAAGCCAGACACGATCTGGAGTTGATAAGCGAACAAAACGTACGACAAAATCCTTTACGACAGAAGTAACGTGATCTTGGGATAGCAGAAGAAAAGTTAGAATTCATGGGATGTTAAGAGTGCAAGAGGTCGGACAGCCCAATATCTAGAACAGAGGATATCTCGTTAGAATGAAAGAGGTTATGTCCAAACTAATCGCTAGGCATTATGGGAAACGAAGACTCTCATTTTAAGGAAACCTACGTTACGTAGACGTCTTCAAAAGAATTCTCGATGAGAGCCACGAGAGGGAAAAGTCCCTTCCGGGTATCTAAAGAGTGTTAAAATGAAGACGACAACAGAAGGCCTAGAAAAACTTAAGGAATAGGAAATTCATACAAGAGCCTGCGAAGAGGAGATGGGTACAACATACCCAATCGGGCGAAACAATTTTAAGGTCTTATATTTCGCCCTCCTAGTTTCTTGAATTCAAAAGACCTTATCCCGATAGGGGTGGAATGGATGATGCGGTAGAGCAAGAGTTCATCACGCAATGGAGAAGGTCAATGAAGAGAATCCCGAAGATGATAGGCCCCATCCGCAACTTCAAATTTAGCTACGGGATTTGCGTTACCTTACAATCGTGGATCGATTGGGTTCCTAACGGGAGGACTTATCAAAACAGTGCATGGCGATTGAAACTAAACTAATGGGATATATCGAGGCATGTATATTAAGAAAGGGATGATGAGAGTTTTGAACTCTTCACCAAGATGGAAGAAACAAAGCAAGACAATCTCCATTGTCGAGAAGGAAATGATGGAGTATGTATTGAAATCACTACCTACGGAATACTTTGATCATATGTGCGCTTATAGGTACCACTCTTTTGAACACTTGGTAGATATAGGTGTAAGAGTGGAAAGTATCATAATGAGAGTCAAGATGAAGCGTCGAAGCGGTTTGGGGAAAAGAAACCTAAAAGCTCCTTATGTGCTAGGCATCCCCGCAGTACAATTCCGAGGACAGTTCTAAAGATATCCACGATGACGAAATAGTCATAGTGATAGAAACTCTAACTCCTTTTGTCATCAATATAGATAAGGTATATGCAATGAACGTGGAAGAAGAGGAGCTCTCTCGCAAGTTATTGGTCATCAAGTGAAGGATGATGGACCGGATGAAGTATTAAAAAACTCAAATGAGGTGATTAAACTAGTAAAGATCAAGACTCCACCTGTAGAGGAGTATGACCCAAAGGCGAGACCTTAGAACTATGGAACCGATGAGATAGATGATGTCATGGGATCTAGAAGATGCTATGCTCCAAGGGAGGGCAAACCCGAGAAGAAAACATCAACTAGTGAAAATGTCAAAGAACTCCAATCCATAGTAAGGACGAGTAAGTATGAAGTTATAGAGCAACTCCGGAAGATACCCTCTCAAATCTCACTCTTGGATCTTTTCATAAATTCGGAGAGACATCGAATGCTTGTAATGAAGGTATTGAACAAGATACATGTTCTAGAGACCATAAACGAGGCGCAACTCCAAGACTTCGTAGATACGATCATATTGAAGGATCAATTTCCTTCTCGAGATAAAGACTTCCCCGAGAAGGGTGTGTCCACAATAGAGCTCTCTATATCTCTTTGAGGTGCCAAGGAAAGGAGGTGCCTCATGTTTTGATTGATAATAGGTCTGCATTCAACTTATGTTCCTTGAGCACTCTAACGAGATTGGGGATATCCGATCACATAATCAAGAGATCAAAAGCAACTATCCACTCATTCCATAGAGTATCAAAGCACGTAGTTGGAGTGATTGAGCTGGATGTTATGGTTGGTCCCATCGGGTTCTCCATTCCATTTCAAGTGCTAGACATTCCAAGTGCTTTCACAATGCTTTTAGGAAGACCCTAGATACGTGTATCCGGAGCAATACCTTTAAGCCTTCATCAAAAGGTGAAATTTGTGGTAAATAGTATGCTAATTATTGTCCATGGTGAAGTAGGACATAGAGTGCGTATTAGAGAGATACTTCCTTATATTGAGCCTCAAGAAGAAGAAGATTTAAGCTATCACACCTTTGATATTGCATCTGTCATGCATGTTCCGTTTGGTACTAAGGTTGCTATACCTAAGTTCTCAAGATATGCTATTATGGCTGGAAGAGTACTCCCGATGAGCGAATACATTCCCGAATCTGGATTGGGTAAATACGGCTAGGGTATTCGCAATCCCCTAAATCTGAAATCGAATGACTACGAGTTAGTCTAGGTTATAAAGGAGACATTGATCATTATAGAGGTCGAGGCCGACGTCGAAGTAGAAACCATGGAAGCCGTAGATGCTATGGAGGTCGAAATGATCAATTTGTCTGTTCTAGCTCCTGGAAAGGTCAAGGAAGGATGTTTGATAATTCGCTTGAATAGGGTATTCTGTCAAGGCATGAAGTGGCTCAAAGATGAAGAGGTTCATGTTGCTTTGAGGAACCCGATATTTGCAATCCGTTCATAGATGAATGAGTGCACATAATCATCGAATGGCTCGAGGACAATGCTCCCATCTACCGAGTAAAGAGACTCCTTCCGAACTTTCTCCTTGATGCATTTAATTCCCGCATTTTACAATTCCGCCATTGCATTTTCATTAGGATACCCTTAGATTGTTAACTGTTGGTCTAAGAAGTGCAATATTGTAATCCTTTTTCCGCATTAATCAATGAAAAATTTCAAGTTTTATTAACGAGATACGGAACCACAAATCAACCTGATAATGATGCTTACCTTCATATAAATTGGAGCTTGTGGCTTGATTTTCCCTATGGATCCCGATTTCAAAAATGTTTTGAGAACCATAATGTCGATGAAACGGGGACTAGGTCTCCCTCTATTTTTCTCTAAAAATGGGTTTCAAAATGATTTTCATAAAAATGCGTTTATGCATTTTTAATACTTGTTGTGGCACGCTAACCATAACATGTTATTATGTGACTCGGATCGGCTAGATAATTATTCTTATGAAATTACGGAAAAGGAAAGTGATTCGGGAGATGATAGGTGAGATTGGAATCGTTATGAAGAGTTTAAATCGCTCACATCCGAAGGTACCATCATAGTAAATCCGAGGGATTTTGAAAACATCGAGAGAAGTGAAGATCGGAGAGAGGTTAACTGCATCTAAAACATCCAGAATGATTGATCTTTTAAGAGAATATCAAGATATTTTTGTATGGTCCTATGCCGACATGTCGGACTGGATTCGGGTATTGTAGAGCATTCTTTACCGACAAATCCAAAAGTTCCTCCTAGGAAACAGAAGCTCAAACGGATGAAACCAAGCTCTCAAAGAAGATTGAAGAAGAAGTTGTAAAACTCCTCAACGTGGGATTCATTGAAGTTATCGCTTATCCGGTGCGGGGTCGCTAAGATCGTCTCCGTCATGAAGAAAGACGGGAGAGTTAGAGTTTGCGTGGATTATTGGGACTTGAACAAGGTAAGTCCAAAGGATGACTTTCTGTTATCACACATTGATGTCCCGATCGATAGTATTGCCGGATTCGAGCTATTCTCCTTCATGGATGAATTCTCCTGATATAACCAGCATCCTCTTAAAAGAGGAGGACAAGGCTAAGACTGCATTTATTACTCCTGGAGAAACATCTCACAAAACATTTTGATGATTCTCAAATTATCATTTGGTATTTTATTAACCTTAAGTATGCAGATGTTTATTGCCTATGACAAATGATCACGAGATGGCCATTGGGTAAAAATCGCGTGAAGACCGAAGTAGTTTCATCGAAACAGGCGCTAAGGCTCTCAAAAGATCTAATCACCGAATATTTGATATCGGTCTTGGAAAGATCGGGTGAAATGAGGAGCATAAAATGCCAACATGCCAATGTTTCGAAAAGATCTCATTGAAGTCACTCGCATGTGCTGAAAATGGCCAACGGGAGGATTTCGCTTCCTCAAAAATAGTTCTCCGGAGTGTCAAAGGATCTCGCAGAGCTATCGGCGAGGAACAAAGGTCGGCGCCTATTTTAGGAAAAACTCGTCGACGATGCGAAAGCGATCCCAACTCATTGCAAATATGTCCCTTCGATCTCCAACAGCTCTTTTGCTCTTCTAGAGGTGCTCCAACAGCTATTTTTCCAAGGCTTATATAAGGAAGAGGTCGGGTAGACCAAGAGCAAGAAGAGAGACCAACCGAATCGATTGTATATCTTATTAAGTGCTCTAGACACTGTGTTCTAGTTGAAATGCACTTGTGCGAAAAATCTTGTGATCTATTGTTGCCTGTAATCATGCATAGATAAGTGTACTTCGAGAGTGATGAGGTCGTATCTTGATAGTGTGATCTATCTTGTGAAAGATCGGCTCATTTACTGTTTATAAATTGTGAGGCAGATTACTAGTGCATTCCAGCCCAAGTTGTGGCTATTAGTTGTGTGGATTGGACGTAGGCATAGTGTAAACCGAACCACTATATATTTGGTGTGCTGATCTCTCCTTACTCATATCCTTGCTTACATTCTCTCAATTACTGTTTGGGAAAACATTTTCTCACCCGATCTTTTTCAATTTACCTTTGGTTTTTTGCAAAATCTGAAAAAAAAATTCGAAACAACCTATTCACCCCCCTCTAGGTTGCATAGTTAGTCCTAACAACTACCGTAGCTTTGTTGGGTGCTACGGATTCAATTTATTGCTTGGAGCTCATTGCTTGTACTTGAAGTGTATTTCTTCTTAGTATAAAGATTCCGATTATGGCTGACTTTGGTAGTTTTATGAGCAATGAATCCGTAGCACCCGACAGGCCTCCATACTTTGACGAAAGCAACTACAACTATTGGAAGAATAGGATGTACGCCTATCTTGATGCCTATGATCAAGACATATGGGACGTAATCCAAAATGGCATAGAAGTTCTAGCGGCCGCTCCCGCACCTGCCGCCGCTACTCCCGCCTCCCGCCGCCGTAGCCGGAGAACAATAAACAATGAACAAATAGCTGAAGTGGTTACTACTCGTCTTGAGCTAATTCGAAAAAGAGTTTCTCTCAATTCTAAAGCTAGACATCTTCTTTACTATTCCTTATCTCCATTCGAATTTAACCTAATCTCTTCTTGTACCTCGGCTAAAGAGATTTAGGATCATCTTCAGCTTGTCTATGAAGGCACAAACAGAGTAAAGGAAACCAAGATGAACATCCTACTCGGAAAATATGATATGTTCATGAAATCCGAAGAAATAGTGTGAGAAATGTATACAAGATTCACTAACATAGTGAATGGCTTGGCAAGTCAATCAAAAATCTACATAGACTCGAGAAAGTGAACAGTCCGCTTAGATCACTTCCGGATGCCTGGATGATCGTGAAAATCTTAGTCCGAGAAACCATGCCAGTTCAACACATCACCATGGACGAACTCATAGGCACATTGATGTTATATGAGGTTGAAGGCATGAACAAGCAAAATCTCGCCAAAGGTAAGAAAATAGTTGCCTTTAATGCCGACGATGATAATTAAGGAGGTGAATCATCCACTGAAGAAGAAGACGACGTTGAAATGGCCCCATTTACCAAAAGATTCAAGACCCTCATGAAGAAAGGTGGAAACTTCAAGAGCAAGAGGAATCCCAAATTCTCTAAAGAGAATAAGCCTTTCAAAGGAAAAGAAGAAAGCAAAGATAAGGAGATTATATGTTTTGATGCGGGAAGCAAGGTTATGTAAAACCCGAATGTCCTCTCTAGAAGAAAAGAGGAAGAAGATTTGAAAAGAAAAAATGAGCACTCAAAGCGAAACATGAAGTGATTCTCAAAGCGAGTCAAGTGACGGGAAAAAACAAATCTCTGTCTCATGACCGAATCCAAAAGAGAAGACGAAAAGGAGGCAAATGATCCCGCACTCTCATATAAGGAAATGCAAGATTTTTTGAAGGAAATATTTTTGGAGCACAAAAAGGCATCAAAAAGAATTTCAAAACTAAAAAAGGAAGTTTTGAAACTCACGGAGCAAAACCTTTCCCAAAAAGATGAGCTTGAGAAAGTGCAGAAAGATCTCGTAAACACTCGGAGTGAGCGTGACTCTCTACAAGAAGAAAGCAAATCTTCAAAGGAAGATATTTCAAAAATCAGCACGAACTTCTCCTTTAATTCAAAAATTTTGCAGCACATTCTTTCTATTCAAGTTTCTCTTTACGATAAGTCTAGTCTTGGACGGGAAAAGAAACATGAAGAGAAGAATCCTTTTTCAAGTGTCAAAAAACGTTTGAAACAAAGACCGCCTCTTCGATTTTACAAAGATCACTATGCACAACAATTCACTAGATCCATTGGCAAACAATTAAATTGCTCTATTTGCAATGAATCCGGTCATAACAAGCAAACATGTCTAGTCAAGCAAATGAAGCCCAAAAAGATCTACTAGAGATGTGATACTAGTTCGAAAACTAACACCAAAGGACCTAAATATGTGTGGATACCAAAGAAAACATGAATATTTTATTAATTGCAGGTGATACCGAAGAAGAACAAGTGGTACCTAGACAGTGGATGCTCATGCCACATGACAGGAGAAAGAAATATGTTCATTAATCTCAAACAGGGCGGACGATGAAAATGTCACTTTTTGAAGAAAAGGAAAGGACAAATCATTGGTCTTGAAAATGTCAAGCTAGGAAACCCGATTATTAGTCCAGGGGCTTGGATACTACCTTCTCGAGCATAAGTCAATTGTGCGACAAAGGACACAAAATCAGCTTTGAAGAAAAGGCATGGCAACATATATTTGCTGAATGTGGTACTTGATGAAGTATAGTGTTTGATGTCCATCAAGGAGGAATGCGATCTATGGCACAAAATATTAGGCCATATCAACGTGAAGCATATCTCAAAGATTGCATCAAAAGATCTTGTACGTGGCTTACCAAAGATCAACTACGGTAAATGTGATTCTTACAACGCATGCTCTCTCGGGGAAAGCAGGTCGATCATCTTTCAAATCTATCAATAATGTTGCCACAAGTAGATCTCTACAACCGTTGTACATGGATTTGTTTGGTCCTACTCGAACCGCAAGTCTAGGAGGAAGTAAGTATTGTCTGGTGATTGTTGATGATTATTCACATTTCTCTTTGGCTATATTTTTATCTCATAAGCATGAAACTTTTCATTCCTTTGAGAAACTTGCTAGAAAAGTGCGAGAATGAAAAAGTATACGGGATTACAAATAATCAAAATCGATCACGGAAGAGAATTTCAAAACCAAAGATTTGCATATCTTTGTGACGAGAACGGAATTGAGCACAACTTCTCTATACCTTACACTCCTCAACAAAATGGGATTGCAGAAAAAGGAATCGATCTCTACAAGAGATGGCTAGAACCATGATAATTGAAAGTGGAGTTCCCGCTACTTTTGGGCTGAAGCCATTGCGAAAAGCATCATACATCATGAATAGAGCACTTCTTAGACCAATTCTGGAAAAGATGCCCTACGAGCTATTTAAAGGAAGAAAGCCAACTCTCTCATACTTCCACATCTTCGGATGCAAATATTATATCCTCAAGAATGCGAATGACGACGTTGGGAAGTTCAATGCGAAACCAAGCAAAGGTATCTTTCTTGGTTACTCCTCAAATAGCAAAGCTTATCGTGTGTTCAATAAAGATTCGCAAGTTGTTGAAGAAACAATAAATGTCAAATTCAAAGATGAGCTAAAGGCATTCAACGAGAAGAACAGGAGGTGAATTTCTAAACATCAGCTCCAATACCTATTCAACAGCCACAAGAACAATAACCAGCTGTCAATCCTTCAAATTTGAATCAAATACCTAAAGATTGGAAGTTCAAGACTCGATCATCCAAAAGATCAAGTTATCGGAGAAATTAACGAAGGAATCAAGACAAGATCCTCAATCAAGGACATGATGAACTCTCTAGCCTTGATTTCTCAAATCGAACCAAAAACAATTGATGAAGCTATTGTTGACGAGAGATGGATTGAAGCCATGCAAGATGAGCTCCAACAGTTCTTTATCAATGATGTCTGGAATTTAGTTCCTCGGCCAAAGAATCACCAAATCATTGGCACCAAATGGGTGTTCCGCAACAAAATGGATGACAAAGGCAATGTGGTAAGAAACAAAGCAAGGTTAGTAGCAAAGGTGATTCACAAGAGGAAGGCATAGATTATGATGAAACTTATGCTCCTATTGCTAGACTTGAAGCTATTCGACTATTGCTTGCATATGCATGTCATTATGATTTTACCATGTACCAAATGGACGTTAAAAGTGCATTCCTTAAAGGCTATATCAAAGAAAGGGTATTTGTTAAGTAACCTCCAGGTTTTGAAGATCTATCAATTGAAGAAGGCACTCTATGGTCTCAAACAAGCCCCTAGAACTTGGTACGAAAGATTGAGTTCTTTCCTTCTTGAGCATAATTTCGAAAAAGGTAAGGTTGACACCACCTTGTTTATCAAGAAGAAAAGTAAACACATTTTGTTAGTTTAGATTTATATTGATGACATAATGTTTGACTCCACTAATGAGAATCTTTGCAAGGAGTTTGCCAAAGCTATGACAAGCGAGTTCTAAATGAGCATGATGGGAGAGATGAATTTCTTCCTCGGAGTTCAAATAAAGCAAACAAGAACTGGAACATTCATCTATCAAAAAAAAGTATGCAAAAGATCCGGAAAAAAGATTCGGTTTGGAAGGATGCAAATTCACCGAGACACCTATAGGCGGATCTATCAAACTGGATATGGATGAAAAAAGTACATGTCAAATGATGGGAAACATGTTGATATTGTGCTTTTCAAAGAAGCAAAATTCAGTTGCTCTTTCAACCACCGAGGCCGAGTACATTGCACTTGGGAGCTGCTATGCACAACTTCTTTGGATGAAATAACAACTTAGAGACTTTGAGCAACAAATGATCAATATTCCTATCTCTTTGTAACAATACAAGTGCTATAAACCTTACTAGGAATCCTATATTGCACTCAAGGATAAAGCATGCAAGACATCATTTCATAAGAGATCATGTTAACAGCGGCAATGTGAGCATACACTTTATTGATTCAAAACATCATGGTGATATCTTCACAAAGCCCCTAGACAAGCAAGCATTCGAATTAATCAAAGGAGAATTGAGAATTTCAAATCCTCCCGAATGATAAGTTCAAAAGGCAAAAGATTCGCAGACCTCAAAAAAATCAGGTACACCTAATCTTTTAAAAAAAGTTACCATTACGAAGTGCATCGAGAAACGTGTGATTTACCCCTGTCCCAAGAAACATCTCGCTCTGCGACTCTTAATAAGATTTTTTTATGCGTGTTACATTTATCCTCTTGATTTTTATTTATTATATTGTCTTATTCCCATTACTTTTTTGTGTGAAACGTGTATGCATATGTCTCTATTTAACCGGACCACGTTCACCCTCTTTCACCCACATGCTCCTCAACCACCTCACTTCCTTTCTTAAAAAATCAATAACCTTTGCCTGCTTTTTCTTCATCCACTTTCTCTTTCAAACTCTCTCTCTCTCTCTCTCTCTCTCTCTCTCTCTCTCTCTCTCTCTCTTAAATCTTCACCATGGCTTCGAGAAGATTGACCGGAGCCTCTAAGGGAAAGGGAAAGGTTGGTGGTCCCTCTAACATAGATCTATCTAAGACTCTAGATGTTTCGATTCCGATTATTCAAACAGGAGGAGATTTGGGAGGTTCCGTATCCACGAGCACCGCTAGTCATACGGCCATAGCGTCACTTGCTGCAAACACGCCACAATCCGTAGCCATGAAAACTAGGGCTGAGAGCATAGTTGTCCCTCTTCCAGAGTTTTATATGTTAGAAGAAGGAGTGACTCGCCTCTTGTTCGATCAAATTAAGAGATGATATCAACGCGTAGCTCGAAACCTTCAAATAGAAGACTGGGATCAGTGAAGGAAGCCGAGGTCCAAAATCTCGACAATAATGTCTCTATTAGATTCTCGGGTCGAAATACAAAGTTATCCGGACTCTAACACTAATGGATGAGCCTGCTCAAGACGTTTCTAAACCCGCTGCTGCGGGATCATCGATTAATACTCCGGAGGTTCCGAGTGGAAAGATCACCAAGAAAGTCGACAACGGAAGAGGTTGCTAAACCTCTAAAGAAAGCTGAGGAGACAAGTCCACCCAAGAAAATATTTGGTGGAACTCCTACATCGGAAGTGAGCTTGTTTGCTCCCGATCTTCTAGAAACCAAAGACATGCCCGAGGAGCAAGTGGAGGTTAGTGAAGAAATACCCGATACCGATGATGGCACGAGTGACAAACGTCATGAGGATGATGATGACAATGTTTTTCAAAACTTCGAGCCCACAGTTGGTATTAAACTTGTTCAAAAAATTTTCGACCCATTGTTTTTATCAAAAAGCATAGAGAATCCTGGAAAACCTTCTCTCTTCATACCTTGATTTTTCCTCGTGTTATTGATTTTGAGTATCTCAATTCTCACGAAATTTTTTTGATCAAGATTTGGAAAAACACAAGCCTATATAACTTTGCACAATGGAAGATCCTTCTTGCCCAAACAATATCACAATGTTTTACTCAAACTTGCATTTTTTGGATCTCCACTCTTTGATTTTCACTTTCGAAAACAAGAATCATATGGTTACAAATGAGGAATTGGCCGAGATTCTCCCGACCAACTTCTTTCCTTATAGGAAACTGGAAATTTCTTTCAATGAGGCTTATGGATATATATTTGAGACTCCGAACTTTACTCGGGATTTTAGAGAGATTGTGCCAAGAAATGTTTTACCTCTCAAAGTGAATTTTCTTCAAAAATCTTGACTCTCATCCTGCGTCCCAAGTCCTTGTTCTCAAATGATGTATCTCAATTCGAGGCTAAATTACTTTGGGCCCTACTCACTTGGTTTTCCAAGCTCAATCTTGCACCTCATCATTTTGCACATGTTACGAACGGTGAAAAGGAAAACAGGAGGTCTACCCTATGGAGCATTGATCAAACAGATTTTCAAGAAGAAGGGGATTGATGGTTCTTGGGCATCCAAGGAGCGCCTAACATAGATTGTCATTGGGAAGAAGACACTAGAAAAAGATGATGTCAAATCCTACTCCCAAAGGATGGATGAACTCGAAAGATTAGGCATGGAGATGATGAACGAGCTGAAGAATTATTGAAGGAACGGTATGCTAAATAGTCAATTACCAGGACTAAGTAGAAAGACAAGATAGTGGCAAATCAAGAAGGCCTCACGTCCCCCGCACCTTGAAAGAACTTCTACTACGGAGGGACCTTCCGATTCCGTGTCTTCGGACATCCCGCAGTTGTTTATACCGGTATCATGGAGTTGAAGATGTCCATGAGCAACATTATGAAATATCTGGTTAAGTTAGAAAGGACCATCATCAATCTAGACTGTTATAACCCCCTCCATACCCTTCTTGATCCAACCCTATCTCCGCCATCCCAAAACGCAAGCGCACAAGCCCAAAATGACCTCACCTACTATTTGTACATGTTTTTTTTGCTTGTTTCTAGATGCCCCGTGTTTTTGAACATGCTCTATGATGTTCTTTTTAGTTATTTTGGATGTATGCACCACCTGTCTTGCTGAAATAGAATGAAGTTAGTTACATCATGTGCATTATATCTTCATACTTGTCTTTCTTTTTTATGATGACAAAAAGGGGAGAGTTATATCCTAATGTGAAAACAGGAAATGCTAAATTTGAAAATAAAAGAAATCGCAAAACAGAGGGAGCTATAGCGAAAACCAAGGCAAAAGCCTTGAGCTTGTGAAACAGGAGGAGCAAATTTGAAAATAGGGAGAGCTAAGCCTGTGAAACAAGGGGAGCAAAGGCAAAATGCCTAAAGGGTTTAAGTATTAACGTTCCTTTTCAAGATGCCCATACTTGAACCGTTTATCTTTGAAAACAACTTGAAATTGCGACTACAAAGCTTGATCAACATTTTTTTCAAATCAAAAGATTAGCTTAGTCAATCTTTTGTCCAGATTTAATTCCAAATCTTTTCGGAGAAAATATTATCTCGCAAATGCGCCTTCAATATGAAATATTAGCGATGCAGATCTTTACTTATTGCACTTTATAAAATTTGTCTCACACTACATCTCAGGGATAGTTTTGTTATCATAAAAAAGTGAGAGATTGTTGGAGAAACATCTCATAAAATATTTTGATGATTCCCAAACTATCCTTTGTTATTTTATTTACCTTTATTGTGCAGATATTTATTGCCTATAGAAAAGAATCATGAGATGGCCATCGGGTAAAAATCGCGTGAAGACCGAGGCGCTTTTATGGAAACAGGCATTGAGGCTCTCAAAAGATCCGATCACCGAATGTTTGATATCGGTACTTGAGAGATCATGTGAAATGAGGAGCATAAAATGGCAACATGCCAATGTTTCGAAAAGATCTCGCTAAAATTGCTCGCACGTCTTTGGAGTGTCGGAGGATCTGCAGAGCTGTCGGTGAGAAAGCAAGGGTCAACGCCTATTTTAGGAAAGGCTCATCCGACGATGCGAAAGCGATCCCAACACACTGCAAATCTGTCCCTTCGATCTCCAACGGCTATTTTTCCAAGGCTTATATAAGGAAGAGGTCGGGTAGATAAAGAGCAAGAGAAACCAACTGAACCGATTGTATATCCCGTTAAGTGCTCTAGACTTGTATTCTAGTTGAAAGGCACTTGTGTGAAAAATCTTATGATCTATTGTTGCCTCGTAATTATGCATAGACAAGTGTACTTCCGAGAGTAGTGATGTCTGTATCTTGATAGTGTGATCTTATCCTGTGAAAGATTAGCTCACTTACTTGTTTATAACTTGTGAGGTAGATTACTAGTGCTTTCCAGCCCGAGTTGTGGTCGTTAGTTGTGTGAAGTAGACGTAAACTTGGTGTAAGCCGAACCACTATATATTTGGTGTGCTGATCTCTTCTTGCTCATATCCTTGCTTGCATCCTCTCGATTCATCGTTTGGGAAAATATTTGATCACCCGATCTTTTTCAATTCACCTTTGGTTTTCAAAGAAAATCTGAAAATTTTTCAAACAACCTATTTACCCCCCTCTTGGATGCATAATCGGTCTTAACAATTACTCCATAGGAGACCTTATGCTATAAAGTGATGCCTTTCGGATTGAAAAATGCTGGTGCTACATATCAAAGGGCGATGGTGACCCCCATTCATGATATGATGCACAAAGAAATTGAAGTATATGTGGATGACATTATTGCCAAATCTAAAGCTGGAGAGGATCATGTCCAGGTGTTAAGAAAAATATTTGAGCGCCTTCGCAAGTTCATGCTAAAGTTGAATCCCGCGAAGTGCGTATTCGGAGCTAGATCGGGAAATTGCTTAGGTTTGTAGTAAGTAATCATGGAATCGAAATTGATCCTTCAAAGATCAATGCCATATGGGGAATTGGAACTCCTACCGCAGCTTAAAGAAGCAAGAAGTTTACTAGGACGATTGAATTATATCGCGAGATTCATATCTCAATTATCAAAAACCGCAAAACTATTCTTTAAGCTCATGAAGAAAGGTGCAAAGGTGAAATGGGATTTTGAGTATCAAAAAGCGCTCAACAAGATTAAAGAGTATTTGGTACAACCACCAGTCTTGGTACCCCCTATCCCTGGTATTCCCTTGACACTATACCTAACAATCCATGACGAATCGTTAGGAGCGCTGCTGGCTCGACGGATCCAAAGGTTGGAAAAAACGAGCGCTTTACTACTTGAGTAAGAAATTCACTGCATTCAAAGCTAGCTACCCAAAACTCAAAAAGACTTGCGTTGCGTTAGTTTGGGTAATCCACCGGTTGAGGCAAGTACACTCTCCATCATCATATTAAGCCGGGTCACCGAATATGATCGGATCAAGTATCCGCTTAGAAACCAGCTTTGGTTCGAAGATTGGCTAAGTGGCACATGTTTTTATCTAAATTTGATGTCAAGAGTTCACCTCAAAAGTCGGTAAAAGGAAGAGCCATGTCTGACATGTTAGCAAAAAATCCTCAAGAACATGATAACCTCAAAGAAGGAGCCGAGGATCGAATTTTTAGCATATTGGAAGATAAACGAACAATGTATTTCGACGGTGCGGTAAATTTTTCTAGATCGAAAACTGGGATAGTCCTAATACCCCGAGAGAGTCAACATTATCCAAGATCGGCCAAGTTGATATTCCCATGCACCAATAACGTCTTAGAGTATGAAGCTTGCATACTTAGTCTACAATAGCCATTTATATGAAGGTGCGCAAACTACAAATTTATAGAGATTTTATGCTCATCATCCTATAGACGCAAAGAGAATGGAAAACAAAATATTCCAAGCTCATACCATATCATGAAGTTTTGGAGAAACCGACTAGAGAATTTGATGAGATCACCTTTGAATATCCGCTAAGAACACGAAATCACTTTGCTGATGCGACGGCGACTTTATCATCCATGCTACAGGTACAAGATGGCCTTGATATAGAACCCTTGAGGGCTGAAATTTTGAATCAACCAGCTTATTACATGGTGATTGAAGAAGGATTTGATGGAGAACCCCGGTATCATGACATTAAGAAATACCTTATGAAAGGTGAATTTTCCCATAACAGTTCACTAGGTGATAAGAAATATATCGCTAAGGTGGCTTCCAAATTCTTCCTCGGTGAAATGTTTTGTACAAGAGATCATTTAATTCGATTTTATTAAGGTGCGTAGACGCCAAGGAAACCAATCTAATTATGAAAGAAATCCATGAGGGAGAATGCGAGCCGCACATGAATGGCCATCTCCTAGCCAAGAAGATTATGAGACTTGGATATTATTGGATGAGCATGGAGTCCGATCGCAACAAACATGTGAGATCCTGTCATCAATGTCAAGTATATGACGATAAAATCAACACGCCTCCCAATGAGTTACATCAAATGTTTGAAGCTTGGCCATTTTTCATGTAGATAATCGATATGATTGGCCTAATTAATCCCAAGGCTTCAAATGGACATCACTTTATCCTAGTGGCGATTGACTACTTCACAAAATGGATTGAAGCCAATTCATATACCAACGTCACAACTAAAAGTGTGACGAAATTTATCAAGAAAGACATCATCTCTAGGTATGAAGTTCCTCAAGCGATTATTACGGATAATGGTTCAAACTTGAACAACAAGGTGGTTGACAATCTCCTGGATCACTTTAAGATTCGACACCTTAACTTTTCTCCCTACCGCCCACAAATGAATGGAGCTATGGAAGCGGCAAACAAGAATAGTAAGAAAATCCTTTCCAAGACACCGAGAAATATCGAGATTGGCATGAAAAGTTACCTTATGTACCGATGGCATATCGTACCTCAATCCGAACTTTAACCGGAGCAACGCCCTATTCTTTGGTATGTGGTATGGAAGCGGTCCTACCCGTGGAAGTTGAGATTCCATCTTTGAGAATCCTATCCCAAACTAAATTCTCGTAGACCGAATTGATCCAGCAGAGACTTGAGTCGTTGAATCTAATCGATGAGAAGAGCCTAAAGGCTATCCATTATTGTCAAAGTTATCGAAATGGGTGGCTAAGTCTTTCAATTTGAAGGTTAAACACGGGACTTTTGCGAAGGGGAGATCTAGTTGTGAAGAGACGCACCCTAATGCACAACATCCTGGCGGAAAGTTCTCTCCAAATTATGAAAGTCCCTACCAGGTCAAGAAAGTTTTGCCAGGAGGAACACTCATTGTTGTAAATGTTGAAGGTGAAGAATTAACAAATCCTATAAATGCGGATGCGATCAAGAAGTATTACCCATAAAGTGCAATCAAAGGCCAAAAATGGCTTCATTTTCCTCAAGCGGATCTCGAGTCACATTAAACTTACCTCATGCATTTCATGCATACATGTACACATACACATATGTGAAATCTTTTCTTTTAGGTTTCCTGACACATGATGTATAGGCCGGGAAGCCTATCTCCGGAACCCTAAGGGCGAATACCCAAAACGGTTAGTACCAATCTTAACTTTTGAATATCCTTACTCATTTGATTCCATCATTTTTTCCTCGGGGATCATGAGCACACAATTCAGAATCAATTCGTGGAGAAAAGATCGAGGTAAGACCTTATTGTGCTAACTTGCATCAATTTTTTTATGATAGCTTCAGGTGATACCCCATAGAAGCTCGAAGCATCGTAAAGTAAGGAAGAGTATTTTTTTTCTCTATCCCCAAACACTTTACCCTTTGATGAACCAATTTGAGCCTTTAAATGTTCATTTCTAAACCCTTGTTGGTGAGCATCTCCCTATACCGAGATAATGCAAATGACTTACCAACAATGAATCAAGATCACATTCGAAAAGTCCTCAGCAAAATGATGAAAAATCAAGGGACTACAAAAGCAAAGTGCCCGATAAAAGTAAGGCCAAAACTCGTGAAAAATCATGAGGTTCGAAAAAATTCGAAAAGAAAGTGTATTGATTGCGTAAAAAAAAATAGAATTCCTCCGTGCTAAAGAAAATTCTCAAGACTCAAATGAGAATGAGCCTCAAAAGGGAACTTTTGAAGTTAAAAAATAATAATAAAATAATACAAGTTAATCCCCAAAGGGTTGGTAATGATGCAAGTATAATCACCAACTTTGACACCCCTCTTTCGAAAATATGGTGTTTTCCAAAGCCTACCCTAAACTAATGTTACAACCCATGCCGAGTGCTATTCCGATCTAGATGTTTCGGGCCGACATGGAAGTTCACACAGAGAAGCTATTGCATGAAGAAGTAAGCACAATCATGTCTTATCTTATCTTCGAGATTCTTGACTGGGTAAACCCCAAGAAGTTGATTTTGATGAACATTTTATCCGAAGCCTCAAAGTGCCTATCCTTTGTGAAATCTTTGACTTGGCCTATATTAAGGTCCTAGAACAGATCAATTAGATTGTATGCACTCGCGAATAATCCTCGGAGTCCTAAATTTAGGTTTCGCGAGGAGATTCAAGTATTTTTCTAATATATCTCCCCATCGTGGAGATCAAAACCATCTTGAAAATTGTGAGGAGCCCTTTTAGGTTAAGGGAACTCTAATTGAAATTCTTTTAAAACAAACTTTTTGAAAAATATTTGAGTCATGTAATTCAAAATTCCCAATAGTGGATTTTTTTAACATGAATATCGTATGATAATGTATTTGGACAAGTTTCCTTCACAATCTCGTGTTGAATCCTCTTTTGTGAATTCTAGTCTCGCAAGTCATAGGATCACATTATTCCCATAGGGGTCTCATAAGTCTTATCGATATCATTTGCTTTAAGACATATCTTGTTGAAGTTGATTAGGGTTTGAGCTTATGCGGGTTCCCTAGTGTTCTTAGGTCCTCGAGTGGCACCCAATTCTTGGCAAACTCCTTCCTACAAGATAACCAGTCTTTTAATCTCTTGGTGAACTCATTCTTACAGGATAGCCAATCCATCTTAATCCTCCAAAGTGAACTCCTTATTACAAGATAGCCAGTCCATTTTAATCCTCTTAGTGAACTCCTTATTACAAGATAGGCAATCCCTTTTAATCCTCTTGGTGAACTCTTTATTACAAGATAGCCGATTCCTTTTAATTCTCTTTGTGAACTCCTTATTACAGGATAACCAATCCCTCTTAATCCGCCGATAAACTCCTTATTACAGGATAGTTGATCTCTTTTAATCCTCTTGGTGAACTCCTTATTACAGGATAGCCGATCCCTTTTAATCCTCTTGGTGAACTCCTTATTACAGGATAACCAATCTCTTTTAATCTCCTAATGAACTCCATCCGACGTAATAGCCAATCCCTCTTAATCCTCCGATGAACTCCTTATTACAGGATAGCCGATCCCTTTTAATCCTCTTGGTGAACTCCTTATTACAAGATAGTCGATCCCTTTTAATCCTCTCGGTGAACTCCTTATTACATGATAATCGCTTTCGAAAGATGTTAAGTGTCTAGCCCACCATATGGGTCAATTTCCAGATCACCCTAAGAATTCTTATAACGAATCCTAAGGTTTTTCACTATTCCTCAATCAACATTTATCATACGATCGACAAGTGAGTCTAAGGTAAATCTCTACCCTTCTCAATCTCTCTCTTATTAAGAAAGGAGCATAATGCATCTATCTTTTCAAATTGGAGCTTACATTGAAGGGTATGAAAGTTTAATGTCATAACTCATTTTCTTTCATTTTTCCAGTCGAGTCGATTAAGGCTCAAGTGTCACCTTGTCTTTGAGAGTAACCTATAAAGAGATCTCCTTTAAAGAGAGGCAAAAGTTGACACCCGATTTTTAATCATTAGTTTTTCAAGAAATTTTTAAAATATTCATAAAAACAAATTCATGAAAAGTCATAAAATTGTAAAATCAATTTTGGGGACCTTGACCAAGTCTAAGGAACCATTTTTGAACAAAAAATAATTTTTCATACTTTTCACAATTTTTAATATTTTCCTAAATTATAAAAATACTTGGAAATTAAAAAAAATAGTATTTGAGGTTAGAAAAATATGCAGAAATAGTCTAAATTTTTGTTTTAATTCTCTTCTCATTTTAGCCTCTTAATATGTCAAAAATTCAATTCATGACTCTATATCTCTTTATTGAACATAATCCTAAATCGAGCCAAAAATTACCTTTTGTGTCATTTTATTTGCAATGTTTACATTTTTGGAGTATTGACATTCAACTAGATTACCATGCATTGCAACCGAGTCCTTAAATTTCAAGGAATTGTACAATTGCACAAAATGGACTTAATTTCATAAAAATTTTCAATTTAATCCCTGGATCCTACTCAAAGTCAAATTAATTAAAATCTAGGGACTGTCATGGCAAGGTAAGACTTCTACCTTATAGTTTTCAACCTGCTGAATCAATTGGTGGGGATAGATTGGTCCGAATTGACCATCTAGGGCTTAAATTGCATACTTTCAATTGTCGGATCATGTGAGCAAATTGGGAATTTTGTTTAATTTGCAATAAATATTTTGTGGAAAAAATACATTTTTAGATAGAATTCATGCCCCTTAGTTCGATTTTGTGATTTAATTTGACTAATTCTGAAATTCAGGAGGTCAATTTGGCCATTTCCAAGAGATCCGAGTCTACCGGGTCTAATCGGATCCGACCCAAAGACCCGGCTAAATGCTTTTCTTCCCCAATCCATTCCCATGTATTTTGAATTTTGTAGGCCAAGCTTTGACATCAAAATTGAGGGAGCAATTGGCCATGATCGGAGTAGCTTGGGGAGGAGTTTTATTCCCCACTCAATTCGGCGTTGATCGGGCCAAGTCTCACCACCTAGGATCGCCGAAGTGGCGCCAGCGAGGTCGGGCCAATGCTGTGGAATTGCGAAAGTCAACTTTCGAGCAAACAACCCAAATCGACGCCGCCGATTCGAGTTTGTCGGAGGCGCGATTAGACTCGACGAAATTGCCCGATATCTCCGTCACCGTTTGGACCAAATGGCATGCACGATCACGTGCCATTTGAAGTCGGTGAGACTTCGCCGCGCGCGCCAAGTTTTCAAAAGGTGAATGTATCAATCTCACGTGGTTTTGATTAGGGGGAGGCTCATTCGTGCTCACATAAAACGAAGAGAGAGAGAGAGAGAGAGAGTTAGCACGAGAAGCTCTCGAAGTCGCCATTGACAAAGCTCTAGGCCGAAGTTTCGTAACTTCATTCCGAGCAATCTAGGGGGAATCAAGACCTGAAATCACTTCAAGAAGTTCGCTGAAGTTCCAAGGAGGCGATTGACACCGCCTCGTAGCTTAACTCCTCCAAAATTGGTGAGTCCGAACTTCGAGCTTCTCACTTGTGCATCAATGGTAGAGCTAGATTCCAACCATAATTTCTGTGAATTAGTGTGTGCGTTTTGCTCTCTGGACATCACTAAGCATCATCGCATTTCTTTTTTGCATCGATTCTGCAAGAAAACCTCGAGTCGAACCTCCCGCCATAGCTTGAACTGTTGAACATTGGCCAGCCAAATCTAGCGATCGCAAGCTCAATCGAGCTCAAGATAAGTATCCCGAACTTGATTTGAGTGTGTCTTGAGCTTCAATTGTATTGTTATGATCGTTTTTGTGCGATCGAACCTCCATAACTCGTGTTCGTTGGAGCTCAATTCATTTGATTCTATGGATAATAGTAGCTAAATTTTTTATATATTGTTCGACGTGTCGAGACGAATCGAATGAGATTGGTCTTGTCTCATTTAGTTGAGTTTTCACCGTTGGATGTCACTAGGAAGCTCTCGGCCGTCCATTTGCTCTCGATCGCTCGGCGAAGATGAAGACCAATCAGCTTGGTCAATGTCTAACGTAGCGCCGACGTGGCGCTATGTGGCATGACACGCGGCACCACATCACTAGAGCCGCTACAATGGTCTTAGAAAAATAATAAAAATAAAATTGATCGAACGATGGGGGTGGTGCCATGTACCCCGATTTGATTTTTTTCAAAATTAAGAAATAATTTTTCTGAATTAAAATAATTTTCAAAAATAAAAAAATAAAAAATAAAATTTGATCGGATAGGCCGAGGTTTGGTCTCACCGTCCGATCGTGATCGTCTGTTTTGGTAATTCTATCGGACGGTCTAGGATCGATCGCCATTTGATCAAAGCCGTCCATTTTAGTCGACCGATCCGAGGGCGATGGCTTAGCCACATGGGCGCTTCCGAACCGTAGGATCAATAATTAGAATTTTAAATTCTAAAAAATAGATTAAAAAATTCTAAAAAATTAAAAATAAATAAAAAAATTTAAAATGTCGCCCTTTTGTGCCATCTAGGTCTAGTTAGGTCTAGGTCGGGTGCCCGGTCCAAAAGATATTTAAAAACTAATTAAAAAATATAAGAAATTAGAAAAATCATAAAAAAAATTCCCAAAAATTTCCAAAATTTCAGAAAAATTCCAAAAAATCACAAAAAAAAAAAATGGGAAATGGCCACATTCAACTGGCCCAACCCCAAATTGTGATTTTTGGGTTCCCGAACCCCAAAAAATGATCGTTTTACCTTTCTAGGCACTTGGCCATTGCATTTTTCAAACCAACCCTTAGGTTTTAATTGGCCATTCTCTAAGCCTATAGGGCTATACTAGGCTTGCCATGTTGATTTGATTGATTGATTTGATGCAATTTATCCTCACATGTCATTGATTCCTTGATATGCACGCTTAACTTCATAATTGTGATTGATAGGATAGAAAATTTCCGATCTACATGACATCTATAGGTCGTTAGAGCGTACTTACTTCCCGAAGCATCCGTATGAATTTTTAGTATAGAAAATCACTCGACTTAGATACCGAAAGGGCATCAATGACATTCTCGATGTAACTAAATTCCCGAATCCATTTCTCTGATTTTTGTAGAATCGATTGGTATCTCCCGACCATTCGATAGGGTTTTCCGGTCATACCCTCCAAGAAATTATCGGTGGCGACTCCGATAACACGTACACTATACACATGCCACCCGACTACACTAAGATTAATCCCGATTTTAATTCCTTCCGCCGTTGCGACTTGGGTAATGGGCCTTGGGAGAGGCTTACGTCCGAAATCCACCCATTGCGAGATGGACAAGACGACTCATTAACTCTCAAGAGCGTTCCCCACCAACGAAACCTCGGGAGGGTCGCGACATGTGTCCAGGAGCTTCTAAACTGTCTATTATGCTTCGATTGATTCCACTTTGGGATCCATCTTTGACTATACTGTTCCGTACATTGACTGCAAACCCAAGGGCAAATTTGCCGCAAAAAGGAAAGTACAATTGAATAGAGAAGTCGTAACAAAATTTTGTGGTCGGTAATGTGTGGCTCAAATTACTCAAAGCGACCGTTATCACATACGTGGGACCTTAACCATCGTTCAAAGATTCCACCATAAGAGAAAAATCATGGATTAGATTGGGAATTAAGGTCAGCATTTCATTGAGAAATTAATAGTAGATTTGGTGGGATTTTTCTTCTTCACCATATTAGATTGACTTTTAGGAGAGAGGGTTTTGCGGCTGAGAATGTCGAAAATTAGACATTGTGAACTTGCTTAGCCTATGACCAAAAAAAAAAAAAATTTGATTAGTCAATGTTTTAAATCAAAGTCAAACTCAAATAAGAAACTTGCAAGATTCCTACAAATTATAACCACACACACACGAGAAAGCTGCGAATCCGGCGGACATTGTGTTAACGTTGACCAAGATTCTATCAGTACATACATATCAGGGATCGGCCGCGAAACGCTAACATTATTAGTTGGCTCCCAAAATATGCTTGAGGATTGAGAAATTGGACCCGGAAAAAAGGGCTTTTGGATTACTTGTGATACGTTCACGATCTCTCATGAATGAAACCAAACTATGATCAATTTGATGAGTCAGTCGAATTAATTAAACAATGGCGCAAAGACGAGAAGCTGAAAATGGGTAATTAACCAGGACACAGAGCGCCATAGAAAGACCTGGTTTGTAGAGCCGGGGTCTGGGATTCGATTGTTGACACCGCTGCTCGGGACTGATATCAAAAGTTCAAGCTATCAGAAAATTGGGTGGATATCATATTTCTTGGCCACCGAAACTACCTCGGTATTTGTTTCCAGGTTAAAGATCGAGTTTTGGTTCTCCATATGCCTATCAAACTTAAGCTTTTTAGATTTGGATCAATTGGAAATTTATACATTATTTTACGTGATACGAGAAAATAAGATCTTGCAATATGTATCATTTGTCTCCCTCTTGGAAATAAAATTTCACGCCAAAGCTTAAGGCCATATATGCCCGCTTACAAGTCAAATTGTTGGTAAGTTGTCCTACAATTGTTCGAATTTCTTCGCTATGTACACGGGGAAAAAGGAAAAGGAAAAGGAAATACACAAATGAAGATAAATCGAGCACGTCTCATATGTGGCATTATAACACAGCTTTATAATTGATAAGCCAAAACTCCTTGTGGGTCTCACAAGAAGCATTTTCTTTGTAAATCCGAAAGGATCGCATGAGTTGAATATGTCATATAAAACGTCTCCATCGCACGTTCTTTGACAATTACTTGAAGCTTGATCAAGCTGATTTCACATTTAATTAAGATAATTTAGAGATCGGAGATCTTGGTATCTAAGTATTCTAATTTCCCTTGCACAAATAATCTCTCTCTCTCTCTCTCTCTCTCTCTCTCTCTCTCTCTCTCTCTCTCTCTCTCTCTCTCTCTCTCTCTCTCTCTCTCTCTCTCTCGTGGGAAGAAAGGAAAAGCAGATTTGCTCTATTGTTGGTGCCACCACTATCGATCACTCATCCGCCATCTCGGTCGTTGATCATGAAGCGACAATTTTGGTTGCTTGCATAAGGGGACCCGGCTAGCAACCTCGTGTTAGAGGTTGTGACCGATCGTTGATTGATTTCAAATACCTTGTGCGTGGAAAGAGAGAGAGGGGCTGAGTCGATTCCAAAGATAATTGTCTTAAAAATTCTAAATATATTACACTTTTATCAATTCAGTCCTAAATTTTTTAGTTTGCCAAGTCGGTCTTAAACATTTCCACTTTTTGCCAATTAAGTCCATCCAAATCAATTTTGGCCAAAACTCGCTCACCCGAATGCACACCATCTTGTGTGACATTACTAAAGACCGACATCGATATTTTTTTTTATAATATTGTAATATTTTTTTGAATTTTTTATTAAACTTTTTTCCTTTTTTTATTTTCTTTTCTTTTTCCATCCATCGACTATCGACGCCCTCGCCCGAGGCCGATCTATAAGGCCCGTTGGAGGGAGAAAAAAAAAAGTCAAATAGAAAAAGGAAAACATAAAAAAGTAAAATAAAAATAAAAAATAAACAAAATAAATAGAAATTTGGAAAAAAAGATTGAAATATCATGAAAAATTTCCACATCAATGCTTTGGCAAATGCTATGTAGGATAGCTAGAGCCCATGTAAGCTATTTACAAAAATTGACTAGGTGGACTCAACCGACATAACATCAAAATATTTAGAAAATTTGGTAAAATTAAAAAGTTTAATATTGAATTGAAAAAAAAATAGTAAGTTCAGAACTTTTTAAACAATGTTAGTAGATTATGCACACAGAACTTTTGCAAGGAAGTGAGGGACAGAGAAAAAGGGAAAAAAAAAACACATCTCAGTTGTTAAAATCAAGCATGATAATTGGTCGATTTCAAGAGTGTAAACTAAATTTTAAAAATTAGTCTTTTTAAGATTTGAAGGATCTTAATCACCAAAATTGTACTACGTTGATAAAAGCGATAAAAATTAAAAGAATCATTAGTTAAACTAATCACGCATTTGACATCTTATGGACACAATCCTGGGATCAAGATTGTCTTCGCTCTGCTGCTTACTGCAGTTTTAGAATCTCCAGGTGCATCGATTTGGTGATAATTAAACTTTTTGTTGCTTCCGAGGAACTACACACAGATTCGTGGTACCTAATTATGACGTTTGTACGATTTGACAATTATAAAAAAAATTAAATCATTAAATTAAGTGCTTTGAGATGGAGAGAAACGACGAAATGGAATTCCATATTGCTTGAATAAATACGTGTTATATTGAAGGGTTTTTATATCCGAACGGTATACATAGAAAAAAAAAATCTAATATGGAAATTACCTAACTTAGAAAATTTATTGCCTGTTAAACTTGCTTGGAAAATCTCATTGGAGACATATTTGGTATGAATAACTCCCCGATGTTATCTCATATAACGATCATATCATCCACATAAAGCAAAACTAATAAAATGTCTCGATGGCTCTAATGAACAAATAATGTTTCGTCATGATATCTTGATTGTGACTCAAATAGTATTGAATTTGGCAAACCATGTGGCCGGTGCCCGTTCCGATCAGCACAAAGGGATCTTCATAGATGACAAACCTTGCTAGGAGGAAATTGCACGTAACTTTCCTTAGTAAGATACCATTTAAGATTGCATTCCTGACGTCCATCTAAAAGATCAATTCCATCAACTCACCGATGCAACCACAATGAGGCAACGCATTAAAGAAAGTTGTACAACAGGGGGCGAAAGGTCTCATCCTGATTAATGTCGTATTTCCTGTTGAAAGCCTTTAGCTACGAGTCATGCATAGTTGTGTCAACAGATCCAACCAAGTTTGTTTTAATCCTGATCATGAGGAAAATCAATAACGTCGATGCAATGAACCTTTTTAGTGTCTGCAATTCTTTAGAACATTGCTTGCCGCCACTATGGATAGACCAAGCTTCACAATATGATTGAGGTTCAGAAAAGGCGGTATAAAAACAATGACAATATGGAAGATGAGAGGAAGTTTGTGGTACTGAAGAATCAGGAGACACTGAAATTTTCGAATCAACTGACGACTTAGACTCCACCGGAGAAGGCGTGGCGGTAGTCGTGGACATGTGCTTGAGCTCCGAAGAACCTGAAGCTCAGTCGTTTGGGAATAACTCAATGTAGGGATTAGAAAGATACGACATGGATGTGTGAGGAGACGACATGAAACAAAGAAAGTGTCGAAAACATCGCATGTTCCCAGAGGACGACACAACGAGAAGGCAATTAGAGAGCGGATCCGAACATCTACATCCCTAACGTTTTACATCATATCAGGGCAAACAACAAATTTGTGCACAGGGCTCAAAGTTTGGTGCGTCCGTGAGTTTTTTTTTTGTTTTTTGTTTATCCATGATGACGTTGAAGAAGGACAAAGCAGCACAACCGAAAGGCCCGAGATGAGTGTAATGGCGGGAGGGTCGTGCAAGATTCCAAAAGGAGATTTGTTGTGAATCATTTCTGAAGGGTGATGATTAAATAGTATGCACAGCAATGAGGATTGCTTCATCCAAAAAATTTTCAGGAGAAGATGATGACACAAGCGTAGCTCGAACAAAGTCCAAAATTTGATTACTTTCGCCCTCGGTATGTGACCATTTTGTTGTGATTTAACTGGACAGAACCGATGAACCAAATTACATTCGTTAGTGAAGGAAGGACTGAAGGTCACTAGTCAAGTACTCTGAGCATTATAAGTGAGATGGTCTTTGATGGTCTACGAGAACCGAGTTTTTTTCAATCATATTTGCAAGCAAATGTAATGCCCTAGGTTTTATGGACAACACCCAAAATTACTTAACATCAAATAGCCCTTAAAATTTCCAATTTGAACTTTCACCAACTCAATCATAAAATTTCTAATTGTGTCAATTGAGTCCTAAACATTTTGTACATTTTACAAACCGAGTCCATCCGGCCAATTTGACCAAAATTAGCCGACGTAGAGGCCGGGGGTGACGTAGACAATTTTTAGTAATTTTTTATTTTTTAAAATTTTACTTTCATTCTCTATGTTTTTTTTTTCCTTTTCCCTTATTCCTATAGTTGATAAGGCCAGCCCCGTTTAGCGATGGTGAGGTCGGCCCCGCAAAGGGCGGGCGAGGCTCGCCATTGCCAAGCCGGGCGAGGTTGACCTTGCCAATGGCCGGCGAGGGCGAGCCTTGCCTAGCCATTCAAGGCCGACCTCGCCAAATCTAGTGAGTTCGAACCTGGCTCAATGATGACAAGGTCGACGTTGCTAGCCCTCGCCTACGATTGGTCATTGTCCATCGCCAAGGCCCGACCACTAGCAAGGTCAACCTCGCCAGATCTAGTGAGTTCGAGCCTCGCCTATGATGACGAGGTCGATGTTGCTGGCCCTTGCCTTTCTTTGGTCATTGTCCATCACCGAGGCCTTGCGATTGGCTAGTGGAAGAAGGGAGGAAAAAAAAAAAAAGAAAAGAAAAGAAAAATAAATCAATAAAATTCGAAATAGCATATTATTAAAAATTATTCATGTCGTTGTCGATCGTGTTATATAAGACCGCGAGGTCCACGTCAGAAATTTCTAATCAAAATTGATTAGATGGATTCAATTAGCAAAACATAATAGATTTGAGGACTCAATTTGCACTATTGAAATATTTAGGATTGAATTGATAAAAGTGCAAGTGAATTAAGGATTTTATGGACAATTTTTCCTCGCTTTTACCGTAGTAACGACATTTCATCATAAGATAATTCAAATTTGGTAAACAATCAAGGACTTGGTGTCAATTTATAAATGCCAATTAGTCAAAAGGATATATTGGAACCACCAAAATTACTAGCAAGGCGTATGAAATCGCCGAATAATCTTTACGTAATATATTTTCACTTTTGAGAGGTACACCCTATATGGTTTTAGGGGTATATCGGCTCTATTGGAAATATTGTATCCGTACGCTTTTCACTTGTAAATCTACAAGTATCAAATTATGTGTGAATATCTATCAATTTATGCATTTGGAAATTAGAAAGATCCTTCAACTAATTGATTTTTCTCAATTACTGGTATAATACTTGAATGCTACATACGAAAACCAATAGGTTCAACATTCTACAATTATTCTACTATTTATAAATCATTAAAGCATTTCAAGTAGTTCGAGTCCGAATAGCCTTTTCAAGGCATTCTCATAAATTTCTATAACCATTTACAAAGCCGCGTTTCTGAAAAAATCTTGGGTATGAAAAAATATTGTATTGAACATTATAAACTTAATAAACACGGGGCCGAGTTGTCATTTTACCGAAGTTATCCAATAATTCATGCAAATCATCTGCTATCTTAATATTCTGAATATAGAAATTCTAAGATATCACAGACAATCTTGTAGTAGGGACTCGATGGCAGGTCGAGGTCGGCACATGTCACGAGAATACGGACCAATCATGGGTTGCCGAGTGTCGAGAGGACACAGGCCAATGGCCAAGAGTGCGAACGGTCCAGGTAGGATGGGATTTTGTTAAAATATAAGCCTAGCCTGATCATTTTGGGCCCGAAGATAGCCTTGGATTTTTCTTCTTCTTTTTTATTTTTTGGTCAGAGATAGCCCTGGATTGAACTGTAGAATTTTGACCTGGACCGAGTTGGACCAGGCAAGACCCTAAAACTTCCAATTTGTTTCTTCATGGAATTAGAGCATTTATAGACTTTGATTCAATATGCAATATCGTTCATGAATGTTTACTTTCTGCAATGTAAACCCTCAAACTTTAGCTTAATGTGCAATATCATAGACTTTTTACTAAATATTATCCCTAAACTATTGATAAATGTCATTTTACAATTTTCAAAGACCACATTAAACATTAGATCAAAATTTAAAGGCCATATTGAATAAATTAAAAGTTCTAAGACGATATTGCATATTTCACCAAAGTTTAGAAATCATATTGAATAAATTAAAAATCATGATAATATTGTATATTGGATCAAAGTCCAAAAACCATTCATGTAATTTTTCCTTCGACCACCACAGTGGACATCTTCGGTTAAGAGGAATGCCCAAACTCTCTTGGATCTTCTTGTATCAATGCTGGATTCTTCCAGCCAAAAGATTGAAAGAAAGAAAATCTCTTAAAAGAAGATGTATCGCCACATATTGACGAGGGTCTAATTCAGTTTCCCATCTAGTGCTCCTCTTCGTATTAGTCCAGCATCTAAGCCCGATCCCAAAGCCAGTTCCCATCATATGTTTAGCGGTGAGAGGGTGGTTATAATTTTGCCCTATGATTTTGCTTACAATATGCTATCCACTGGAGCAAGCGGCTTCGGCATGCACCTTGCTCATAGAGAGGGAGATGGTGAGCCGAATAATCCAATGAATAAAAGATTGGACATGGAAGTTCTTCGAATGCCAATGCAACATAGATCATAGCTCATGTTGATTCTCGTGTTCTTAACCCGAAAAAATAATCAACAATGATTTCTCTGTGACTCAATAAGCAAAAGTAACTAAAGAAGAGCTGATCGAATCAGAATAATGGTTTGCTGAAGGCAGGATGGTTAAGGGACATTCATCTGGTGATACAACATCTTTATACTTCCTAACATATAATCTCATTTGATCCAGTAACCGGGCATCTAATGCTCGTCCCTTCTAAGGGAAGGGACAAAGGAAGACAACAGTGCAGACAAGTCTCACAGACCAATATGGGCCGATTGAGACTTCACCCGCATGATTGGTAAGGCATACGCTGTACAAAACATTCATCCACAAATAATGTCCCTTGCAGTCGCGAATACTGCAAAACAGAAGAAAGAATCGATAACACGTGCAGTGTCCTTTCGTCACTGAGCTCCTGCAGGCATGGTATGCTCAAAGCCAATGGATGACGATGAGTTGACAAAGAAAAGTCAGTTACATTCTGCTGTAATGCACACTTATGATTGTGCGCTCATCCTCTCATTGAGAATTTGCCCAAGCTTCACGAACAGGGCTTGCTGCTCCTCGAGAGTAAGGTTCATTAGAATCTGCAAGATATCGACGATAAGCTGAGACATTCTCAATGGGAAATTGAGTTTCAACAGAACGCACTTGATACTAGATAGGTTCATAATATCTACATATATTATGCGGCCATACCTGCTCCAAGATCGTGTCAACCATCAAGTTCTGACCCACTACAAATGACTGATGGTAGATATACGCAAACACAGCCATCACCATCTAAAGTAGAGAAGGTTGATTTAGTAAAGCAGCAGAGGCACGTAACAAAACCTATTTCTCAGACAAAATACACACTCACCAACTGAAATGGCAAGTCTAAGACAGAAATGCAAACAGATCACACGAAAAACACTGATCCTATGCAACCTCAAGGGACACAAGAGAAAGTTCCTAGTTAACAGTATGTCACCTGACAATCCATTCTATCTGTTATACCACCATGTCCTGGAATACTGTCGCCAAAATCCTGAGGCCCAAAAGAGCAAAATGGAGTGTCAAGACCTAAGTATCACATGAGTCAGACCCATTAGGAATGTGCTAAATTACAAACCTTGATCTTAAAAGCACGTTTAAAACCACTTGCAAAGAATCCTCCAAAAGGTGCTATGATCGATGCGAATAGACCAAGACAGAGAGCATGCCATTGAACTGGCATTATTGCCATATCTTTCCAAGGAAACTGCGTCATTAACAGGTAACAATGTCATTGAACCTTCACATTTTAATAAATTAGTGCCAAGTCTCTTAGATACTGAATATTTTCACAAGCTTCCTTTTTGTAAACAGACTGTTCAAACAGCTTAAATGTGAAAGAGGATTAATCAGGTCGGATATTTACAAGCTGCCAAGGACACTCACTAACCGACTGAATGGACTTTACAATTACACATCATTCATTCCAAATATCAACTCATAAAGGACATCTCCATTTCAAGCATCAACATTCATAGTACAGAATGGAATAAAAGTATATATCATTGGAAAGCCATGTAGCGCTTTAACTGAGTAATTGACCCACCCATTCCGGGAACCATTTAGCTATAGAGTAATACTCCGGCCTGAATAATGGACCGGGATCACACTGAAGCCAACCGGTTGATAAATCCTGTATCAATCCAGAAAAGAAATTAAAGGCCTAGGGTCATTCTGAAGCAGAACAGGGTTCAAATAAAAGTGCATTGTAGTCATTACCTTCCTTGGACATGTTAGCCACTGGAAACGGCCCATAATATTCGCAAGCTGCATATACATGGCAACATACCATGATTACCACCGCAAAACTGTAATTTTGGTCGAGGTCACCAGCATGAAAATTATATAGAAATCAATATGTTACCAGTTACCCTCAACTTAAAAGGAGAAGTTACAGGACCAGCTCCAACAGGATCAAATGCACAAAAATCTCAATAATAAAGCAACTTGGCTCAATAAAGTATAAAAATGGCAAACAGTTCCAGGAAGCAACATTTAACCCCTGTTGGACAGCGAAGTTGCATAGATCCCAACAAGGAACTGAAGAAAAAAAACCTCTCCATCCTTAGAAACTCACTGGGATGGAGTCAGCACAAGTCCAAACATATTGTCATCCCACAAGCCACAAGGACACGCATGTATTGGTGGGGCAATTGACAGAACATGCCATGTGCAAGGAAATTCATGTCCTCCATTGATTTTACTCATATCTCTAAAACACGCAAACAACAGAAATGATTTTTTAAAAGCATAAAGAGCAACGCCACAAATAACAGTCTCACAAAAACCAAACTAGAGATTTTACTCATAGCTCTAAAACACGCAAACAACAGAAATGAATTTTTAAAAGCATAAAGAGCAATGCCACAAATAACAGTCTCACAAAAACCAAAATAGACCTCTAATCCTATCATGACACAAAAGGCATCAAGGATAGCATGAGTACAATAAAGGTCCCCTTCCATCAACCCAAAGCAAAACACAGGTAAGCACTCAGGTTATTATGCACACGCATGCAAGCTAAAATGCTGTAACACAAGACATCCCTCCCATTCTTTCAGTATGGTGAGATATCTTGACAACTCACCACAAATGCAGAGATCATAGTAGTAAAAGATGCTCCTATAAATCCCTCCCAAGTTTTCTTTGGAGACAACTTGATCAATGGGGTTCTTCCAAAAAAGAAGCCAAAGAAATAAGCAGCAATATCATTGATCGCTATAAGCGTTACTGGAAGAAGAAACCTGTAGGACCAGTAATAAAATTGCGTATGAGTTGGATATTACAATGAAATTGCAGCCTTCCTCGACGTAAAACAATTCATGTCATACATTCCAAACAGGCGACTAGGAACTGAGAGTTTTGTTCACAAAAGTAACCGTTTTAAAGATGCACTTGAATGCTCATTATGACAGATCACTCCACATAGCAAGGGTACTTGACGGATAAATCAAAGCCTCAAGAAGACCACCAATCTTGAACCAAAGGAAAAATGTGAACAAGTCATCAAATTCTCAAACATCGGATGTCAGGAAAAAAATATCTAGAATAAAAGAATATGTAGTTTGGAAAACAAATCAAGGTTGAACCCAAGCTAGTGAATTTCCCAAGCGATCATTGCAATTTTACCTATCAAATCCCTTAATTATGCAGTGATAGGATAATCCATGCTTACTGAAAAAGTCCATGTCCGGTCTCTCCAGACTAATATGGAATATGTTCTTGAAGAACTATTCATAGTTGTGATTAAATAGAAGGGGTGCAAACAAGAGCTGGGGACACAAACATAGAGAAGGACATAGAGTGAAACTATCAACAAATGGAGGCGCTATCAACAAGAGGATTTGCAGCATTTACACTTTTACTTGACCATGCATAAGTTTCACACTGCAACACAAGAAGCCATGATGAAGAAATGAGGACATAATAATTCTCCTGACCATGCACCTTGCAGAACTCAAGAGAAAAACCACAAAGCAGGCAGTTCAATCTTTTCTTTTGAAAGTAAAGCAGACAGTTCAATCATGAAGGACAGATAATAAAATAAATTACATGACGGTTCCAGGTCCACAAGAATATAATTAGTCAAACCTCGGATAAAAGTGGACACAACAAGCACAGATGGATTACAAGACATGTAAACTTAAATATTGTAGTGGAGGGCTCAACAACATGATAACAACACTGTGTGCTCAAGGTACAAATAAGTTTGGTATGCATCTTTACAAGCTTTCAAATAGATGAAGGATAGGAAAGATTTTTCTTTCCTTTTCTAGAGGTAGTTACTCACCAGAATATTCCCTCAAAGATGTTGGCAACAGTAAAAGATGACTGAGTAAACACCACAATGAGAATCATGTGTGTCCAAGCATACTGGCTAAATTGATACTTGTACATCCCCTTTTTTAAAGTAAGGATGAACCACACAAAGCCTGATTCAAGTTAACAAGGATTATCTATATCAGCAATTTTCTAAAGTCAAAAGCTGCAGATGGAAACACCAGCCAGTGTCCGTCTATATCATCCATAGGCATGCTAGCAAGTCCAATGCACGTGCATAATATGAAATACCATCTAGGGGCAACACACAGGTAAAAGAAGATATGCTATTCACATCTTCTTAATTGAAGACCATGTAAGAGGATTTAAACCTGATTAGGATGCTTGTTATGTTTGCACATGCCTGACTGTTTGTTGATCGGAGCTTGGCATTGACAGAATCATTGTGGTTAAGGAAGTGTACTTGTGATGAAAACTGGCCTTATAGTAATATTCAGTACCTTTAATTGCCTTCTACGTCCGTAAAATAGTACTTTCTATGGATAAATGATGGCATCTTAAGAAAGAATTAAGTCCCCAATGACTGCTCTCAATTTCCTTAATTAACAGTAAAGTACACACTGACATCATGCAAAACACGAGTCAGACAGGCTACTGCAGATCATCCACACAGACTAATAAAAAGGAAAGTAGAGCCATCGCTATTGCTCAAGTTATATCTGACCATTTGATACGCACCTGCAATGTACAAGGAATAGCTGGCAATCATATGATACTTGATAAGTTTGCTGACAAGCTGATATAAAACCCTATCCAATGTCACAGTGTTGACAAGTCGTGGACCGAGAATACGTCCATATACAAATAACATCGCCGTGAAGAAAAAGTGCCTGAACAAAGACATCTGAATTAGAAATGTTTATCATAACCAGCCTCACTAGGGCTGGTCAGTTGCAGAATAACCCAAAACATGAATCAGTACTTGTTGATATAAAGCTACGCAGTACCAGTTCAACATCCTAAATCCTGGGAGACGTCTGTCTTCATGGGCTCTCCTCAGTAGATTGAAGAGTTCTCTTGCCATAAAAATTTGTATAACGACAATCATGGCAGTGATGTATAGGTGACCCATGTAAATGGTTAACACAAATCCCCCAATCATCCAAACAGATGAGTAAGCCCGGACTAACATCGACCTGTACTTATTTTGATCATTAACAAGCAAATGGGTTTCATTTGCTTTACTAGCTTCTTGAACAACCTAACAACACGAAATACAATGATCCCCCTATTAGACAATGGTAACATTCAAAGGCAGCAACAGCTGAAAAAGAAAACTTTAAATCATAAACCTCATTGGAACGCTGACGATGCCGAGCCCGAGGTGAATGAGAACTGCCGTTCTGCATAGCTCTACTTTCCAATTATCACTCAACAGCAACAGCTTATACTCTTGAAGTGGTCGTGACTAATTGCGAGTAATGAGCTGCTACATGATAATACAAGTTACCAAATGCAAATTACTTGAGACTAGTTAGCAATGGGAATGATATGTCAACAAGAACAGTGGAACAGAACAAATGCACAAACTGAAGTATAAACCAAGAAAAAAATATTCCAATGGAAATCTACCTTACTTCTCCTAAAAGTAACACAGCTAAGCAATGGAAACAATATGTCAACAAGAAGAATGGAAAAGAACAAATGCATAAACTCTAGTATAAACCAAGAAAACCATATTCCAAACCAGATTAACTTTCCTCCAACAAGTGAAATCTACCTTACTCCTAAATGCAACATAGCTAATCAAATTACTACTAGCGTCTTGAAGGCCTAATTCCCTAAAAAGCACAAATTATTGGGTGTAGCCCAATTTTGCATTGTGTGCCCCATGCTGTTACTGACCTGGCAGCCCATTCGAAGAAACGATGCCGTTTCTTCAAGCCTTGATTAAAACTCTCTGTGCGTGTGGCCGAAGTTGGGGGAAAATTAGGGTTCTCTCTCTCTCTCTCTCTCTCTCTCTCGCGTGTGGCCGAAGTTGGGGGAAAATTAGGGTTCGGGAACACTCTCCCTGCAAAATTTCCACAATCGATAAAGCTTGCACTCGAATTATTTGGAAGAATTCACACCATGAACAACGATAAAACCTCCCAGCCGACTCTGTTTCAGCCCATGACGTGTACAAAGTCATGATCAATGCTCTGGTGAAGCTGCTCAATGCCCTTCCACATCTATAGCTACTTCCAATCAATGACATAATCACCGGTTTCTTCCTCAAAGAGCAAAATCCTAAGTTTCTGTCCCCTGAAACCCAATTTTGCCCCCAAATCGACGACCCTTAATGCAAGGATGAATCCTAATTTTTCCCCCAATTTTGGCCACAGAGAGAAAGAGAGAGAGAAGCCACTAGTTTTAGTGAAGACTTGAAGAAATGGCATTGTTTCTTTCTTTTGGACACTAATTTAGCAACGACGTGAGGCGCATGGTCCACGTCCATAGCCACATCAGCCTTTTGACATTGAATTTGGACGGCAACTCAAAGGTGCGGAATGGACCCCAATAAGAAGTGTGCTTTTCTTTTAGACAAATGAAAGTTTGTGCTCTAAACCCATAAGTTTGTGCTTTTCCAAAGAATCAGGCTGGCGTCTTCAGTCACTAATGATAATTTATCCGCTTATGATTTCTCCCCATCTCAAGCAAACACAAATTCTAACACAGAGCAACATTAGCCAAAAAAACAAACGAATATAATGTCTAAAATAAATTCCATTAAAATCACACTCTGATGCAACAGAATCTTAGGAAACGAACATCGTGGTCATAACAAACTGAACCTAAAGAAAAAATTCGAGAAAAAAATGCTAAAAGGCTCAAGTTTACATCGATATGACAAGAGGCCAAATTTTTGTGCGCGCGTGATAATACATGTAATTGAAAGTATAAAACAATGATTAATACCTAGTTTTGGTTCAGACTACGAATGGCAATCCGAGACACTCCACCAGCAGAAATAGGAGGTGGGGTAGTCGTAGGCCTTGTTTTTCCATTTTCACTTTCAAATTGAGGGCCTTTGTAATCAGCGAGTGAAGACATCTAAACATGAAAAGGAGAAAACAAGCACGAAACACAAAATCCAGCATTATTCAATCAAATACAACACCAAGATCAACAACGCAGCAACCAAAGCAAGCATCTACCAACTGAGCCCAGCCACCATCTCATCCAATCCAACACAAGAATTAACAACGCAGCAAATAAACAAGCATACGCAGCAAATAAACAAGCATCAACCAACTCATCCAACTCCAGAATCCCTCCCCTTCAAAGCCCATTCATCAAATTACCTAGGAATCTAGGATTACATGATAATTAACCAAATAAGATATCTATCTTGGAAAAAGTCCTTGCACCAATAATTCCACAACAACCCAACCTGTTACGACACAAGAAAACAATACTTAACAAGGTTTGTCCCCAAAAAATGGTCGAACAGGAATAAAGAAAGGAATTCTTGTAAAGACAAGAAACTAACCTCGGTGGGGTAGCCTGGAGGTCGGACCGTTGCTCGTGGTGGTCGGAGGCGGCCTTGCGAGAGGCCGTGAGTGTCGAGACAGAGGGGGCAGAGAGAGAGGCGTGAGCTCGGTCGTCTCGCTCGCGCCTGCAGCCGCGCGTGGAGGTCGGAGTGGTGGTCGGGCGAGAAGGGCGAGAGTTTCGAGAGTGGAGACAGAGTGAGGAGGAGGAAGGCCTCGGCTGGAGACGAACTTGAACAAGAGAGAGAAAGTAATAGCTAGAGAATTCCTTCGGGTTTTTTTTCAATTTGATTTTTTTAAAAAAAATATTTACTGATTTAGGTCTCGCTTAAGACTAGAAATACCAAGCGAGGTCCGCTTGGCAATTGGGCTGCCAAGCAGCTCTGCTCGGCAGTCCAGCTGTCGAGCGGGGTTTTTTTTTTTTTAATTTCTTTTTTTTAATTATTGATACTTATAATATTTATTTTATTTATAATTTTTTTCTTGTGAAGCTTATTTTTATAACATAATTAGCAATAATTAATGTAAAAATTTAGTAAGATCTATAATTAATAAATAATATTGTAATTATGTAATTAATTAAAAATATTCATAAAATAAAATTGGTAAGATATATGAAAAAAATTGTCATAATATATAACAATTGTCAACCGCAATTACATCTACTAATGATGTCTTTATCCTATATGACCTCCGATTTCGCAAGAAGGTTGTTTCCGTTGTTCGGTAAGTCCAGTATTGTACCGACGAGAAGGACGAGGATTCGAATGAGTAGAACGTGTATATGTCGAAAGCATATCTTGTGAAAATATGCCGCGTCCAGGACGCTACATTAAGAGGGCATTGAAAAAAAGAAGAGAAATCGGATCCATATGAATGAGCGAGAACTAGCTGGAGTCTATAGTAGTGGATTGTCAAGAAATTCAAAAGCGGATCCCCGTGAGATGGGCAAGCAAACCGTGCGAAACCCGACTGGCCAAAGCCCGGAGTGAAATCGTCGTATGATACTCCAAAGGGTAGGAGACGACATCACCATCTGGATGAGCTAGAGTAGTCCTCCCGGTCACCGAACAATCTCGGGTAGGTCATCATCTTGCGACCCAATGGGTGTTCGCCGTAGTTGCTAGTTGGGGCGGTGACATCATTGTTAACCTCCTCTCCTCATTCCGAGCGTATAGCATTGCCCTAACTATATTCCCTACAACCGTCCAAGATCGACGAAATAGATTAAAGTTATCTATGATATGTAAAATTTGTTTGACGCCATCACCCTCGGTAATGATATGAAAATTAAAAAAAGTTATAAAATGACAATAAGTTATGTTACTAAAAAATAATGAATGAATTAAATTGAAAGTGTTTGCACGAACCGTTACACCCATTGCGGCCTCCAGAATAAAAATCCACCTCCTGGATATGTTTACGGTACCACTCTATATATTCCGAATGATAATGAAGTATCTCCGTTGTAGGATCACCATTGACTATATAATCTATATGACGGTCCCACATATCAATCCACCGTCTGTGCTTACCTACCCAATTCTTCCCAACCGGCCTTAATTCAATATTATGCAAGGCCGTATGATCTCGAGAGCTAGTAGGTATTGGGCCGCCGCACCAAACCGACTAAGTACTCGATCTGGATAATGCCACTCACCTATCTCGGTAACAGGATGAGTGGGATATGAGCCTTTCAACCGTCTTGTCCCCGCCGACAGCTTATATGGTAAAGCCTCCCGAATGTTATTGGGGTATGGCTCTCAAATATTCTAGTATCGTAATAAAACATATCAATTACCTTCAAGAATTAATTTATAAGCTAACATTATATTAAACTCGTTGGTTGCTATCATTACTTACGTCTTCCGATCCCATTCTATCGAGTTGGTAGCACAAATGGGGCAACGTATGTGTGGGGATCTTCGTTGTCAATAGGGCTAGACTCTAGCTGCATAAAAAAAATTAGATTTTCATATATTATACACACTTGAAAGAATCAATGACTTACGAACTAAAAAAGTAATATATCACATACCGACTACAGAGAAGTGTATCTTCTAAATGATCACGATCCGTCGTGGATCGGGAGACACATCTCGAAGCGCTCACACGCCCAAATCTATAATACATGTAGGGTACCCTCGATTTGATGCTTTGATAGATTGGTTGCACCTTGTATAACTCTCGATACAACCACGCAAGAGCTCCCGAACCCCAACTGCATCTTGTGTAGGATTGTTGAGGTTCACCAACAATGGAAAAAAATAGCAAACTAACTCGTGCCTCCGATTTGTCCGCAAAAAATACTTTCTCCAATCGGGAGGAGAATGAATGCTTTAGCATGCTTGTACTTATAGTGACGTCATCGGCATCCGGAGGAAAATCATCAAAATGTTCTCTCGCCTAGCCTAAGTTTATTTGCGTGCCACGCAAATTGGGTGGGTGAGCACCAAGTAAATCATCGTAAAGAGTGCTCCAATTGAAATCGGTGGGGCCAAGATAGCGCATGTCCATCGATAGAAAACCCTATGAGTACTGCGACATCCCGAAGCTTGATCGTACATTCACCTTTCGGCATATGGAAGATGTGGGTCTCGGGTTTCCACCGCTCGACCAGCCAGATAATCAAGTGCCAATCTAGCTGAAAATATCCCATCATATAAACTCCGTAAAATCTCGAAGTTTGAAGATACGGGAGTATTCGCGGATTAAGCTCATCTACGTGCAGCATCGATCGCCGACATAGAAGGAGTGCATTCGATCTGGTTGCGAAATGTTATATAAACTGTTATTAACAATTTTGATATTGCTTTTTACGAATTATAAATGAACCGCTAAATTTCTCAATTACCCGAGTGTTCCATACGATCTCCGATCTATGTTGGGCCCGCCGTGTAAGTAGTTAATCATCCTAAGGTCCCGGCTCAATGTGAGTCCTCCGTGTCATATCTACAATTGTGATATTATCTTCATCATTAAATTGACATATCTAATGTAGATATGGAACAGGATGAACGGAATAAATGTATCGCAACCGTGATATTATAACATCACAACAAATTAATATATAAATGGTACACATTATTCGGAGGAACTTAATAAATATTGAATAATTTTACATTATTCACAAAAAAAAAATCATTACATCTAATTTACATAATTCACGCAAGTTTGCCAATATATGATCTATTCTTGGGTCGATCACGTGTGCACAAGTACTCTTGTTGTGCCCCGATTTTCCACATATCGCGCAATGGATACGGGAAATGTTACTTGCTCGGCGTCCTCTAATCCATTTCATTACGTATCTCGTAATGCACGGGGCCTTTCTTTTTTTCCTAATGCGCCTCGGATTTGGCACTAATAGCAAGACGTCGGGTTCGGACCAGTACTCAACATGCCCCAACGGATAAAACATATACGATAGCATTGAAGGGTTTTATCCAACTGTATGCCACTCATCTACGTACGTCTCGTAATCAATTCCATATGTTTGACGTGCTTGCAATTATGTGGGAACATGAAATTTTAATCTCTTCGAATTTTTCACATGTGCACGTTCTCAAGTCTAGGCGCACTATCTATTTTTGGCCCCCGATCCTTTGGATCTGTCATGTCCATTTTAACTTCGAACATCCCTCTATTAGAATCGAAATATGTCATTTCGTGCCTATTTGCACCTTGACCGTTTTTCCCGAGCGTCTAACCCGCAAAATGTGTAAGTACATGTCATTGGTCCTTCGCATCATGTACATCGTTCTTCTTGTGTAAAAATAATGAACCAATTGATAGAATATCTTCTCCACCATAGCCGTTATTGACGGACCACGGTAACCCTTCAAAGATGTCATTGACCGATTCAACTAAATTTATTGTCATCGATTCATATCTTCTCCCTCCATCATAGGCATTCGTTCATTTGTCCCTTAGAATCTGTAACACCTTGCAGCTTGCGTGCATCCATACCCCTAATTTCGTTCATGATGCAATCGAATTTTCACTGTTGATTAGCGTAAGTCTGTACATTATAAAAATAATTAGTACTTCGTTCTCAAATTTATGAACATGTATTTTTCTCAAATTTTAAAATTTTAAAATTTACCTACACCGCTGCCTTCGGCATTTTTGAATTGTTTATTGTAGTTGCTTACAAGATGCTGAACGCAATATCTATGGTGGCCATGTGGAGGACGCCACCCTACTATCTCCATTGCCCTTTTAATCTCAATATGCCTATATGATATTACGCAAATATTATCCCTACTAGTGACATATGTCCGCAATGAGTCATAAACCAAGTCCAATTATCAATATATTCCCGATCGATTACAACAAATGCCAACGAGAATATATGATTGTCGCCATCAAGTGAGGCCGCTACAAGGAGCGTTCCTCGGTGTTTTCCATACAAATGAGTACCATTAACAAATATCACAGGCCGACAACTTGCGAAACCTTTAATCGTCCGCTTGAAAGTCCAAAACATCCTGTTGAAAACGGTGCGGCTACGATCTACGTTCATGTGATCATCGACCACAAAATGAGAACATGGATTCTTTACCGTCATTTCGTTCATGAACTTTCTCAACATACTGTACGACTCATCCCATCCTCCAAAAGTTTCGGCAATCGCCATTTGTTTAGCTGCCTAGGTTTTACGATAAGTAGGTTCGAAGTGCGGCTTGTCTTGAATCTCTTCCATCGGTGCCTTGATTCCGATATTTCGTTGGGCGGTAACCATTGCTTTTATCCGTCGCATATGTATCTCCGATCAAGTTGTCGATGATCTTGTGACATTTGAGGATTACTACATGTGTGTGCCCCATTGTACTTAATTATTTTTCAAAATATGGTACCTACTTTATTAGACGCGTGGAGCCTCCAATCACACGGCCCATTCCAATTACCACACTTTATCACATATTGTGACTTATTTGCGACGTCACTGGGAAAGTGACGATTTTTTATTAGAGAGTACTCTTTTGTAACCAACTATAACTCGTCCCGTGATGGAAATAACATGTCAACATCAAATTCTTTTGATAAATCAAATAACATACGCTCCGACTTAGCTCCCGTATCGACTTGCATCATATCAAAGTCGATCTCCGAATAGGGCGGCGGATGTACCAACGGCAAGATGGGATTGCTGCAATAGGTGTTGTAGTAAGCCTCCATATTATCACCTCCGATATCTTCCTCATCACCGTCATCGGTGTTTATCCAATCATCGTCTTCTTCATCGCTATCATCTCCATGATTATCATCATTATGATAGGGGTTCACGTCTTGATTATGCACATCAATATCATCTTCACCAACATTAGAACCTTCCCACCTAAATCATTTATCACTTGGTGTTCAGCTATGATTATATAAAACCGTAAAAATCCCATAGCACCGATCCGAAGTAAAATTGCTTGATCATCCTAACGGTACCATCATCATGCAACTACGTAATGTCATAATGACATAATTCGGTGTTAAAATCGAGAATCTATATATCGACTTATCAATATACTTGGTTGGGTGTTATATTCAACGCGCACTCTATCATAGCACGTAACTCATCAAATGTCGATATGCAAACTCGAACATGATAGATTGTCCGCCTTCGTAATCATGTCCATATTCTTTTTGCACTATTCTACCTCTCCAAAGATACAACCGCAAAACAATGTAAATGACATTCCGTTAAATAAAGAAATTACAAATTATTTCGCACATATAATTTAGTAAACATTGTCTGTTTATTAACAAATTAATATTATAATAATCAATATATCAAATGAAATAAATAAAAATGTATTGTATAGCATGAGGGCTTAGAGAATGTGTGATCAAAGTGCATGGACAAATCGAGAAAATTTTTGAAGCTAATTTGTCATAAGGGGCAAATTCATCATTTTCGAAAGCACGAAAAGTCAAATTACCCAAATTAGGATTTGGCCAGTTGATTGTGGTAATTTCCCATTTTTTGAAATTTTTTGGAATTTTTTCAAATTTTTTGGGAGAGATTTTGCCGAAGGGCAAAATTATTTTTTTTTTTGAAAAATTGGGGGCCAAATACCCACAATAGTTCATGGCCAGTTGATTGTGGCCATTTACTACCTTTTCAATTTTTTTTCTAATTTTATATAATTTTAAAATATTTTTTTAATGAATTTTCTATTTTTTGCTTTTTTTTATTATTCGAATTTTGAAATTATTTTAAAATAATATTTTTTTCAAACTGCAAATGGCATTCTGAGCCATCATTACCAGAAATTAATAGGATATAATTCAAAATGAGTCAAAAATTAACAGATAGCGAATTTTTTATTTACCATGTCTCCAGTATGCCATCGTGTTCTCCTTCATGGCTTTCTCTAGCAGCTCCAACTGCTAATTTTTTTTTAAAAAATAGAGTCGTTAGAGAAAGACATGAAGGAGAACACGATAGTGTACTTGGAGATAGGACAAATAAAAAAATTCGCCCTAATCTCGTTAAATTTTTTTAATCAGGTCAAATTTAGCCCGCGCTTCTCTTGCCATGCCATTTGATGATCTTTTTTTTTTTTGTTATTTTCCCAAAAATTCATTTTAAAATCCTAAAACAGTAAATATTTTTAAACAATATCTAAATTTGTAATTATTATAACTATTATTAAAACATTCGCAAAAATTTAACATAAATTACTAACAACATATAGGTAATATAAATGATTCAGGTATAAATAATAACCACATAAATAAATCTATACTTACAAAATTGTAAAAAAATAATTATAACGAAATTTATCTCAAATTATCGAGGAAGCGTGTGCGCCGAATGAGGAGCTCAAACTGTCAAGAGAAAATATCGAATTAATTTCAATATTACGAAAACATTAACATAAAAACGTAGTACTAACAAGTATATAAATCATAAAAAAAAATTCATACTTAATTATAAGGAAGAGCGTTTAAGGAAGAGCGTTTGAATGGCAGCAAAAGCGTTTCGGGGAGAGCGTTTCCGGTATTGAGAGGATACACATTAATAAGGTAGTTTAGGTCGAAGTATTGTGAGACAATCACTACGAATTTAATCAAGCGATCGAGAGAGGCCCCGCTGGACTTTGTACTTGTCTATGCACAATACTCATATCAAGCTTGCATCGAGTGTATGATATCCGTCTGAAGGAAAAAGAGAGTGAGAAAACATTCGGATCGAAAATGAGAAACAAATCGGCATGAGAAAGCGAGAGAGACGGAATTTAAAAGAAGAGAAAGCAGAAGAGGATGCAAAGCACGGAGAGAGATGGCCTGCTCGGACAAAAATTGGTGGTAATGAGAGGTATACCCTCGCTCGGTATACCCCCACCCCCAAAAAAGGGGGGGGGGGGAGGCCTTGCTCGACAGTGGAACTGCCGAGCGAGAGTGGGGACCCTCGCCCCCTCCTCCCTCGCTCGGCGAGATCTTGAGTGATCTACTGTCGAGTGAGGGGGAGGAGAGGCCCCCCGACCCTCTCTCTCTTTCTCTCTCTCTCTCGGGAGGAGGGGGGGCACCTCGTTCGGCGGTTGAACTGCCGAGCGAGATCCAAAATGGTAAATATTTTTTTTAAAAAAAATCAAATTGAAAAAAAAATCCGCATTCCTTCCTTGTCTCCAAGTCTACACAAGTTTTTACGTGCTTCATTTTCTAATTTGATATTTATTTATCAATCATTTTTCATTGATAAAATATCATTTAAAAAATTATTTTTCAAATTATTTATTAATCACGAAACAAACTCGATTATATTTCTATTCTCAATTCGTACATTAATAAGTAAAAACTAAACTTCATATTAAAATTAATTTTAAAGAAAATGATCAAGTATTAACTAGATGTGGCCGGTTCCACGGGCAAGGGCGGTTCCGGTCAGAACCGGCGGTTTCGTTCCTCTAAAAAGTGGAACCGGTGGTTCCGGGCTTGTTCGGGTTCCGTTTTGTTAAATTTAATTTTTAAAATAATAAATAATAAAATAAACATAAAAAATTATAAATTATAATCAAATTGTACATTGTAATAAATTTTGGAAAGAAAAAAGAGAGAGGAGGAATGGATTTGAACTTAATGAATTATCATTAAGCGCCTACATATCTTCTTGGGGATTTAAAAGAATCAAAGCCCATGTAGTTCTTTTACCTTTGATAACCCCAACTTACCTCATCGTCAATCGTCGCTACCCGTTGTGATACCCGTGGCGGTAGTATCTCCACAATCCTCACTAAAGAATTCGTGTTCTCGATCCACCTCTTGGTGTCAAAATCTAGCTTTCGTCCAATCGTCGACACAAGCTTGAGTTTCCACATACTCCGAACTTAATTTTGAACAGGGAGAGTCCAAAATTAATCCTTCGGCGCTAAATGCTTGTTCCACCGCAACCGTTGAAGAAGGAGTTGCTAATATCTAGCCGGCGATGAGGGCGAGAATTGAGTAATCGCTTGAGTGACTCTTCCACTACTCTAAGATTTGGAAATTTATACTAAGTTCGGCATCACGAAACTCAAATTGAGTGGTTAAATATTTTTCTAATTCGGAAATACTACTTGTTGCCCCTTTTTTTTTTTGTCTACTCTTAAGCATATCGTACCATCTACTAAGTGAACTACCAGCTTCGTTTCGTGAAGCGTAGTTTGTAAAGATCCACTATTACTTAAACCATATCTACCACAAAATTCTCCATATATTAATACTTTAAATTCTTTAACTTCTCCTTGTATAATTGAAATATCTATTACATCTTGTAAATGTAAACAATCATAATAATACACATTCGGATAATCTAACAAACCATCTAATTTAATACGTGGATAAAAAATAATACCAACTAAATAGACAAGAGGAATTTTGAAACAATAATGCAACCATTTTTCTCGCATTACTAAAATAGTCCGACCTAATTCGGTATCTTTTTCATATTCGGTAAAAATATTACCAATATTAACACACTATTAAAAATAAATGCGTAGTAGGAAAATAAATACCGAGATAAAGCATTAGTAGCATCATTAAAAATTTTCAAAAAATCTAAAAAAAATTTACAAACATCCTAATTTTGCGGAAGTAAAGTAATTTCGGGAATATTTTGCGAAATAAACATACACAATAAATCTTTGTAATCAAAAGTTTGACGAAGCAAGTCGTAGGTAGAATTCCAATGAATCGAAATATCTTTTGGAAACATTTTTGCCATTCTCCCATGTTGTTTACAAAATTTTCCCCATGCTTTCATAAAATGGGCACGACCCCATAAAAATTTAATTGCACCCTTTATTGGGGCGAGAGAAGTCTCAAGAGTTCGTAAATCATATTGTATACATAAATTTAAAACATGACAAGCACACCTAATGTGAAAAAATTATCCGCCAAAAGAAGGTTTGTAAATATTTTCTAATTCGGGAATGGAAGCAGATTTGAGGCGGCATTATCAAAACCAATTGAAAATACTTTATTTATCAAAGTATATTCCTCTAAAACTTGCCTAATTATTCTATAAATATTATGAGCCGAATGTTTTTCATCAAAAACTTGAAATGCAAGAATTCTTTTTGAATGGTTCAATCGTCACCTATCCAATGACACGTAACACCCATATAAGAATGAATTTGCCATGGATCACTCCAAATATCACTACCTAAATGCACACGTCCATTGAATTCCGAAATTTTTTTTGCTAAAGTTATTTTTTATTTTTTATAAAGATGCAAAAGTTCGCGTTTAAGAGTACTTTTCGGAATAGTTGATGCTTACGGAACCAATGCAAGTATTTATCAAATATTTCAAATTAAAATTTTCACTAGTAGTAAACAGAGCATGATCAAGGGCAACATATTCAACTAATGTTTGTTTATAAAGTGCATCATTGTAACGGAATAAAGGATGAGTATTAGGATTTGTGTACTCGAAAATTTGTTGTTGCCTAGTGTCGATCCCCGCTTGCGTTGGATGTTTTTTTGTCGTATGCCGACGGAATGTTCCGTAACCATCTCCTTTGGTAAATTTATATGTTTGCGAACACTATTTACAATTTATATTGTATTTACCTTCGCTTTCATCATATACCTTGTTGAAGTGCAGCCACAAGTCGGATGTACTTTCTCGGTCATTCCGTTCCGGCCATTTCCCGTCGACGTTTCTTCGACACCCGTAAGAGGATAAAGGCTTTTTTGTGTTGGGACGTGTTCGACGTTTGGAATGGGAACAACGTTGATATCATCGTCGCCGTCGTTTTCCCAATATGTATACTCACGAGGATCATATTCGGGAATAGGATATTCGAAATCTCCTATCGTCATTTTGCCATGTCCCAAGATTTCGCTCCACTTGCCATTTTTGAGAGAATTAAGGCGACATTGAGAGAATTGAGCGGATTTAGAGAATTGAAGAAAATTGAGAGAATTGAGGCGACATTGAGAGAATTGAGCGGATTTAGATAATTGAAGAAAATTGAGAATAAGAATTTGTGAGAAAAATGAGAGGGAGATGATTTATATTTATAGAAAAAGATAGGGTCATTTAACTTTAAAAAAATCATTTTTTTTCGGTCAAATGCAAATTGCAACGACCCAAAGAGCCGTTGCGGGCTCGGAGGGCCTTCTTTTTCTTTTTTCTTTTTTTTAGCGGGTCGGAAATTTAGGAACCGGGCGGTTTCCGACCATTTAGGAACCGTGGGCCCGGTCAACGGGCCGGTTCCGAGCCCCCGGTTTCATTTGGCCATGTCTAGTATTAACCATAAATACACAGCTCATTTTTAGAGATACGATTACCAGCCATTTCCAAGAAGATGGATCAGTGTACCTCGATAATCGACTGGAATGGTACTGATAGGATGAGAGAATTGCCATACCCAATATGGATTCGTAGAAAGTTTACAAGAGCTGAGAATATTAAAAAAATTAGTCCGAAACACGCTTGGTATACAATCCTTCAATTGCTTTCTATATGACAATATATGGCCAATGACGACACTAGAGAAAACCTTCTTCTATAATTACCATGAACAAGGTATCAGGGGTCACCATAAAATATAAAATGAAGAATAGACATGCTATACTTAGGGTACAAAAGCTCTCTCTCTCTCTCTCTCTCTCTCCCCCACATTTCTCTTCCCATAACACAAAAATAAAGAAAAAGAAAATCTATTCTAATCATTGTTTCCTCTCAATTTTCTCTTCTGCTTCCTTCGCTGGTCATGTAAACCTGCAATGGATACCAACGGACAAATAAGGTAAATCAGCATCTGATCCCGAATTCCCAACGAAAAGGAATGGAAGGGCTTCGTTAAAAGAATCGGTATAGTTTTCGAAGAATACGTTTTTTCTCGGCTTTTCTTTCTCTCTTCCGGGTTTCATTGCCTTTTCTTTTCTCTGCGGTCTCCTTCACATCAACGCGTATCTGAGAGAAGCTTAGAACATTCAAATGGCCAGACGATAGAGAAATAAAAGCACAGCGCGATCCCATGAAGACGCAAAGTAGAAGAAAATTCAATCAATATGAGACAACGGCAAACTTGCGCTCAAGCTACACTCGAGCAATGAAAAACATGCCAACTCAACATCATCAAGGAATGCAAGGTATGAAACACAAGGAATGCATTACGCTGGGTCCCCGCCATTGGACTTGTAACACAACTAATGCACATTCGGTTCCCCATTAGACCAAGAGAGCGCATAAATCTAAATGATGACAAAGTTATGAACTCAAAACATAAGGAGCTAACCTCCAGCAGTCATCAGGAAACAATCTGGGATTTAACTACCAATTCCAATAAACAGCATTGTCTGCCCAGACATTAAGCTTTGCAAAGAACAAGTATATTGCTCACTCATTACCTCATCACCAGCATTACGGAGTGCCTGGAGTGGCTCTACACAATCCTGACCAATGACCACTAGCTTCCCTCTCCCGTTTCCACGGGGTTGTGTACTTTCTTCCGATTTTTGCTTTGCTATTTGTTCAAACTGAAGTTGTAGGAGAGGTGAAACACCAGCCTAAGGGGAGAGGAGAAAAGAAAAAAAAACATCCAGTCAGTTTATCCAAAACTATCTGATATCCTGCACATAGCCCGAGAACACAACATATGCACTGCAGCTCCTCCATATGTATATTTTTATCAGTCACATACCAAATGAGGAAAATCAAATCCGACTTGGTAACAAAACTTCAGTAAATGAATAAGTTACAGAAAGTAAGAAAATCATGACATCGAGTCAACTTGAAATGTATATAACTCACCACAACAAAAACTAGAGCTGGAACTCAATGATATAGCACAACGACATACCATCCACAGTAAACCGAGTAACAGAGCACTACAGAAACTATAAAAATGCCGTCTAGCTAGTGTAAGTCCTAACTTTTTTGTTTCTAGAGGGTAAAAAAACATTGACTAACAGACTGATCACAGTTGAAAACAGCTTTAGTAGAACACCCCATGTACAGCAGCAGTATTTGTCATAAACGTTGGTTGATTGCAGAAACCCCCTCATAGGATCTGTTGCACTTTCAAATCTTTGCAATTACCCATGAACACCCAATCTTTCAAGATGTTGCAAATGCCCCTTGTAATATCTCAGCCCCAAAAGGGGATGTAAATAATTCTATAATGTAAAATGCCAAACAAATCATTTGTGTGCTTCATTCAGAGAAGAAACGTGCATTTTTTCATAAAATTCAATGTTAGCTCTTTCATTTGAGTGGTTCACCATCAAAACTATGGTTTTGAAGAATAGCTATTTATCAATTTCTATCTGCCCTTTTAGACCTTAGTTTTCGATTACTATCCATTACAGAAGAAGAACAGGGATTTCCAGGAAAAGAAATATTATAGCCAATTAATAATAAATCAATCTACGAAATTATAGCCCGAGAAAAATAAGATTCCAAAGAAGAGGGAGCTGTATGTTTTCTGTCTGAAAAATAAATATTTTATTGAAGGTTTCACAGATACAGTTTTTACATTTTAAAATTATCTTCGGACATTTTGGAGCATCTTTTTGGAGAAAAAAACAGAAGAGAACCTGCCAAATATAAAGAATGAATGCAATTACAACCATTTGAAAACTCAAGATTGTATTTGCAAAGATTCAAAGTACATGGTGAATTCACAACAGACCCTCAAGGTTTGGAAAGATTTTGAAATAAAAGCCAAAACATTTTTCCACAACCACAAAGACATTAAGGCGTTGTCAATTACACTCGGTGGGAAAATGCTCAGTTGTTGCAAACGCATGTAAAAAACTAAATAAATGAGAGAGTAAATAAGAAAAATTACGCTTACCCCTGCCAAGAAGCGATGTGAGAATGTCTTTGGTTGCAATGGACATGAAAGGAGATCTTTAAGGTCCTGTAATACGAGACATGTCAAATATGATTATAAGATATGAAGCTGAACTGCAGAAATAAAATTAAACGAAACACGAAATTTACCCCTTATTAATTAGAATATGTTATCAAGAAGCACTACAGACAGCCAACCGTTACTTATTAATAGTAAAGAAAGAGGTCAACCTGTTGCAGCTGCTTTAGTTTGTTGGAGCTAGCTTTCCTCTTTTGGTGAGCATTAACTCTCTCTTCCTCACTGTCATATTTTTCCACATCTAATTCCAAGGCCTCCGCATTTCGTTCCAACCAGCTTTTCTGGGCCTTCTCCTTTATTTTGAGAGAGAGAGAGAGAGAGACAGATCATATGCATAAAGAAGAATCAATATCTAAAGTACAAACTTTGAAGCAGACGGTCAATGAAGTTCCACAATGTAAAAGAAGTGATTTATTTACTAAGATGGAAATGTCAACAAAAAGAAAACGAAATCAAGTGTTATGGCTTAGTGGCCCCTTTAGTTTTTTTAAATAGCAGTCATCCCGTGAAACATAATTTTATCAAGTAACAGTACCAGCTCTGCCAATGCTTCCCACTACACATAATAGGTAAGTGAAAATGCGAGCAGCTATGAAGGGGAGGCACGGACGCCAAAGTAGACAATTCTTCAAGAGTTTTTCTCCCTTCCACGGTTATACGCATGCTGAGTATGTATGGATGTCCCACATCCATAGATGATTTGATTGGACGGTGGCATATAAAATAATCTGATCTGTGGGTCCACAAATTGACTAATATATATGAGGCAGGTGCGTCAACCTTTGATTTCTTACTCCACTTGCCCTTCCACATATAGTAACATCACGTTATGCATAAGTCTCAAGATAAAGAATTTCAGTTATTGCTCACCTATGTGCCCTCTTTCCTCACCACAGTTGAGCTTCTTGGTTTTCTTTTAAAAGGATTCCACAACAATTACGTTTGATGGTAAGAACGAACAATCAAAAGAGAATAAATCAGAGTACAAAGGAAAAATAGCATGCGCAGACACTAAATTGGGGCTGCTTGGAAACCTTGAAAGGGACTTTAACTTTTTGTTTCCCACTAAAACAGAGTATTGCTTGTGTTTTTAAATTGTGGAATCAAATACAAATGACTCTAAATGGCAAGATTCAATTTGAGATTTGACACGTTAAAATTCAAATAGAAGCCAAACGCCAAAGCTACAAGTGCAAAGCTAAAGCTAAAAGCAAAAGCCATCCCAAGCCCACTTGATTGTGTATCCAATGCACCTTCTTTCCCCGCATCCAGCTCAGTTTAATGATGAGAACTTCTATCTTTTTATTCTTTATTTTGGTCGGAATGAGAACTTCTACTTAACAATAGATAAAAAAGCACAGTACAGCAAACTCAACAACCAAAGGATACTTGTGTCAGACGGTTCTGACATTAGAATTAGAGGCAGGGTTTTCAAAACCAGACTAAATTGAGTATAAGTCAAGGCAACACTTGTCAAATCAGCTGGTTGAACCGTGGATAAGGTCATTAGAGCAGATAACAATAATTAAGTGTTGCTAGCCTTAGAACAGAAAAGGTGGCTGGTTCAATTTGTAATCAACGCCACTAACTTTTCGCAATATCCAAGAATCAATTCTCTTGAGCGTCATTCTCTATTTGGCATTCCAAAACGCTCTCGTTCCGATACTACACAAACTGGCAAATATATACATCGGAATGACCTATATGAAAAAACATATACATGAGAATAGCTCTGGCTCAGTCTATTCTGATTATATTACAGGTTAGGTGTTGGACCACTGCCTTGTGCATGCCTACAAATTCTTTTTCCCCACAGCCTATTCTCCATGAACCGGGTTCAATGAGAAAACCAGACCTGACTAAAGACTGCTTCGCAGTCAAACCAATCAAACCACAGGTCCTTACTAGTCTGAACTATATGTAAATTACTGAATCTCATAGACTCCCTACTGCAAAATGCATGAGAGCTCCGCATCATATATTACCTGGGAGTCTTTCCGAGAAATTTCGCCAATTTGGCGCGCCAGAGATAATCGTTTCATGATCTCCGGCATGTATGAGTTCTCCAGAGGAAACCGCTGAAAAGAGTCCTGAACATAAATAGACAGAGCGTTTTAAAAGTAAAGAAGTGTTCGTCCTAGTCTAATTGAATGAACTCTCGGGCAATGAAAGTAAGAGATCTTGCATTCCTTGCTGTGAGTCAACCTGTCATCAACTATATTCACCCTACATTAAAAATCAAGCCAAAATAAATTTTACTAGCCTTCATGGAATTTGAATTATCATCCAAATTGACTACACCATGACAGGATTGTAAAGGATTATGAAAAGACTAATTTCTCCTACAAAGTTGTGGCGGATTCGAAATAAGTCTCATTTATACATAACGAGCGAGTGGGCATTATAACGTAAAGGAACTCACCATGAAGGAGCTAATGCACAATTTATAGAATTATCATGGAAACAATCTATATATCAAAGAACTAGTTGGATGGACAAACAATTTCTAAAAAGAAACAGTAAAGAGTGAGTGCGTCAATCCCAAAGCATGTGAACAAAACCTTGACAGAACCTCGATCTATCAATTTGTCATCTGCTGAGACATGGGCACACATGAGGAACATTTTTCAACTCATGCAATGCTGAGACATGGGCACATGCACGAGGAACCGCAATTTTTCAACTCATGCAATTCAAAGATTTTAGACCCCAAGCTAATGATATTACCTTGCAAAATGATCTACATAGAGAGGCAAACTTTGATGTCTCGTCAGGGGATATTAGTGCTATGCTGCATCCATCAGAAGAAGCTCTGGCAGTCCTTCCACTTCTATGGACATAAACCTAGAAAAATAAAGTATATGATGCAAACAAGTCATACATAGCTAAAAGATGGTAAAATACATCAGCCAGGCTTGTCTATCCTATGAAAAGAAAAATGGGAGAAGTTTTCTACACTTACTTCTGCTGAATGGGGAAGCTGATAATGTACAACAGTTCGGATGCCTGGAATATCAATACCCCTAGCGGCAACATCAGTAGCAACAAGCACACCACATTCACTTCCACGAAAATGATCAATTGCCTGAAATGATTGAAAAGGAGGAAGGGAAGAGAATTATTCATACGAATATATTCGTATGTTTATTAGAGAGAGAGAGAGAGATTACTGCGGATCCATGACACACTGAGAGAAGAATTTGCCAAGAATAACCATTATAACTTAAAAAACCATTTACCTGAAACGTATGAAGTCTATAAATTTATGCTCGGAAGTTTACTTAAACAGAGTTCTTGATATTTCATATCTAATAAATCATAATATGAAAAGACATCTCTGCTGAAAAGTGAAATGTTGGGATAAACAGAAACGGTCAAACGATTCACACATTTTTACTAAGTATCAACGTCACTTGAAACTGATGATAAGCATGTTATTAATATTCCTCATATCCATAAAACATGATGACAATAATAAAAGCAACGGATGACAGATATATATGCACCCAAATCAAGAAAATTCCTCTTGACCGACCATATGTAGTATACCACAAAGTTGTAAGCAAGTTCAAAAACTAGAAAGCAAGAAATATCTTCAACAAGCCTACACAAGTTCAATAAGTAGTGAAAAATCAAACATCTGTTAATTTTAACGATTTAGTAACAAGAAACCTTCAATCGAGCTCTTTGCTGCATCTGCGAGTGCAGAGTCCATACATCAATGCCAAGAATGCGTAAAATAGAGGAAATGTGGCGTAAAGCTGCAATTGATGTGCAGAAAACAATTGTGCGACCTTGTCCATGTAGACTTAGAATATAATATAAGTGAGCATCTTTATCGTTTTCCCTGCACCTGCAATTTCCAAGGGTTAGAATTGTTGCACAGAATACACAATATTCAGATTGGATATAACATTCTATAGTACAATAACATTTGAGGAAAACATACAAGTAATAACTGACAACTCATTGGATGGCTTCTAAGCGGCAAGAAACTAAATTGCAGTATATTTGTCAAATAAAGATATCTTGACTGCCCTAATACATTGACTAATAACTGAAGACTCATGAATTGTCCTCAATTACCATAGCCAGATTTTTCCTCATCTACCTCAGCATACTCACTTCTCGCATTTAGAATCCTGATATTCCTTAATTGTCACAGGGCCAAAGAAAATCTGCGACTACAACAGCATACTAACAACTAAGCATTAACAAGCTGAAGAATGTGAAAATGCTCTTTCTGCAAAGGGAGGAGAACGAAGGTCCTTGAAGTGTACACACTTTGGGCATGTATCACTGGAAAACAGTTTTAGGCATGAGACACTGGAAAACTCCTTAGGTGCTCTGGAAAAACTGCATCAGCATCTACTCAACCAATCAGTAAGTACCACATGTAATTTCTGAGTAGCACTAGCTCACAACGATCCAATAGAACTTTTACAGTGCAGAGTTAAAGTTATCCACAAGTGAAGAGCTCTACCAAATCTAAGCCAAAGGAATTATGCCTAAAAGATACAAAACCTAAGTCAAACTGATCTGCAATTTCATGACCTCTACTTTTCCCTAAAGACACTCCATCCACTATTCTCTAACCATATGAAAAATGATATTTCATTCAAGTAATTATCCAAAAATGTCACTACTTCAAGACCTTATCTTTCCTTGTGGCATCCAGCACAGGCTCAGTCAAGGCTTTCTTTTGTTTGACCCTTTTTTGGTTGGTAAAAGGAGGAAAAAAAAAAAAAAAGCTAACTTACTTAAAAAGTAAACTTAATTGACAAAATGTCTCTGGGCACCAGAGGAACAAACAAATAATTCAAAGCCACCTGATCTTTAATCGTAAAAAGTGAACTGGCATGTGTTAATTTCACCCCCCCCAAAAACACACACACAACGCGAGCGCACAAGGCCAGCAGAGTGCATACTCAATAAATGACTCCTCTAGCTTATTTGCCAAAATTGAGGAATTTGTCAGATCAATTATAGCAGCATTTTCCCGCATTCCAGCTCGCTCGGAAAGAGTCTCTATAGAGTTCAATCCACCGCTTGTTGATTGCCTTGATCTGGCAATACCAAGCTTCAGCTTCTTACGAAAATCAGCAGATAAAGCAATAGTTGCAGAAAAAACAAAGGTTTGTCTTTTCTTCCTCTGGATGTTAGATATCGTAACACAACTTCGCATGCTTTGAGATTTTTCCTCAACAGAACCATTAGTTGTTGGAAGCATGTCAATAATTGACTGCAACTCACGGAAATGCCCATCTTCTATCATCCGATCAGCCTCATCCAACACAAAGAAGGACAGGGAATGTAACTGTAAAATCAAAAGCACGAATTCAACAACAGTAATATAGACAAAAAAGGTCGTGTTGACTATAGTCCAAAGTTACTATTTACCAAGCAAAAATGAAAAGAAACAAAAGATGACGTCATGGAGAGAGGAGGTCAGTTGAAGAGATTCGACTAACCAGAAGGTTTTGTCTGATTCAAATTGGGCTCACAATTTAGGCCCTTCTATCCATCTATTTAAGCAATAAATTTGGAATATGCTTCTTAAATATCCATTAAACAACTGAGCAAGTCCTATTTGCCAAAAACTATCGTGATGAGTTAAAGTCTTTAGATAGATACAGAACGACGATTTATCCATGATCTGGATGATGCAAATAAGCATGTGCAAGGCCACACACTGTTCATGTGGATAAAACTAAAATGGTAGACACAAATTAAACAGGAAGACGCAATAGGGATGAGGCCATGATTGCACAAAAATATAAATCCAATGGAGAATAATATTCCAAGCTAACCTCCACCAGATGGATTTCTCCTCCTGACATAAGTTCCCATAATCTCCCAGGAGTTCCGACAACAATCTCAGGCCTCGCTTCTAAGAGCCTCTCCTGTTTTTCTGTTGACATCCCACCAACAATGGGAACTACTCTGATTCTTGCATCCTTGGCAAATTCTTTGAGATGGTCAGCGACCTGGAAATAGACCATGATATGTACGACTATCAAAAGGATGAAAAAGTAAAAACCCATCTAATCGAGTAATTCTCTTAATTGTTTTGATGCAGCCTTAATGCGACATGGAGTATAAAAAAAAAAAAAAAACACACACACACAAAAACCACAGCTGAAAAGGATGCAAATACACCGTGTTTCAATAAATTCTAGCATGACATTTTTCACTAGCATGTCCTACATTTGTTTACTTTGATTCTTTGCTCAATGGATTCTCTTTACACACACACACACACACACACACACACACACAAGAGTATACGCAGAAATTTCCCTACACATATATTTCTTCCACAGGGACCTTGGATTAGCATACTCCAAATTAAACATAACTGGAATGCAGGGGGGCATATCAGATGCACATGCTCTTCCAACAATATTATTTGATCGCACAAACAATAGACTAGTACACATTTTAGTTCACACGCAATACGATTACCTCTTCCAAAACCGTCATTCCGCAGCTCATACTCTTTACTTTCAAAAAATTAAGGATGTAATCTATATTGTAGCAGAATTTTTTATTTATTAATCACTAGTAATCTAGTTGTTCTTTTCAAAATGATAAACGTTGAACTTTGGGTTTGTTTGTTAAGTAAGCTTCCATTTTCCTTTTGGCTTCCATTTTTCAGTTTTTGCTTATTGACAGAAGAGGTGAATTCCAGTTTATTAAAAAAAAAAAAAAACAGATCTAACAGACTTTATATCAGCTATGAGAAGTTATCTGTTACGCTTGGTTTTTTTGGATACAAATAGTTGCGACATGAAAAGGTCATTCTCTATCATCTCACAGCATAAGTCTTGGAGGATGTTACCTCTATCTTACACAAAAATTGCAGATGATGTTTTCTAACATCAGAAGGTAGAAATGTCAGTTTACTCTAAATATGCATTTCCTAGAAACTTCCACGATGGATCAAAGAAGGGGTGAACTCAAAAACTTAAACACACAAAGGAAGATGAGCATGGCAAGGGTCCACAAGTGTATCTTCATCAACTTAATCACTGTTTATTTAACCAGAAAACCCACCAGGCCCTTGTTGTCGCATTATTCTAAGTAAGAACATGAAAAAAGAAACGTACTAAATCTAATATGCCTCATTGCTTCAAATGCTATGGCATCATCTCGGGTGAAATGGATTGAGCAACACAGATGCGGTAAACTGGTACCTGAAGTGCAAGTTCCCTGGTAGGTGTGATAATAAGGGCCCGTAAAACACCGTTTGGAGCATACTTTTCCGCTTCCTCTCCTTTTTCTTCAAGCATCTTTGTTGATTTTTCTCTTTCCTCAAGAAGCCTTTGCAGAATTGGTAAGCCAAAAGCAAGTGTTTTCCCAGACCCTGTCTCTGCGGCGCCTATAACATCCTATAAAATCAACAATAGAAGGAACACCTTAGAATTAGTTTTGTGCTTAACAGTTAACAGAAAACGTTAAAATTAAACTAACCTTTCCTCGATGAGCAGCAGCAGGAATACAAGCTTTTTGTATCGGTGTTGGTTCCTTGAACCCAAGCCTCTGTATGGTTTTCATAATAAGAGGATGCAACCTCAAATCATTCCATGCGTAGAACTCAGCATCATCAACAAGGTCGACTTCAGCATCATCCACTTCATTCAGAAGCAGTGAGATCAACATTTCAGACAATGGATCCCCTTTACAAATACATCACGGCAATGAATACATAGGCCTCTCTCCTAGCTCACGAATATTGTTTGACTAGTATAATGGTCATTTTCATCAACCAGAAGGAATTAGACTGCCACATGTATTAGTGGAAGCTACCCCCATTCAAGCCAAAATGTAGACTAGAAAACTAATATAGCACCAACCTGCAGGCGATTCATCAACTTTCTTGGTCTCTTTCTTTTGTTTCTTCTTTTTCTTTTTCTTTTTCCTCTCACTCATTGCATTCTCCTGTTGCTGCTGCTCCTGCTCCTGCTCCTGCTCCTCCTCCTCCAAATTGCTTGCAATCTCAGCTTCAACCCCATGATACACACTGCCTCGTTCGTTACCATCCTTACTTTTCTTTGATTTCTTTGCTTTCCCTGATTCTTGCTTCACAGCTTTCAATATATCCAACCCGTATTCAGATTCATCAATCTCTTCGAGAGAAAGAAAGCCTGCAAATTTTTTACCCAAACAAACCCATGTAAACCATGTAGAAAGCTTAAACCCTATAAACCCTTCTATTCTAATTAGTTCAGAATTCACAATCAAGACAATGTCCAGAACTTCAAATTACCAACCACATAATCATTAACCTACATTCACATCTAAATCCCTATTTTCAACTACAGTAGCCCAAATTCGCTTTTTTTGTGTGTCCTTTCCTCGGTTATTCTCTCATATCCTTTCTCATAGCTCATGTGGCACAAGCACCAACTATGCATTCGAGATGAAGCACCGGTTAAGGAGACGCCAACCAGCAACAACTATTTCCTAAGGCAGTTGTTTGTTTCAGCTCCTTTTTCCATTCATATATATTCATCCCGTCGATTCTCTCAGCACCACACACACACAGACACAGAGAGAGAGAGAGAGAGAGAGAGACCTCCTTCAAGCTCGTTGGAGCCGATGAAAAGAGAGAAAGCGGACTCGTCGCCGTCACCTTCGTCGGGGAGGGAGCGAGACCAGGGAAGTGAGTCGAATCGCTCGATTTCAAGCCTGTCGCGACTTCTCTTCCGCTTCGGCTTGCTCCTCTGCGTGCGAGACAGAGCGCCGTCGGCCATGGACGCTACTGCACGTTCCAGTTGCTCCGTTCAGAGTAAAACTATTTTGAGCGTTGAAGAGACTCGTAAAAGAGACTTGCCCGTAAGGGCTCGTTTCCCTTGTATAAAATCCAAAAATGGAACGTATGAGGTGTAGGGTGTATTCATTTTGTGAAAAGTAAATAATTTTAAAAAATAATTTTAAAAAAATATTAACTTATATCGTTTAAAAAATGAATGGACGAATTTTTTATTTTATATTAAAAAAATGTAGACAGAAATTTTTGTTGTCAATGAAAAATTACTCAAACGATATAATCAATTAAAAAAATATTTTCAAAATCATTTAGTGTCCGCATAAACAAAGAGCCTTGAAATCCTAGATAAACTATATTTCAATTAAGGGTCCAGGCTAGCCAACTCGCTAGATCTTTGCCATGTGATCAAACTTTCGCCAATCGGCAAGAATTTGACTTTCGGTTGAAAAAAGGGGCATTTTCGTCCATAAATATTTATTTTTTTCTTCTTTTTCCGATTCATCTTCTACTTTGTCCAAGCCATCCCAACATTACTTAGAGAACATCTCGATCATTCTTTGTTGCTAGATCAATGTTTCAGCTTAACCAAAGTGAAAATCAAGCACTAATTGTGGATTCCAATCTCTAGCCATGGCGATGGCCATGAATAGAGAGCTGAATTTGAAAGGTTTATAAATGATTATGCATGAAGTTTTTTTCGATTTGGACACGCCTATGCAGAAATTCAAGAACTAATCTCATGTAAGATAATTACATAAAAAGGGGGAAAAAAACAATAGAGAACTCCCCTTGTCTATCAGCAGCTGGGCATGCATGGCAAAACTTTACTCTAGAAATCAACTTATAGAGAGAAGTAATTTTTTTTAATTCTTTAAGTAGCTCCAAAACTTCGAAGCAAAAAATGCTCTAGAAGAAGAAAAATAAAATTTCATAACTAAATGAACTTCGCTCCATAAATCGCTTACCAAACGGATTTGTGCTCTGGAAGAACTTCTAGAGCAATCTTTCTACTCCGAAGTATTGTCATGCGCTCTTGTGTATCCAATCTTAATGGGTTCGCTTTGCGGTATTGAAGAACGGAAGAAGAAACGACGCAATTTTGGGGTTCGCCAAAGATGACGTTGGATCTTAGATTTTTTTTTTTTTTTGGTGTTCTTTTTAATCTTTATCCATATTTTTTCTAAACGAAAATGCCCATGTATAAAAATCAATTTATTGCTTATGGCTTATTTGGTAACACTCTAGATTCTTTTATTCCTATTTTTTTGTTTTCGAGAACATGAAAAAATAGAAATCGATTTGATAACGTAAGTTACCATTTTTGTCAACAAATAGATTTAGAACAGAAATCGCTTAAGTACCAAACAGGTGTCTCGCTTTATTACCAAAAATAGGACAATGACATTGGTAGTTTTTAAAATTTTATTTATTCTCACGATCCTTTCCAAATCGTTCTTTTTTTTTCTCCCTCGACTCCCACTTCAAAAACCTTGAAATTAGTTTAGCGTGGCCCTTCCGTCCAAAGTACAAATATGAAGCGTTCGAGAAAGAGAGAGAGACATCATTCTACCATGTCCAACCGTCCTCAACCTACATACATTTAGCCACCGTCACCCTCGTCCCCGATAACTTGTGGGTGTGCAACTATCATCACAATTGGCCGAATTAAAAAACCATCACTTTTTATTGAAGAACCACGTGCGGATTGAATTTGATTCGATCCTATTGAAAATGAACCCGACTTAAATTGACCTATTTAATACAATTTTAGCAATGTATGTTGAGAAAGAATTTTCCTTTACGATGAAATGTTTCCCAAAATGAAAACACCCTCTTACAAAAATAATTTTCATAAAATAAATTTTCAAGCTTTCTTTTGTTTACTTTGCTGAAAATGAATAATTAATAAAAAATTATTGTGAGGCAAAAGAAAACAATCATAATTATTTTGTTACTGTCTTATACAAAGATTTCGATACCCTCTTTATATCTTACATTAAAAACAAATATACTTGTAGTAAGATCGATGGAGACATTTTCATCTTATTTTTAAGTACATTACAAAATAATTGAAGATTAATTATTTCTCTTTGAAAACAATTACCAAGGAAAAATCCGTATTCACCTACCACCAATGAGTCTTACTCGTGAGTTCGATCTTCATGGTTTTCCCGAGAGAAAAACACAGTCGCATTTTCCTCGCATGTCCACCAGTCTCGCCCCTCTCACATTCCACTTCACTCGCTCACCCGAAATCCATATAAATACCCAATCCTCGCGCGCTTCCCGTCCTTTCGTTATGCGCTCGCTCCTCTCCAGATACCTCTCAGTCTCACCCACCTTGCGCCCTCGACCCATCTCCTCAATGGTCGACGATTTCGCTCCCCGAGCTCGCCTGCGCGGCGTCGTCTTCGACATGGACGGGACCCTCACCGTCCCGGCCATCGATTTCGCCGCCATGTACAGGGCCGTGCTCGGCGACGAGGAGTACCGGAGGATCAGGGCCGAGAGCCCCACCGGGATCGACATCTTGTACCACATTGAGGAGTGGAGCCCCGAGAGGCAGAGGACGGCCTACGAGGTCATTGCCGATTACGAGCGCCAGGGGCTCGATCGTCTCCAGATAATGCCTGGTTGGTGGAAAAACTATGCCATTTTTGGGATTTTATAGGCTTGATGACCCGCATATTTTTTTTTTTGGGTCGAGTAGGACATTGAAAGAGCCGTGATTGATGATTTTGTGGGTTCTTTTTCCTCTTCGTGTTAATTCTGTCGTAGGATGATACGGGCTTTTTTTTTTGTGGGGAATTGGTAATCCGTGATAGTGGCTTTGGGGGTCTTCTTTTGAGTTTTGGAGTCTGTTCAGCTGCTGGCACGATGCAGGGTCCTTGCGTGTGAATTTCTAACAGGAGAAGTTCAGGGCTTCATGCTTGCCCTCAGTCTTTAGTCATCCTTTTGGCGTGAGTTCAACACCATCTGTGGTATAATGATAGACGAAGAAATGTGATATGGCTACTTAAAACTTCCGTGGCAAGAAAATGGTATGCATGCGACATATCTATTTTTAGGCTGTTGATAGACGTAGGCGGCAAGCCAAGGGATGCGAGTGCAATCTCAATGCATTACGAGATTCATGATAGCCATCTGAATTATTGAACTGAAGGTGTCTATACAATTCTAGCTTTCATGACTTGGAGTTTCCAAGTGTAGTTCTGTGAAATTGGTTGTTTGCAAATGGCATTGCTTGGTCAGCTGTCTATCTTTAGTGAGGTCATATATGTATGTGATATGGCCTGAGATATGTTCCTAGTGGGTCTCTTTCAATGTGATTGTCGATTGATTATGATTGGATGTTGTCTGCTGGTGTGATGGAGATAATGTTGCTTATGCCTGTTGGTATGCGGCATAATTTGGGTCACCTATGGCTTAGAAGAAACTTAGTAGAAAGTTAACTTCCTAGAGGGTGCACATAAGCAGGGTGGGTTTTATTGATATGAAGCTAACTCTGTTGCAATTTATTGTGGCATTTTCATTTTGAGATAATTACAGCCAAAGAGAACCTGTTTAGGACGAATATAATACATACTTCTGTTAACAACTACAAATTTTTCCATCTGAATTTTAAGGTGCATTTTGCAACTCCCGCTCATTTTTCACTTTCACTTCCCAATTTTGGGGCGGGGGGGGCTTCCTCCTTCGCCAAACCAAGACTGGATTCTATCCAAAATATCTGTGAGAAGACATTTGTCACTTTTAAACGTTGTTTGGCAATGATGGGAAGATGCCATAACTATATGTCCTGCTGAGTCATAAGGGAGATGGCTGGGCAGAGATTTTACATTTACATGGAGACGAAAGGAAATTAAAACCATTGAATCTCATTGCTGTGAGTAACCATGTTCTTTCTTGTAGGGAAGGCTTGGTTTGTATACTCCTATTAAGGGTAAGCTCACTGATGTCTTGGGCTAGGGTATGTTAATTGGACTAAACATCACTTCCTGAAACGCCTCGAAATACCTTTCGGTGATGCATAATTGACTGATGGCTGAGCAGAGATTTTAACGTTTTAAAATCATGAAATCTCACTGCCGTGAGAATGTTCTTGTTAATTGGGAAGACTTGGTTTGTGTACTATTGTTAAGGGTATGCTTGCTGATGCTTTGGGCTAGGGCATGTCACTTAGACTAAATATCACTTCCTAACAATGCCTCTAATTATCTTTCGGTGATGAATCATTGACTGATGTTTTGTGTATTCTTTGTAGACTAGTTTTCATATTGTGGACTAATCTGAGTGGCTTAAGTTGTAAGAATGGCACTTTAAGTAGGAAGATGCAATGCACCTAATTAAAGCTGCTGGCTTGTTGTTTATTAGGAAATTTGGTCTCTAAATGTCACAACTCAATGGAAATTCTTTTATTCTTCATTTAGTTTATTTTCACCAATTTAATGTGCAGGGGCAGCCGAGCTTTGTAGGTTTCTAGATTCAAAGAACTTAAGGTCAAGCCTCTCAACCAAACACTGTGTCTTTTCAATTCTGTTATGTCTGAGATGAAGGATATGCATGTGCTTCGCTATAATTACTATTATAGTTTCAAGGTTCCACTTTGTTGATCTTTTTCCCTCGGCGGTTAGTTTGCTCCCCATTCCGGATCAAATCTCCTCAACAAAGTTAAATAGCTGATTGCCTGAAATAACTCCTGGATTCTCTTTGTCCTGGTAATTCTTAAGTTCTTGCCATCTGTTGATGCTGCCATTAATAGTCCATCATCCAATTCTCCCAGCATTATCCGATCCTAATGTAGCATGTTGGTAGTATTGTATTGGGATTTTGGAAGGTTTCTGAAAATCATTAGCCTGGCCTTTTGTTTGTCACCATTAATGCTGATTGACTGTATATATTCTAATGTTAAAGATTTTCTCATTCCCTCTGCTGAGTTCTACTCAAATGGGTCGAAATTATGCATGTTTACTTTCCCACCCCTTTTTCTTGGCTTTCTTTCTGAGTTTAAAGCTAGCCGGACCCTGTTTTGGCACTTTACTAATTATCTTCATCCTGTTTAATGAGTCACTGTTATTTCGGCTGTCTTGTGAATAGCAAGACAAGAGGTCCTTTCTTCTATAAATCTTTGGTATTGCGGGTCCTTTCTTCTGTGAACAGATAATTTGATATTGACTGTTTTGATCTATTAAATCAAAAGGCTAGTACTATGATGATTCTGGGTGTCTTGAAACTGCTGTATATTAACAATGTAGACAGCTCCAGTAAAAGGATGCTATACCAACTGTGCAGTTATCTGACCAAATAAACAAAAGAAGAAACTCTGCAGTTTGCTAATTTGAGCCATTCCATGAGGATCAAGGTTGCAAGAAATTCCATTTTTCTTGGTTCAATGAGCTAAAGTAGTTTGGAAGAAATTCCTTTTTGTCTGTTTATACTTGAATGAAGTATATCGTTTGGTTCCATTTACATCATAGAGATTGTCACTAAGTTTGTCGTTTGGAAGTTGTGGTTCAGGAGTTCCAAATTTTTCCCTCTGGTGGTAATAAATCTGGGCTCTCGCTGTTAGTAAGCAACCTACTTTAGCAGCTATGGGTTCCTAAACACGAATTTGTCCCAGTTTTGTTTCCTTTTTCTTCTAATAATTCGCTTAGTAGGCATTTTTATACATGTGACGGATGCATACAGTTAAAAGTATATCCGCAACAAACTGTCATCTAAAACCACCCACTTTAGATAAGTTTTCTTCATGGAAAAGATTTTGGCGGGTCAAGTACCTATATTTTGCAGCAACCCTTTCCTGCAATTGGTGTCGTTAATTAAGAAGTTTTTGCTTTCACATTTTAGTGTTGTGATGATTATGACTAATGGAACTTGTCTTTTGAGCTTTCTATTGACTTTTGCACGGTGGAGTTAATTCCTCTTTCTTTTACCCCCTCTTTTGCATTTTAGAAGAGGACTAATCACAAGAAATATGAGGTCAGCAGTTGATTTATTTCACCAACGCTTTGGGGTAAGTTAATTGTTTAGATTTCAGAGAATCAATTACTTTTAGAGCTGGGCCTTCCAGTGAGCTTTTGATTTCATGGTATTATAATCTGTCTATGATGCATTGCAAATATGTGTTCTTGTCTAATATATACTTTCTGTGGGACTATCTGATGATAGTATCTATACTAAGAGACTACAATGAATCTTTGGAACAATTTTGATAAGCATGCCCGTGTTAAATATACAATACGTCTGAGCAACACCGCTCCTCTCTCCAATAGGCTTGGAGTACATACCTGAAACATTGCTAAGTCATCTTTGTTCATACCTTTTGGCAATGTTTTATTCCTTATTGTGCCTTGTGTAAAACTTGTTGACACAGTTACAAGAGCCTTACTCTTGTTTCCTTTTTGGTTGCTTAGATTATATTTTCTCCAGCATTGAGCCGAGAATTTCGTCCCTATAAACCTGACCCAGCTCCGCTTCTGCATATATGTTCTAGTTGGGAAGTCCAACCTAGCGAAGTAATGATGGTTGGCGACAGCCTGAAAGATGATGTGAGTTTCGTTTGCCTCTTAATTTCAACATCTAAAGTTAATTCTGTACTTTTTTCTTTACCTTACGGAGTCCTGCGCCTTTTCTTTTCTTATGCAGCATCCAAAAACATTTTTTGGACATGGCGCTAAGTTCGTTTTCGTTTATCTAATGCATCTTTTTTTTAATATTGGAGTAATTACATGGCCTTTCTGATTTGTCATAGTATCTGCATTTTTACTAAGCTTCCCCCGGTAAATATCTCTTGCTCGACTATGTACGACGTTTTCCTTTTCCTTTTGCCTTTTGGGTGGAGGGGTGATGCTGAACATTTTGGTTCTCTTGTGGATTGCGTGCGGGTAACTTTACCTTTTGTCAAAGTCTGAGTGATCAGGTTGTGTTCTTTGTTTCTACAGGTGATGTGTGGAAAACATGCTGGCGCATTCACTTGTCTCCTAGATCAGACAGGCAGGTATGACGCACCTGAGTTTGATAGCGTGGATCTCAAACCAGATTTCAAGGTGTCGAGCCTTACCGAAGTTTTCCCGCTGCTGGAGGCGAATTTGGGTCTTGCACCCTGATTTTGTCCCCAAACCCCCTTTTCGCGTGAAAATGAAGGGGAAATTCTTGTACGTGATTCGATTATTACGAGTCCGCGGTTGACTCTCCAGAATTGCCGTGTAATGAAGAAGAGAGAGAATTGGAGACCCATTTGAGGAACGTACCTCCTGGGGATTCAAGGATGTAAAACGGGGAAAGAATGATTTGAAGTTGTTCATGCATGGGTTTGTTTTGTATATTTCATTCCCTGGAGCTCATGAATCATGATGTATTACGCGGACACATCTTGCTTGTATTTCGAGATTCTGTACCTTAACATTGTTCCTGGGAATTGAAAAGGCAAAGCTTCTCTCTCCAGGTGTTGACTTAGAAAATTCGATAGGCTTGGAGAGGGAAGAATGACTACTTCCGAACTCCTAAGTCCTAACATCAATACATATAATTTAATTGATTATTTGAGGGTTTCAGGTGCGAGTTGAAGGTTTTCTCGGGCTAGTTCTCTTGGAAAAAAAAACTGCTAATTTTAGAGTGAATCTGAATTCTGATTTTCTTGGTGTTGATGACATCTTGAAGAAATTAGTGGCGGTTTTTGGACGGGTAGGTAGGTTTTAGACTAGAGGGAAAATTAATCTTTTTTATATTAAAAAATGAAATTACAATGAGAAGTATATAGATTGGTATCAAACGCGCCCACAAGGTTAAGAGCTTTGCGCTCTACTGACTGAACTAGACGGGCTTCAATGTTAAATTGTTGACTTTAATTTATATTTTATTTATAAAGGGAGCAAAAATTCCCTCTCAAGAGCTTCAGACGGGGGTGGTCGTGCAGAAGGTCGAACTGCCCTTCTCCTCTCCTCCTCCTTCACTGCCGGCCTAGGCATCCTAGCAAGATCACCCTACCGTCCCCTTCGTCCTTTCCGAGGGTGCTCAATAATGCCAAGATTTCAAGGGCACCGTATGGCGCGGATCACAACAGTGTGCTATGAGGAGGAGAATCCGACAGGATCAGTTTCTCTCCTTCAACGCCGGCCTAGGCATCCTAGCAAGATCACCCTACCGTCCCCTTCGTCCTTTCCGAGCGCGCTCAATAATGCCAAGATTTCAAGGGCTCCGTATGGTGTGGATCTGGCAGTGTGTGCTGTGCGGAGGAGAATCCGACAGGATCGGTTTCTCACATATTTATACGTTATTTTATTTTTATTTCTGGTGAACAAATGTCTGATTTCATCCCTTTATGATCACATCAGTCTTACATGAATTTCTGGGATCAAGGTTAATCCTCTGGTTGTTGAATGCCCTGTCTGACAATGGCAAAGTCAGAGCTTTTTGTTTCATTAGATCAGCTTGTTGCATTGATTTGATGAGCCTTTTTCATATTTGGAACGTTTCCCTTTTTTGCAACTAGTTTTGTCACCTGGGTCTTGAGTGAAAACAAAATTATACAAAAATCAACTACAGGAGCAATTCAAGTGGTTCCTGATTTCTCACATGCTCTGATAGATTGCGAGAGAAGCTTTGCCTTATAAATGCCTCCACTCCAAGTCCAAGAAGGTTCAAACTTGGTCATGGCGAGTCAGCTTTAGCGGCATCTTTGAATATGGGTGGCCGGGGATTGAGATGAGCCGATCAAACGTTTGCGTTGTGGATAAGAAATTATGTATAGCTGTGGAATGAGCATTTTGCTGATGAATGTATTAACCCTTCCATAAATGTATAAACTGAAACAGCGCTAGGCATTTGATTTCATGGCACGAGACAAGAACATGGTTCGCGTGTCGACATTCAATGAGGGCGTATACATTGGCGATTGTTTTATCGTCTTGAGCATCAAACGCATCAAAAACACGCATGGCAGAGCATCAAGAATTCAGTGAGGGAGATGATTTGAAAGTCATTCGGAATGTCGCCGTGCTTCTGACTTTTAACCAATGCAGAGGCTAGGAACTCATTTGTTAGAAGTGGTAATATGGGTCAGGAACTCATTTGTTAGCTCGGTTTTAGTGGATCCACGTTGAATATGGGTCACTTAAAATTTAAAAAAAGGAGTCAACATGTGTCGAAGTATTAAAGCTTAATTTTATATGGGTCTAATATTAGTTTGATTCAAACCCATATTCTTCAACTTAAATCCAAAATGTGTTTTAATTTGCGAAGGCCTTGAGCTCGCCAGGATTTGGCCGGACTTCACTGGTTATCCCGTCGGTCACTAGTCTATCAATCCCCGATCGTCAACCGAGATCCGGCGGCTCATGGAGGAAGAAGGAAATCCGGCAATCATAGAAAAAAAAAGAATAAATTGAAATAAATAAAATTTGTAAGATATAAGTTTCAAATATATAAGTGTTTTAGCAATACAGGTCATGTCAAGTATGGTCGTTAGATTTGTACTCCTAAAAATAGGTCAAAACAGGTTAAATGGGTCAGATTATTTGCGACCCAACCCGACTCAACTGTTTGACACATATAGCTGTTATTACAAGCTCGTGTGACCCAATCTTTGGGGGCCGACCAAGGAAAAGGACTCCATTAAGAATCCATTTATACACATACTATCTCTAAATTGATGTTGTGATATGTTAAATTATGTGTCGGGTTTGAGCAAATATACAATACCCGACCTGCATGCGTAGTTTCTACCAATATGTTGAAAGGGAGAAGCACATCCGCAGAGCATTTAATCCGCAGAGCATTTAATGACAAACGTCATGTGTCCCGCTTTTAATCTTCTCATGCGGAGGAAGGATTATCCATCTCTTTCTTGGTCAACATGCAGCATTGGTTGAAAACAAAGCACAACGTTTAATGAAGGACCCACAAGTTGTTTCTTCTTTGAACATATATGAAAGCTCCTTCAAAGCATAACATGAAGAGAGAACAAAAGCTCAAGAGACAAAGAAAGCCTAGAGCTTGGAGAGGTTTGCGCATAGAGGCGTGTTGATCAAGTTAAGTTTTTCAACATTGTGGGTGTTGGGTCTATACTAGGGTTGAGAAACACTTGAGCATGAGTTATGGTAATCATGTAATTCTCCAATTTCATGTTCTTGAGGATTTTCTGCCAACATATCAGCAATGGCTCTCCCTTTGACATATTTTTTAGGCGAACTTCAAATATCAAACTCCGATAAAAGTACTTGCCACTTAGCCAACTTTCCAACTACGGCAGGTTTCTCCAAAAGATACTTGATTGTGTCGTTTTCTATGACCAGCTGAATATGATGATAGAGGGTGTACTGCCTTAATTTATGGAGCACCCATACTAATGCAACACAAGCTCTTTCAACCGTGGGGTAATTAGCTTCAGATGCAGTAAGCTTTTTTGCGAGGAGCCTATGTCGACTACAACATAACTGGTACATGACTAAATCCTGTGTTACACCTCGCCACTTAGTCACAGTACAAAGAAGAGCCATGCACCCAGCTGACGGATGTTATATAACTTTCGTCTTATGGCATTGGTTTGACATAATTTCGCCCTTCCAGGTGCTCAATATTCATGGCTGATGGATGACTTGCATCGAGTGGATCGCAGTTTAACCCCATGGGTGGTTGCTGCTTGGCATCCACTGTGGTACAATAGCTATAACTCCCATTATCAGAAATTTGAATGCATGAGGCAAGAAATGGAAGCTCTTCTTTATTAATACAAAGTCGACATTCTGTTTAATGGTAATGTAAGTACATAACATGAGGAAGCTCAAAGTTTTTGCACTTTGAAACTTTAAGCTCTTTCCCCTTGTAATCTGTCCACTTATTATCCTGCGTGAGGAGGATGGATGATCATGACGGCGTTGCGATAATTTCACCTCCTAAGAGTTTTTGTTATTTGGTATGGGATAGGGATGCCCATTTTAACTTTATAATCTTGAAGGTTGCAACAAGGTTGAACCGAAACCAGAGCTAGTGCATATGATACTTATATATGACTAGCCACATGTTCAATTTCTACTACCAGACACGGCTTCTTCTCAGACAACCCTAACATTAATATTTCACCATGATGTCCTTTCATTATGTATTGCAATCTGCTAGCCTAAAGATTAGAAAATAAGGACATAGATCAAAGTGCAAGAGAGGAGAATGCGAGTCTTGGATTTATGTCTATATGAAACTCAAGTGGAAGAACAGACACTATGTGAGAATATACCACTACCTTCCTTTTTATAATTATTAGTTAGTTGTATGATATGTAGGTGTTCGCTCGTTTTGTGATCTTTTACAGAAATTCGTTCTTCGATTTTTATTTAGAGAGTTTTGTGGCTCAACTATCGAAAAGGATTCCCGCGAAAAACACCGAGCAACAGAAGTATATGGAAATGGACTTGAAGTAAATGGATCGGATATGGACTTGAGATCAACAAATGGCTAAACCTCTGCAAATTACATTACAATACTCCTAAAAAGCAGTAGATGACTCGGGAAAAAAACTTGACAACTTAAACTAAGAGTACAAAAAATGTAAAGGGCAACGAAAGTTAAACTGCAAAAAAGGATTTGTATTTTTTGGGTGTTCTATTGATCCGTCGTTTTCTTTTTCATCCCAACATATTTGTATCTTCTTGCATTTTGTAACTATTCGGTCAATTATGTTCATGTTTTCAAATCTTGAATCTTGGCGCCTTCAATAACTTCCTTTTTACCCATGTTGTCCATCGCTTTTATCCGTCAAAATTTTATCTTTAACTGCTACAATGACTTCGAATTTGAATCTTTCCAAGTAACTTTCCACGATTTGCTTGTGTCCATTATCTTCGTTTCTTGCTTGTGTGGCTAACTTGGCTGACTCATGGTTCTCTTTATGCCTCGCATCCCTCTATTACAGGCTTCTGCGATTTTAGGTTGGTCCCTCGAATCTTGCCGAATCTCAAAATTCAATGGTGTTATTCCCCCACTTCCCAAATATTGAGTTTAACCTTCTTGCCATTTTTGGTATGTCGCAGTCAACTTACCGAACTTCGGGAAGTGGTTTATCGCTCCCGATTTATCCATTTTGGGACATGATGACACTAACGCCTATTAGGTATTTGTGTTTGTTATTATTTTGGTGTCAACAAATGCCTCATTTTGAAAGAATTAAAGGAGTTTTCATTCTTTTAAATGCCAAAAATGAAAAGTCATTTACTTTTTACTTCAACCGCCATTTTGCTACCTCATTTTGCTCACTTGCCTTTTCAAGCCTTTCTCTCGGATTAAATTTTAGCCCATTAAAGGCTAAATCGGTAAACTCTCTCTCAAGAAGAGAAGTTAAATACCTGTTCCTTGACTTCTTATATTGAGCAATGAACCGATCTCGTTGTCTCATTGTTGTCTTGATACATTCTCGCCAAGTTAGTCACCTGTCACTTTAGGTACTGACCTATAAAATTGAGAATGAAACTGTCTTTCCATCTCAGCCCACGTTAGAATGGAGTTTGCAAAAAAGTTCGTATACCATGTAAAGGCTGTTTTCGACGGGGACAACGAGAATAACCTTAATCTCGGATACACATTAGTTCCAGCCTCTCCACATTGTGCTAAAAACGGCCTACACGTTCTACCGTTGATTAGTCCTCTTCTCCTGTGAAGACAAAAAAGTTTGGTATCTTAAATCCCCTTGGGTATAGGATGTTGTCCACCAATTTGGGATGTGGCTTCATATACACAGGTTTTGGAGTACCTCTGTCTCGCTCCTAATTATTGGATCACTAACTCAGCCACTTGATCTGGGTTCCATGGTCTCAAGTTATGTTAGCCAATCCAAGGATCTTGCCCCTAGGGTCAACTTGTGGAGGTCTATCCATCCCTTGATGTTCCACATTGAAGTCAATTGGTAGTGCTGGTCTATACAAAGGATTCCCCGTCACCCGTGGATACGGTTGGGCTGCTAGAGGCCTCATAGGTTCTACATTGGGTACATTCAACGCTGGTTGTGGATTTGGAATAGTTGGGTTAATCGCATTAACTTCAACGAAGTCGGTTTAAGGGAAGTTATAACCACTCACCCCATTTGCTAAATTTGTTGGTGTTGGATTGCCCGGCCTTGGCATAATTCTTACGGGGTTATAAATTTTGTCCCCCACTATCATTATATCCAATATTGGGTGACCCGACATCGGAGGAAAGGGCATAGTGCCAAGAGAATTTGCATATAAAGGTGAAAGTTGAGAAGATATACTAAGGCGTGATATTACCTCCTTTATAGAATTGATCACCATGGGCTTTATCACGTTAGTCACATGTCTCACCATGTGATTGGTGAGTTCATTTTGCTGCCCTTCAAACATCCTCTTCCTTGTAGCTATCAACGTAGTATCGGCAGCCAACGCACGTGTCTGCTCCTCGGTTAATTACTGTGGAAGGTCGGCATTTTGAACAAGTACTTCTACAACCGGGTTGGGCTGTAGAATGCTCTCACCGCGCACATCGTCTGGATTGTTGATGTTGTCAACCTACGCTTTTTTAGGTTGATTTCCGGTTCTCACAATTTCTCCAAATCTCACCACAAGTGTCCCACCAAACATGCCAAAAGATGTTCGCTCGTTTTGTGACGAGGAAATCTTTCATCGAAATTCATCCTTTGATTTTTATTAAAAGGGTTCCGTGACTCAACTATCGAGGAGGATTCTAGCAAAAACAGAGGATTCTAGCAAAAACACCGAGCAACAGAAGTATATGGAAATGAACTTGAAGTAAATAGATCGGATATAGATTTGAGATAAAAAAAAGGCTAAACCTCTACAAATTACATTACAATACTCCCAAAAAGTAGTAAATGACTCGAGAAATAAACTTGGTAATTTGAACTAAGAGTATGGAAAATGTAAAGGGCAACGAAAGTTAAACCGCAAAAGAGGATTAATGTTTTTTAATTGTTATGTTGATCTGTCGTTCTCTTTTTCGTCCTTGCATATTTTATCTTCTTGCATTTTGCAACTGCTCGGTCGGTTATCTTCATGTTTTCAAATCTTGAATCTTGATGCCTTCAATAACTTCCTTTTTGTCCACGTTTTCCATCGCTTTTATCCGCCAAAATTTGATCTTCAACTGCTCGAATAACTTCGAATTTGAATCTTTCCAAGTAACTTCCCACGATCTGTTTGTGTTCATTACCTTCATTTCTTGCTCGTAGCTTCCCCGCGGATGTGACTAACTTGGTTGACTCATGGTTCTCTTTATGCCCGCATCTCTCTATTACGGGCTTTTTGCGATTTTCGGCATGTCCATGAATCTTGCTGAATCTCGGGATTCAATGGTCTTATTCCTCCACTTCCGGAATGTCGAGTTTAACCTTCTTGCCATTTTCGGTATGTCGTAGTCAATTTACTTGAACTTTGGGAAGTGGTTGATTGCTTTCGATTTATCGATTTTCGGATATGGTGACACCGATGCCTATTCGGTATTTGTATTTGTTATTATTTTGGTGTCAACAGTAGGTTTTGGTTCGCAGGTGCATGCATATGAGAGGATGAACATAGTCTACAACAATACACTAGACCCATGTGGTCATGTATACTTAACAATCGGTGATGGTGGCAATATCGAGAAGGTCGACGTTGATTTTGTAGATGACCCTAGAAAGTGCCCTCAACCTGAGGATAACAAACCTGAGTTCGGAGGGTTGTGTCCTTTGAATTTCTCCTCTGGCCCCGCCAAAGGCAAACACTGCTGGAGCAAGCAACCTGAGTGGAGTGCTTATAGAGAGAGCAGCTTCGGACATGGAATGCTCGACGTGTGGTTGTCAAACGTTAGGACATGCACCTTTTTCACACTTAGTCTACATAAAACATTCCAGGTATGTCATATTGTAGATGCCATAGAGATTGTTTATTGAGCTTGGCTCCAATTTGCTGCAGTAAGTGACCTTTGCCATGTTAAAATGCTTCCTTAGCTGAACAGATACAGTCATCCTTATCTCCTCACCATCTAGAGCATCTCTTCCTATGAACTCCATATCTAACAACAATAAGCTGAGTGTAAGTTTGAATCAGAGCAGTTAGATTAGACGATCTAAGTGCCCTTTTTCTTCTTTTAGTTGAGAGAAATTTATTTCAGGTCGAATCAATGGAGGGGTATTTGATTCCGGAGAATGCCTGCCATGAATTACAAATGTTCATATCACTTTTCTTTGACCGCACCTCGTTATATTTCCTTCGCAGGTTGTGAATTCAACATATGCATTATGGACATGGCATAGGAATCAGGATGCCTACAAGGAAGACAAACCGGGGATCAAATATTCATCATGCGACAACCTAGATTATGTTCTCCAGCAACAAAAGTGATTCTCTAAACCATAGTTTCGTCGTTTGAATATATCTTTATGTGTCATGAAATTTATTGCATCTCTAGTTCCATTTGTTATTCAACATGAAGGCAATTCACTTCTTTATTTCTTTTGCAACATCTTGTACACAACCAAATATATTTGGTTCTGCAGAGTTCCATTTCTTGAAGATCTACTTGTTTTCAAATATATTTGGTTCTGCAGAGTTCCATTTCTTGAAGATCTACTTGTTTTCAATTTAACCGTACTACGAACTTTCAAGTTTTGTTATCTCTAGAAATTGAAAGTCGACATTAACGGCACGCTCGGTGAATTCAATTTGTCCCTGGTTTTTTTGTGATAGGAAACTAGCGATCCTCCTCAAGGTGCTCAAGCATAGGAACCCGCGTCCCCATCGTCTACTGGAATTCTATCATACAAAATGATGTGGCTTATGAGCTTGCTTGTTGCTTCGTTTGGCATTGTCACGAGATGACCGTCTTCAAAAGCGTGGATCTTTTAAATTTTGTTCTACAATTACCTCGAACAGATTAAGAAAGTTCTCTCCTGCATAACTTCATATGGGAATACGAGAACGAAGTTATCTGCATGCGTTATCTGTTCATGGAAATACCGAAGGAGTCAAGATAAAGTAAAATTTCTGCATACACAATGTACACATTTACTTGCATACAGATTCCACCTTTTCTTCTGCTCTATTGATATTCATGAAGTCACATAAAATGTAAATCTGACATGAGTGCTGAATAGCCTGTCCATATTGCATTCAAGGGCACTACCTTTGAATTCTGATGGTGGTTTTATCCAATAGAATAATTCTCTAGTCGTCCTTTGATTCTATTTTCATCCTGTTCTTCTGGCGTAATCGTCTCCTAATTTGAGTGGTGTGGATTTTGCATGGGCCCACTTTGGGCTATACAATCACAAAACTCAATTCTCTTCCACTTCCCCTGCACTTTACTTTATTGTTTACATTAATTATATAAAAAGAGCTCAATTATCATTGGATATTAAAACTAAAATGGATTCATGCAATGTATAAAGAGGTCGTTAGTGATTAATCACATATGGTTGGTAAATATGTAAGTACTTAATTATAAATGTGGACTAATAAAAAGCGTAAATGGACAGCCATTAACTTCTACAATAATTTAGTACGAAGTTTGATTTTTCCACTTATCTAACATTGATGTTCTTTGAGAAAGCTAAAAAGAATTCAACTATGCGCGTACATATGTAGTAAGTTAATAATCCTTTTCCCTATTTACTCCATAGAAATTTAATTCTTTTTTCTCTTACACAATATATATTTTTTGGAACTAATCTTCGGGAACTAATGGAATTTTCACAAAACAGAATTGATGATGTGTTAAATGAATGTTTGTTTATTTATTCAGTGTTACATTAGTTAACTGACATTTTCCGTCAATCTTAGTGGGTGAGCCAAAACTCGAGGTCATCTCTCCTTCCATTATTTAGAGTCCATTTAAACAGTAACTTTGAAATAATAAGTCGTTGAACAACAGAATGATAAATCAAAGGTTTTGAACTTCTCTTTTATCTATTTCTAAAAATCAAATTCAAATTAGGTGGATTTTCGATAAATTGTTGTCTTTTTCATTTTTGTAGAAATATATCCACGGCGGATATGAGCTATATATCTTTAAATAAATCGATTTAAAAAAAAAAATAATGACACAAATGGTTCTTAAACTTTGATCTAATGTACAATATAGTCCATGAAATTTTAATTTGAACAATATGGTCTCTAAATTTTAGCACAATGTGCAATGTTGTCCTTGAACATTTAATTTAACTAATATCGTTCCTGAAATTTTGGAACATGTTCAACTAAGTCCCTAACTTATAGGAATATGTTTAATATAGTCATTCCATTAATTCAAGTTCGGGGATGACTTTGAATGTTTTGTTATAATTCAATAACTAAGTTGAACAAGTTTCAAAAATTCGAGGATCATGTTGAACAAATTGAAAGTTCATGGATATTGCACATTGAGTTAAAGTTTAAAGGCCGTATTGGTCAAATTAAAAGTTCAGGGATCACATTACACATTAGACCAAAATTCGTGGATCCTTAATGTCATTTTCCACTTAAAGAAGAATATAAAAATCAGTACAATGTAAATACATATGTTCCAAATAAAACAAGTTATAGAGTTATTTTGTTAATTTTTTGTTGAATTAAGTAGACTACATGATTTATTTCAATCTTAAATTTGGCTGAAGTAAGGAAACTATATCATTTAAATAAAAATTGCATCATTGAAGCATGTAACTTCTTCAAAGTTTGATAAGTTTATTTGAATAGTATAAATTACGTGATTCGTTTCATTAAACTCAGCCACGATTATTTCCACAAAATTCTCTCCATTCAAATATCTTTTGATCATATTCGTTGCATTTTTTACAACTTTTGTGAAAATCGGAGCAGATCAAATCTCTAGCCCTCGTTGGACTCACTACTTGTCCAAGTTTATCCATCGTTTGAATCGTTAACTTGCACCCATCTCAATTTCCATATTGACATTATCATCATCGAATTTGATGCCAAATGTGATGCACTTATTGACGAAATGCGAATGCACATTATTAATATTTTTTTAGGGGACGAGTCGACCCTTAATTTTGTTTAAAGTGTATGATTAAATGGGTTGCTAAAATTTAGATGTAACATGAGTTTGATTCATGTTGTGAACAAGGTCTCTTAAAGACCAAAATTCGTGGACCCTTAATGTCATTTTCCCTTTAAAGAAGAATATAAAAATCAGCATAATGTAAATACATATGTTTCAAATAAATTAAGTTGTAGATTTATTTTGTTAATTTTTTGTTGAATTAACTAGACTACATCATTTATTTCAATCTTAAATTTGGCTGAATTAAGGAAACTAGAATATTTAAATAAAAGTTGCATCATTGAAGCATGTAACTTCTTTACATTTTGATCAGTTTAATTGAATAGTATAAATTACGTGATTCGTTTCATTAAGCCCAGATCACGATTATTTTCATAAAATTCTCTCCATTCAAATATCTTCTGACCATAATCGTTGCACTTTTTCCAACTTTTAGGGTAATTGGAGGAGATCAAATCTCCGGCCCTCGTTGGACTCACTCCTTGTCCAAATTTATCCATCGTTTGAATCGTTAACATGTACTCATCTCAACTTTCATATTGATATTATCATCATCGAATTTGATGCCAAATGGGATGTTCTTATTGACGAAATGCGAATGGATATTATTGATATTTTTATAGGGGTCAAGTCGACCCTTAATTTTGTTTATAGTATATGATTAAATGGGTTGCTAAAATTTAGATGTAACATGAGTTTGATTCATGTTGTGAACAAGGCCACTTAAAGACCAAAATTCGTGGACCCTTAATGTAATTTTTCCTTTAAAGAAGAATATAAAACTAAGCATAATGTAAATACATATGTTCCAAATAAATTAAGTTGTAGATTTATTTTGTTAATTGTTTGTTGAATTAAGTAGACTACATTATTTATTTCAATCTTAAATTTGGCTGAATTAAGGAAACTATATCATTTAAATAAAAGTTGCATCATTGAAGCATGTAACTTCTTCATAGTTTGATAAGTTTAATTGAATAATATAAATTACGTGGTTCGTTTTATTAAGCCTCGCTCACGATTATTTCCATAAAATTCTCTCCATTCAAATATCTTTTGACCATATTCATTGCACTTTTTTCCAACTTTTGTGATAATTGGAGCACATCAAATCTCCGACCTTCGTTGGACTCACTCCTTGTCCAAGTTTATCCATCGATTGAATCGTTAAGTTGTACCCATCTCAATTTCCATATTAACATTATCATTATAGAATTTGATGCCAAATGGGATGCTCTTAGTGACGAAATGCGAACGGACATTATTGATATTTTTTTAGGGGTCGAGTCGACCCGTAATTTTGTTTATAGTGTATGATTAATTGGGTTGCTAAAATTTAGATATAACAAGAGTTTGATTCAAATTGTGAACAAGGTCTCTCAAAGACCAAAATTCGTGGACCCTTAATGTCATTTTCCCTTTAAAGAAGAATATAAAAATCAGCATAATGTAAATACATAAGTTCCAAATAAATCAAGTTGTAGATTGATTTTGTTAATTTTTTGTTGAATGAAGTAGACTACATCATTTATTTCAATCTTAAATTTGGCTGAATTAAGGAAACTATATCATTTAAATAAAAGTTGCATCATTGAAGCATGTAACTTCTTCACAGTTTGATAAGTTTAATTGAATAGTATAAATTATGATATTCATTTCATTAAGCCCAGTCACGATTCTTTCCACAAAATTCTTTCCATTCAAATATCTTTTGACTATACTCATTGTACTTTTTCCAACTTTTGAGATAATCGGAGGAGATCAAATCTCCGGCCCTCGTTGGACTCTTTGCTTGTCCAAGTTTATCCATCGTTTGAATTGTTAACTTGCACCCATCTCAATTTCCATATTGACATTATCATCATCGAATTTGATGCCAAATGGGACGCTCTTAGTGACGAAATGTGAATGGACATTATTGATATTTTTTTAGGGGTCGAGTCTACCCTTAATTTTGTTTATAGTGTATGATTAAATGGGTTGCTAAAATTTAGATGTAACATGAGTTTGATTCATGTTGTGAACAAGATCTTTCAAAGACCAAAATTCGTGGACCCTTAATGTCATTTTCCCTTTAAAGAATAATATAAAAATCAGCATAATGTAAATACTTATATTCCAAATAAATCAAGTTATAGATTTATTTTGTTAATTTTTTGTTGAATTAAGTAGACTACATCATTTATTTCAATATTAAATTTGGCTGAATTGAGGAAACTATATCATTTAAATAAAAGTTGCATAATTGAAGCATGTAACTTCTTCACAGTTTGATAAGTTTAATTGAACAGTATAAATTACGATATTCGTTTCATTAAACCCAGCCACGATTCTTTTCACAAAATTTTCTCTATTCATATATCTTTTGACCATATTCGTTGCATTTTTTCAACTTTTGGGATAATCGGAGGAGATCAAATCTCCGGCCCTCGTTGGACTCACCGCTTGTCCAAATTTATCTATCGTTTGAATCGTTAACTTGTACCCATCTCAATTTTCATATTGACATTATCATCATCGAATTTGATGCCAAATGGGTCGCTCTTATTGACGAAATGTGAATGGACATTGTTGATATTTTTTTAGGGGCCGAGTCGACCCTTCATTTTGTTTATAGTGTATGATTAAATGGGTTGCTAAAATTTAGATGTAACATGAGTTTGATTCATGTCGTGAACAAGGACTCTCAAAGAACAAAATTTGTGGAGCCTTAATGTTATTTTCCGTGTAAAGAATAATATAAAAATCAGCATAATGTAAATACATAAGTTTTAAATAAATCAAGTTGTAGATTTATTTTGTTAATTTTTTGTTGAATTAAGTAGACTACATCATTTATTTCAATCTTAAATTTGGCTGAATTGAGCAAGCTATATCATTTAAATAAAAGTTGCATTATTGAAGCATGTAACTTCTTCACCGTTTGAAAAGTTTAATTGAACAAGTATAAATTAAGATATTCGTTTCATTAAACCTAACAACGATTCTTTCCATAAAATTCTCTCTATTCATATATCTTTGGACCATATTCGTTGCACTTTTTCCAACTTTTGGGATAATCGGAGGAGATCAAATCTCCGGCCCTCGTTGGACACACTTGCTTATCCAAATTTATCTATCGTTTGAATCGATAACGTGTACCCATCTCAATTTGCATATTGACATTATCATCATCGAATTTGATACAAAAATGGGTCGCTCTTATTGATGAAATGCGAATGGACATTGTTGATATTTTTTTAGGGGCCGAGTCGACCCTTAATTTTGTTTATAGTGTATGATTAAATGGGTTGCTAAAATTTAGATGTAACATGAGTTTGATTCATGTTGTGAACAAGGACTCTCAAAGAACAAAATTCGTGGACCCTTAATGTCATTTTCCCTTTAAAGAATAATATAAAAATCAGCATAATGTAAATACATAAGTTTTAAATAAATCAAGTTGTAGATTTATTTTGTTAATTTTTTGTTGAATTAAGTAGACTACATCATTTATTTCAATCTTAAATTTGGCTGAATTGAGGAAACTATATCATTTAAATAAAAGTTGCATCATTGAAGCATGTAACTTCTTCACCATTTGATAAGTTTAATTGAATAATATAAATTAAGATATTCGTTTCATTAAACCTAGCCACGATTCTTTCCACAAAATTCTCTCTATTCAAATATCTTTTGACCATATTCATTGCACTTTTTCCAACTTTTGGGATAATCGGAGGAGATCAAATCTCCGGCCTTCGTTGGACATCATTGCTTATCCAAATTTATCTATCGTTTGAATTGATAACGTGTACCCATCTCAATTTGCATATTTACATTATCATCATCGAATTTGATGCCAAATGGGATGCTCTTATTGTACGAAATGCGAATGGACATTATTGATATTTTTTTAGGGGCCGAGTCGACCCTTAATTTTGTTTATAGTGTATGATTAAATGGGTTGCTAAAATTTAGATGTAACATGAGTTTGATTCATGTTTTGAACAAGGACTCTCAAAGAACAAAATTCGTGGACCCTTAATGTTATTTTCCCTTTAAAGAAAAATATAAAAATCAGCATAATGTAAATACATAAGTTACAAATAAATCAAGTTGTAGATTTATTTTGTTAATTTTTTGTTGAATTAAGTAGACTACATCATTTATTTCAATCTTAAATTTGGCTGAATTAAGGAAACTATATCATTTAAATAAAAGTTGCATAATTGAAGCATGTAAATTCTTCACCGTTTGATAAGTTTAATTGAATAATATAAATTACGTGGTTCGTTTTATTAAGCCTAGTCATGATTCTTTCCACAAAATTCTCTCCATTCAAATATCTTTTGACCATATTCGTTGCACTTTTTCCAACTTTTGGGATAATCGGAGGAGATCAAATCTCCGGCCCTCGTTGGACTCACACGCTTGTCCAAGTTTATCTATCGTTTGAATCGTTAACTTGTACCCATCTCAATTTTCATATTGACATTATCATCATCGAATTTGATGCAAAATGGGACTCTCTTATTGACGAAATGCGAATGCACATTATTGATATTTTTTTAGGGGTCGAGTCGACCCTTAATTTTGTTTATAGTGTATGATTAAATGGGTTGCTAAAATTTAAATGTAACATGAGTTTGATTCATGTTGTGAACAAGGACTCTCAAAGAACAAAATTTGTGGACCCTTAATGTCATTTTCCCTTTAAAGAAGAATATAAAAATCAGCATAATGTAAATACTAATGTTCCAAATAAATCAAGTTGTAGATTTATTTTGTTAATTTTTTGTTGAATTAAGTAGACTACATCATTTATTTCAATCTTAAATTTGGCTAAATTAAGGAAACTATATCATTTAAATAAAAGTTGCATCATTGAAGCATGTAACTTCTTCATAGTTTGATAAGTTTAATTGAATAGTATAAATTACGTGATTCGTTTTATTAAGCCTAGTCACGATTCTTTCCACAAAATTCTCTCCATTCAAATATCTATTGGACCATATTCATTGCACTTTTTCCAACTTTTGGGATAATCGGAGGAGATCAATTCTCCGGCCCTTGTCGGACTCACTCGCTTATCCAAGTTTATGCATCGTTTGAATCATTGACTTGTACCTATCTCAATTTCCATATTGATATTGTCATCATCGAATTTGATGCCAAATGGGACGCTCTTATTGACAAAATGCGAATGCACATTATTGATATATTTTTAGGTGTCGAGTTGACCCTTAATTTTGTTTATAGTGTATGATTAAATGGGTTGCTAAAATTTAGATGTAACATGAGTTTGATTCATGTTGTGAACAAGGCCTTTCAAAGACCAAAATTTGTGGACCCTTAATGTAATTTTCCCTTTAAAGAAGAATATAAAAATAAGCATAGTGTAAATATATGTGTTCCAAATAATTAAAGTTGTAGATTTATTTTGTTAATTTTTTGTTGAATGAAGTAGAGTACATCATTTATTTCAATCTTAAATTTGGCTGAATTAAGGAAACTATATCATTTAAATAAAAGTTGCATCATTAAAGCACGTAACTTCTTCAAAGTTTGATAAGTTTAATTGAATAGTATAAATTACGATATTAGTTTCATTAAGCCCAGCCACGATTCTTTCCACAAAATTCTCTCCATTCAAATATCTTTTTACCATATTCGTTGCGCTTTTTCCAACTTTTGGGATAATCGGAGGAGATCAAATCTCCGGCCCTCGTTGGACTTACTTGCTTGTCCAAGTTTATCTATCATTTGAATCGTTAGCTTGTACCCATCTCAATTTTCATATTGACATTATCATCATCGAATTTGATGCCAAATGGGACGCTCTTATTGACAAAATGCAAAGGCACATTATTGATATTGTTTTAGGGGTCGAGTCGACCCTTAATTTTGTTTATAGTGTATGATTAAATGGGTTGCTAAAATTTAGATGTATCATGAGTTTGATTCATGTTGTGAACAAGGCCTTTCAAACACCAAAATTTGTGGACCCTTAATGTAATTTTCCCTTTAAAGAAGAATATAAAAATAAGCATAGTGTAAATATATGTGTTCCAAATAATTAAGTTGTAGATTTATTTTGTTAATTTTTTGTTGAATGAAGTAGACTACATCATTTATTTCAATCTTAAATTTGGCTGAATTAAGGAAACTATATCATTTAAATAAAAGTTGCATCATTAAAGCACGTAACTTTTTCAAGTTTGATAAGTTTAATTGAATAGCATAAATTACGTGATTCGTTTCATAAAGCCTAGTCGCGATTCTTTCCACAAAATTCTCTCCATTCAAATATGTATTGACCATATTCATTGCACTTTTTCCAACTTTTGAGATAATCGAAGGAGATCAAATCTCCGGCCCTTGTCGGATTCATTGCTTATCCAAGTTTATCCATCGTTTGATTCATTGACTTGTACCTATCTCAATTTCCATATTGACATTGTAATCATCGAATTTGATGCCAAATGGGATACTCTTATTGACAAAATGCGAATGCACATTATTGATATATTTTTAGGGGTTGAGTTGACCCTTAATTTTGTTTATAGTGTATGATTAAATTGGTTGCTAAAATTTAGATGTAACATGAGTTTGATTCATATTGTGAACAAGGTCTCTCAAAGACCAAAATTCGTGGACCCTTAATGTCATTTTCCCTTTAAAGAATAATATAAAAATCAGCATAATGTAAATACATAAGTTGTAAATAAATCAAGTTGTAGATTTATTTTGTTAATTTTTTGTTGAATTAAGTAGACTACATCATTTATTTCAATATTAAATTTGGCTGAATTAAGGAAACTATATCATTTAAATAAAAGTTCCATCATTGAAGCAGTGAACTTCTTCACAGTTTGATAAGTTTAATTGAATAATATAAATTACGTGGTTCGTTTTATTAAGCCCAGTCACAATTATTTCCACAAAATTCTCTCAATTCAAATATCTTTTGACCATATTTGTTGCACTTTTTTCAACTTTTGTGATAATTGGAGCAGATCAAATCTCCGATCTTCGTCGGATTCAGTGCTTGTCCAAGTTTATCCATCATTTGATTCATTGACTTGTATCTATCTCAATTTCCATATTGACATTGTCATCATCGAATTTCATGCCAAATGGGACGCCCTTATTGACAAAATGCGAAAGCACATTATTGATATATTTTTAGGGGTCGAGTTGACCCTTAATTTTGTTTATAGTGTATGATTAATTAGGTTGCTAAAATTTAGATGTAACATGAGTTTGATTCATGTTGTGAACAAGGTCTCTCAAAGACCAAAACTTGTGGACCCTTAATGTCATTTTCCCTTTAAAGAAGAATATAAAAATCAGCATAATGTAAATACATAATGTTCCAAATAAATCAAGTTGTAGATTTATTTTGTTAATTTTTTGTTGAATTAAATAGACTACATCATTTATTTCAATCTTAAATTTGGCTGAATTAAGGAAACTATATCATTTAAATAAAAGTTGCATCATTAAAGCACGTAACTTCTTCAAAGTTTGATAAGTTTAATTGAATAGTATAAATTACGATATTAGTTTCATTAAGCCCAGTCACGATTCTTTCCACAAAATTCTCTCCATTCAAATATCTTTTTACCATATTCGTTGCGCTTTTTCCAACTTTTGGGATAATCGGAGGAGATCAAATCTCCGGCCCTCGTTGGACTTACTGCTTGTCCAAGTTTATCTATCATTTGAATCGTTAGCTTGTACCCATCTCAATTTTCATATTGACATTATCATCATCGAATTTGATGCCAAATGGGGCGCTCTTATTGACGAAATGCAAAGGCACATTATTGATATTGTTTTAGGGGTCGAGTCGACCCTTAATTTTGTTTATAGTGTATGATTAAATGGGTTGCTAAAATTTAGATGTATCATGAGTTTGATTCATGTTGTGAACAAGGCCTTTCAAACACCAAAATTTGTGGACCCTTAATGTAATTTTCCCTTTAAAGAAGAATATAAAAATAAGCATAGTGTAAATATATGTGTTCCAAATAATTAAGTTGTAGATTTATTTTGTTAATTTTTTGTTGAATGAAGTAGACTACATCATTTATTTCAATCTTAAATTTGGCTGAATTAAGGAAACTATATCATTTAAATAAAAGTTGCATCATTAAAGCATGTAACTTTTTCACAGTTTGATAAGTTTAATTCAACAATATGAATTACGATATTCGTTTCATTAAACCCAGTCACGATTCTTTCCATAAAATGCTCTCAATACATATATCTTTTGACCATATTCGTTGCACTTTTTCAACTTTTGGGATAATTGGATGAGATCAAATCTTCGGCCCTCGTTGGACCCCCCGACTTGTCCAAATTTATCTATCGTTTGAATCGTTAACTTGTACCCATCTCAATTTTCTTATTGACATTATCATCATCGAATTTGATGCCAAATGGGACGCTCTTATTGACGAAATGCGAATGGACATTGTTGATATTTTTTTAGGGGCCGAGTCGACCCATAATTTTGTTTATAGTGTATGATTAAATGGGTTGCTAAAATTTAGATATAACATTAGTTTGATTCATGTTGTGAGCAAGGACTCTCAAAGACCAAAATTTGTGGACCCTTAATGTCATTTTCCCTTTAAAGAATAATATAAAAATCAGCATAATGTCAATACATAAGTTCGAAACAAATCAAGTTGTAGATTTATTTTGTTAATTTTTTGTTGAATTAGGTAGATTAGATCATTTCTTTCAATCTTAAATTTGGCTGAATTAAGGAAACCATATCATTTAAATAAAAGTTGCATCATTGAAGTATGTAACTTTTTCACAGTTTGATAAGTGTAATTGAATAATATAAATTACGTGATTTGTTTCATTAAGCCCAGTCACGATTCTTTCCTTAAAATTCTCTCCATTCAAATATGTTTTAACCATATTTGTTGCACTTTTTCGAACTTTTGGGATAATCGGAGGAGATAAAATCTCCGGCCTCTCAATTTTCATATTGACATTATCATCATCGCATTTGATGCCAAATGGAATGCTCTTTTTGACGAAATGCGAATGCAGATTATTTATATTTTTTTAGGGGTCGAGCCGACCCTTAATTTTTTTTATAGTGTATGATTAAATGGGTTCCTAAAAGTTAGATGTAATATGAGTTTGATTCATGTTGTGAACAAGGACTCTCAAAAACCAAAATTCGTGGACCCTTAATGTCATTTTCCCTTTAAAGAAAAATATAAAAATGAGCATAATGTAAATACATATGTTCCAAATAAATCAAGTTGTAGATTTATTTTGTTAATTTTTTTGTTGAATTAAGTAGACTACATTATTTATTTCAATCTTAAATTTTGCTGAATTAAGGAAACTATATCATTAAAATAAAAGTTGCATCATTGAAGCATGTAACTTCTTCACAATTTTGATAAGTTTAATTGAATAATATAAATTACGTGGTTCGTTTTATTAAGCCCAATCACGATTATTTTCACAAAATTCTCTCCATTCAAATATCTTTTGACCATATTTGTTGCACTTTTTCCAACTTTTGTGATAAATGAAGGAGATCAAATCTCTAGCCCTCGTCGGACTCACTTTGCTTGTCCAAGTTTATCCATCGTTTGAATCGTTACCTTGTACCTATATCCATTTTCATATTGACGTTATCGTCATCGAATTTGATGCCAAATGGGACGCTCTTATTGACGAAATGCGATTGCACATTATTGATTTTTTTTTACCGATCGAGTCTACCCTTAATTTTGTTTATAGTTTATGATTAATTGGGTTGCTAAAATTTAGGTGTAACATGAGTTTGATTCATGTTGTGAACAAGGTCTCTCAAAGACCAAAATTCGTGGACCCTTAATGACATTTTCCTTTTAAAGAAGAATATAAAAATCAGCATAATGTAAATACATATGTTCCAAAGAAATCAAGTTGTAGATTTATTTTGTTAATTTTTTGTTGAATTAAGTAGATTACATCTTTTATTTCAATCTTAAATTTGGCTGAATTAAGGAAACTATATCATTTAAGTAAAAGTTGCATCATTGAAGCATGTAACTTCTTCATAATTTGATAAGTTTAATTGAATAGTATAAATTACGTGATTCGTTTCATTAAGCCCAATCACGATTCTTTCCATGAAATTGTCTCCATTCAAATATCTATTGACCATATTCATTGCACTTTTTCAACTTTTGAGATTATCGGAGGAGATCAAATCTCCGGCCCTTGTCGGATTCAATACTTGTCCAAGTTTATCCATCGTTTGATGCATTGACTTGTACCTATCTCAATTTCCATATTGACATTGTTATCATCGAATTAGATGCCAAATGGGACGCTCTTATTGACAAAATGCGAATGCACATTATTGATATATTTTTAGGTGTCGAGTTGACCCTTAATTTTGTTTATAGTGTATGATTAAATGGGTTGCTAAAATTTAGATGTATCATGAGTTTGATTCATGTTGTGAACAAGGCCTTTCAAACACCAAAATTTGTGGACCCTTAATGTAATTTTCCCTTTAAAGAAGAATATAAAAATAAGCATAGTGTAAATATATGTGTTCCAAATAATTAAGTTGTAGATTTATTTTGTTAATTTTTTGTTGAATGAAGTAGAGTACATCATTTATTTCAATCTTAAATTTGGCTGAATTAAGGAAACTATATCATTTAAATAAAAGTTGCATCATTAAAGCACGTAACTTCTTCAAAGTTTGATAAGTTTAATTGAATAGTATAAATTACGATATTAGTTTCATTAAGCCCAGTCACGATTCCTTCCACAAAATTCTCTCCATTCAAATATCTTTTTACCATATTCGTTGCGCTTTTTCCAACTTTTGGGATAATCGGAGGAGATCAAATCTCCGGCCCTCGTTGGACTTATTGCTTGTCCAAGTTTATCTATCATTTGAATCGTTAGCTTGTACCCATCTCAATTTATCTATCATTTGAATCGTTAGCTTGTACCCATCTCAATTTTCATATTGACATTATCATCATCGAATTTGATGCCAAATGGGGCGCTCTTATTGACGAAATGCAAAGGCACATTATTGATATTGTTTTAGGGGTCGAGTCGACCTTGAATTTTGTTTATAGTGTATGATTAAATGGGTTGCTAAAATTTAGATGTAACATGAGTTTGATTTATGTTGTGAGCAAGGCCCCTCAAAGACTCATGCTGAATTACCTTTCACGTGCCTCTAGCATCTTGGTGGGACCGGCTTTTGTTATTTTACTATTGTAAGATTTCGGGTTTGATTTTTAAAAATTTTGATTGTCAACAAGCTCTAGCAATGGCTAGTTTTTTTAAAGTGAGTTAAAAAGGAAAAAATTAGTCAAAACATAATAGGTAATGGAAAATAAATATAACACTCAAAATAATGTTTGAGATGAAAATTTTAAAAAAAAGACTCGTTTACCAAATGGAAAGTTACTAATTGACGAGACAAACAGGGAACATTATGTAAGTTAGTAGGCTGGTTTGATGGTTTATAGATACTTAGTACCACATTTTTATTCACATTACTCGGCTAGTGTTATATAGCATATTTTCTAAAAAATATTTTATGATCGCTTGGGTCGCTTAAAATAATTTGCCAATGAAAATAATTTCATTTTCAATGCCAATTTATATGTAAATACTTTCGTTTATGATGAAAATATTTCTCATTCATTCATTTTGTAAATAATACAAATAATGTTTATAGAAAAATATTTTCAGATAATTTATTTTTTGCAAAACAAATGAAATCTTTGTATTACTCCAAAATGGGAGGAAAAGGCACGTCCTATCCCTATAAAGAGTTACGACCATCTAAATCGGAGGTCGTGTCCTACCCTCCATAGTGAATGCGAAGTGGAAGAGGGACAAGTGGTCCGGTGCGAGGTCCGTTGGGGCCTAGATAGTGATCTCGTTGGAGATGCTATAATTTTATTTGAAAACAATTTCTAAAATTTTCTTTAAATTATTATAATTATGTCAATTCAATCATAATCTTTTTTTTTTGCCAATTCAATCTTAAACTTTTTGCATTCTTGCCAATTTAGTCCATAAGGCCAAATTTAACTAGCCAAACCGGCATTGGCAATCAAGACATAATGTTTTAATATTTTTTGAATTTTTATGTTATTTTTTATTTTTTTATTTTATTTCCTTCTCTCTTGGTTCTTCTTCCTCTAGCAAAGGAATGACCGTAGGCGACGCTGCGCAAGGTCAACCTCGCCGAGGCGAAGCTCGACCCTATTGATCCTTGAGGAGAGCAAACCTTGCCGTTCTTGGGTGAGTTCGGTCTTGCCGCCCAAATCTAGCGAGGTTTCAGCCGGCCTCGCCCGATGGTGGGAGGTCAACCTAAAAGCTTGTTTAAGTTGGCAAGTCATTGTTGCCTTGTGTATACCTTGAAGCTTCGGCGGATTATAGGTCCGAGCTCCTAATGCATTGAGGTCGGATCAAATATGGATCTCATCGTCACCAGTTGTTTAAGTTGGCAAGTCATTGTTGCCTTCTATACACCATGGAGATCTTGGCGGTTGTGGGTCTTAGCCAAATTAAGGACATGCCGGATCTGGACCTCACCGTCGGCGGGCGAGCCGGCCGAGATCTTGCCCATGGTCCGATTAATAATAGAGGGGGGGTCTTGTAACAACCCTATCAACCTAACCATCCCGTGCATGAAAAGCTTCTTTTGACTCGAGAAAAATAATGTAGCATAAGAAAGGAAATGCTTTGTATGACTCATATCAAAATAGAATGAGGTTTCATGAGCTGATATAATTATCGCGACCCTCTCGAGGTTCGGCTCTCGAGAGTTAATGGGTCTTCCGTCGTTCACCTCGCGATGGGTGGATTCCAGGCGTGGGTCCCTTCCAAGGCCCATTACCCAAGTCCCGACGGGAAGGAAGGAATTAAAATTGGGGTCGACCTTAGTGTTATCGAGTGGCATGTATATAATGTACATGCCATTGGAGTCGCCACCAATCATTTTTGAGAGGGTATGATTGGAAACCCTATCGAATGGTCGGGGAGTAAACAATCGATTTTGTGAAAATCGGAGAAATAGGTTTGGGGATTTTGTTACTTCGAGAATGCTATCGATACCCTTTTAGTACTAGCTTGAGTGTTTTTCTAACCTAAGAATTCATACGAGATGCTCGGAAAAGGTAAGGTAAGCTCTAACGACTTATGGGTATCACATAGATCGGGAATTTCTATCCTATCACTCACAATCAAGAAATTAAGTGCACAAATCAAGGAATCAATGACGTGTGAGGATAAATCACATCAAACCAATTAATCAAGTAAACATGGCATACCTAATATAGCCCTATAGGCTTAGGGAATGACCAATTAAAACCTAGGGGTTGGTTCGAAAGATGTGATGGCCAAATGCCTATAAGGGTACAATAGTCATTTTGCAAGTTTGGGAACACAAAAATCACAATTTGGGGTCAAACGAGTTGAATGTAGCTATTTCCCTTTTTTATGTATTTTTTGGGAAGTTTTTGGATTTTTACTGATTTTTCTAATTTTTTTGGGATTTTTTGCAATTTTTTATTATGATTTTCTAATTTTTTCTAATTTTTTATTAATTTTTTAATCGAACAGGATTTGGTCAACCCGATCAACGGAATTGTTAACCCGGTACACACTGCGTCCGGACCCGCGCAACCACAAAAAGGCTCCGTATCACTATTTCCTATTTTTTTATTTTTCCGACTTTTAAACTGTTTATTAGAATTTCCAAAAAATCTAATTACAAATTTGATGGTTCCTATTGAACCACGCGGCTAAGCCACGACCATCAAATCTAAATACTAAAACCTATGGCTATGATTAAACGATGATTCAACCTAGACTGTCCGATCTACATACCAAGATGGACAATCGGGATCGAATGGAGAGACTAATTCTCAACCGTTCGATCAAAAATCCTATTTTTTATTTTTGAAAATCGATTTCATTTCTGAAAAATCATTTTAACTTTTGAAAAATCCCAAATCGTGATATGCGGTCTAATGCCAACTGCCCGATCTGGCTTTATATTTTTTTTTATTTAAGAAAACATTATAACGGCCGAGCTAACGTAATCGCCACGTGTTATGCTACGTGGCGCTACGTCGCGCCCGGGTAGGATGTTGACCGGTCAGCGCGAGCTGACTAGTCTTCTTCTTCAACCTCGGGCGACTCGGAATGGACGGCCGAGCTTTCTCTGGAGAGATCCAACGATGAAACCTATACCAATCGACTCGCCTAAACTTCCCGAACAACATATATCAAAATCAAGCAAAGTTATCCATAGAATCAACATGAACTAAGCTCGCATAAAACACGATTATGGAGATTTGTCGGGACTCTAAGAAAGGGAAAATTGAAAATTAAAAGACTCAAATGGTACTTTTAAGCCTAATTCAAGTATATGTGTAATGAAGGAACACATAACCTCGAACTAAATTTTCGAATTTTTGTGAGGCCAAAATGAAAATAAATTAAAATTAAAATATAAACTATTTTCCCATATTTTTGTGACCTCAAAAGCTATTTTTCTGAAATTATCAAGTATTTTTCTATTTTTGAAAAATATTAAAAATTGTGAAAAATATGAAAAATTATTTCTTGTTCAAAAATGGTTCCCTAGGCTTGGCCAAGTCACCAAAGTTGATTTTGTAATTTTTGAATTTTTATGAATTGGTTTTACGAATTTTTGAAAATTAAACTAAAAAACATTAATAAAAAATAGATGTCAACAGTTGTCCCTCTTTGAAAGGGATCTTGTTAGAGGTTACTCCCAAAGACAAAGTAATACCCGAGTCTCAATAGACTCGATTGGGGAAAATGAAAAAAAGGAGTTATGATATTCAATTTTCATACCCATCAATGTGGGTTCGAAGATGTACATTCTATTCTTTTTTATATGAGAGAGTTAGAGAGGAGAAAAAGCTTACTTGGTTCTTACCTTTGATAGCCCGATGAATGCTTTGGTTGAGGAGTGGTGAGAAAAAGCCTAAGGGTTCGTTATGGGAACGCTTAGGATAGGAACAAAACTTAACCCGTATGGTGGGTCGGCACTTAATATCTCTCGAGGACGAGACTAACCTATGAAAAGAAGCTCATCTCTTAAGGACAGAGACAGCCTACGGGACTTTTTAAGGATAAAGACCGACCTATGTGGATCTCTTAAGGACAGAGACGGTCTGAGGACTCTTTAAGGACAAAAACGACCTATGAGATCTCTTGAGGATAGAGACAGCTTATGGGACTCTTTAAGGACAAAGATTGACCTATGGGGATCTCTTAAGGACAGAGACACTTACGGACTCTTTAAGGATAGAGACCGACTTATAGGGATCTCTTAAGGATAGAGACAGCCTACGAGACTCTTTAAGGACAGAGATTGACCTATGACAAGAAAATCGTCAAAAGATTTTAAAAAAGGTTAGCTATCCCGTAGAAAGGAATTCGCGAGGGATTTAAGAGGTTAGCTATCTTGTAAGAAGGAATTCACTAAGAGATTTAAAAGAGTGGCTATCCCGTAGGAAGGAATTCGCCAAGAGATGGATGCCATTATGAGGATCTAGAAACACTAGAGAACTTGCGAAGCTCAAACCTTTGTCAAATTTTCAGAAGGAGGAAAGTGCCATTCCGAGGACCTAAGGACTCTAGAGAACTCCGGAAGCTCAAACCTTAGTCAAATTTTCAGAAAGAGGGTACCATTATGAGAACCTAGGAACTCTAAGAAACCTACAGAAGCAAAATGAGGGGGTGACCCTAAAATTTAAGAGACTAGGAATCACCAAAGAGGATATCAAAATGAGGTTGTGAAGGAAACTTGTCCAAACACATTATCCTTTAGACTTCATGCTCAAAACTATATTGCGAAAATTTTGAATCACATGACTCGAATATTTTTCAAAAGTTTATTTTAAAAAGGGTTTCAATTGGAGTGCCTTCATTTAAGAGGATTCTTCACAATTTTCGAAAGGGTTTAGATCTCTATGATGGGGAGATATTTTCATGAAAACACTCGAATTTTCTCGGGAAACATAAATCTAGGACTTTGGGATTATTTGTAGCGCATACAATCGAATTAACGGAAAGATCATTTCTAGGACCGTAAATGTAAGCTTGGTCAAAGGCTTCACAAAGGATTAGCACTTTGAGGGTTAAAATAAAGCAACCATCGAAATCGACTCTTCGAGTTTACAAGTCAAGAACCTCGAAGATAAGATAAGACAAGATTGCGATTACTTCTTTATGCGGTAGCTTCTGTGTGAACTCCCTCGTTAGCCCAAAACATTTGGATCAAAAAAGTGTTCGGGATGGATTGGAATGTTGATTTAGGGTAGGCTTTTAAAAGATGCCATATTTTCAAAAAGAGGGTATGAAGGTTAGTGATCACCTTAGTATCATTACCAACTACCCGCCGAGGATTAAACATGTTTTTGAACTTCAAAATTCCCCTTTGTGCTCAATTTCACTAGGGCTTTTCTAGAGATTTTTGTCAATCGAGAATTTTCGATTCTCCCATTTCATTTTTTGATGGGCTTCGACCTTACTTTTACCAAACACTTTGCTTTTGTAAGCTTTTGCTTTTCTCATCACTTTTCGCATCCGATGATTCTTTTTGAATTCATCTTTGAGAAGCTTTTAAACATGATTTCAATCAACCTTTGGTAAATCACATGCTTTGCCCTAGTGTAGGGAGGAGATTACCAACGAGGGTTCGGAAATGAATATTTAAAGGCTCAAATTAGCTTATCAATGGGTAAAGTGTTTGGGGATAGAGAAACGAAATGCTCTTCCTCACGTTACGATATTTCAAGCTTCCAGGGGATATCACCTGGAGCTATCACAAAAAGATTGATGCAAGTTAGTACAATAGAGTTTTACCTTGATCTTTTCTCCCCGATGGCAACTATGAAACTCTAAATATACCCTAGTGTGGGGTGGTTCTTGATAGGGTTACCTTCGGAAATCTCCCTATTTGGCTCGGAAGGGATTGCAAAGGATTAAAGGTATTTGGGGAAAATGAAAGGAAATGCCTTTTCATCATTTGAATTCATGTAATCACTGCGAATGATCCCTATATTCATAGATGAAGGTTTTTTTCTCATCCTATCACTTATCACTCAATTTGTATAGGATGTGTTTGGGATAGGCTTGCCTCTTTTCATTTGAAAGCACATCCTATTGACAATTAATTAAAACAATCCCTTCGAAAAACTTTAATCCATTTTCATCAAAATTAAACTCGGTGGGGATTTTTGATATGAAACCCATATTCAAATGTGTTTGGACAGCTTCAAAAAGAGCTTTTTCGAAACGAGCCGGTTTCAAGATTTTAAAATGATTTTTCCGAAGATTTGAGAATTCAGGTACCTCTAAATTCTAAAGATCTTACCCTCTGAGAGCATTTAAAGTTCTAAGGGAGAATGAAATCATCCGACTTCTTGATTCCATAGCGACTTGAATTGTGTTCTCCGCTATGGAAAATAGGGAGAATCAAATGAGTAAGGACGGTCAAAGATTAAAATTCGCACTAACCTTTCGGTAATCTTTCACGGGGTTCAAGAGAAAATCTGCTTGATGAGCTCCTTATCTCGAGGAACCCGCAATATAAATAATTTGATATTTGTGCATGTATGCATGTGATAAGTCTAATATGACTCGAGTATTCTTGGAGAAAATAGCGACGTTGTCGGCCTTTGATTTTATTTCAAGGATAATACTTCTTGACCGTGTCCGCATTTACAAGACTTATTAACTCCTCGGCCTCAGCATTTACAAGTATGAGCGCTTCTCCTAGTAGGACCTTGTTGACTTCATAAAGGCCTTCATAATTCGGGGTAAACTTTCCTCCAGGATACTAGGCATTTGAGAGTATTTTTCTCACAACCAAATCTCCCGCTTCAAAAGTCCTAGGTTTGACTTTCCGGTTGAAAGATTTGGCCACTCGTTTATGATAACTTTGGCTATGACAGATAACTTTCAAACGTTTCTCATCAATCGGGTTTAACTGTTCATGCCTCTCGCTAGATCCATTCAGCCTTTGAGAGTTCAACTTGAGATAGGATTCTTAAAGATGGAATCTCAACTTTCATAGGTATGACTGCTTCCATACCATATACTAGAGAATAAATTATTGCCCCAGTTCAAGTCCGGATTGAAGTACCATATACCATTAGCGCATACGGTAATCTTTCGTGCCAATCTAGGTATCTCTCACTGTTTTAGATAAAATCTTCTTAATGTTTTTGTATGCCACTTCCACAACTCCGTTTATTTGTGGGTGGTATGGGGATGAGTTAAGGTGTTTGACTTTGAAATGACTCAATAGGCCATCAACCACCCTATTATTCGAGGTTTGAACCGTTGTCTGTGATGATTGTTTGAGGAACTCCGTACTTGGAGATGATGTCTCTCTTGATGAATTTGGTCACATTCTTAGCTGTGACATTAACATACGAGTTAGCTTCTATCCATTTGGTGAAGTAGTCTATCGCTACCGGGATGAAGCGATGTCCATTTGAAGCTTTCGAATTAATTGGCCCGATCATATCAATGCCCCATATGGAGAATGGCCAAGCCTCGGACATCCGATGTAGTTCGTTTAGAGGCGCATTAATTCGTCACCATATACTTGGCATTAGTGACAAAATCTCACATGTTGATTGTAGCCGAGACTCCATGGTCATCCAATAATATCCAAGTCGCATTATCTTCTTAGCTAGGAGATGGCCATTTATATGTGGTCCACATCCTCTTTCATGAATCTCTTTCATAATCGGGTTGGCTTCTTTAGCATCTACGCACTTTAGCAAGACCGAATCAAAAGACCTATTGTACAGAATTTATCCATTTAGGAAGAATTTGGAAGCTACCTTTGTGATGAACTTATTATCACTTGACGAACCTGTCTTGAGGAAATTTACCTTTTATGAGGTAGTTCTTAATAAGGTGATACTATGGTTCTCCATCGAATCCTTCTTCAATTACCAAGCAATAACCCGGTTAATTTAGGATGTCCACTTTCAAATGCTCTATATCAAGACCTTCTTGCACTTGAAGCATTGATGATAGAGTGGCCAAAGTATCTCGCAAAGTGATTTTGAGTTCGCAAGTACTCAAAGGTCACGTCATCGAACTCCTTGGCTAGTCTCTCCAAGAATTTATGATACAAGTACAAGTTTAGAGTATTTTGTCTTCTATTCTCCTTGTGTCTACAGGATGATAAGCATTGAATCTCCACAAACTTGTAATTTGCGCACCTTTATAGAAGCGGCCGATTGCGGACCAAGGATATATGCTTTATATTCGAAATGTTGTTGGTGTATGGAAATATCAACTTTGCAGAAATCGAGTAATGTTGACCCTCTATGGATATTAAAATTGCCCCAGTTCCCGATCCGAAAAGGTTTACGACACCATCAAAATGCATTGTCCATTTATCCTCTAATAAGCTCCAAATGCGATCCTTAGTTTCTTCTTCTTTAAAGCTTCAATTCACTTAAGGATTTTTTGTTAATAAATCAGCGATAGCTCTTCCTTTCACCGAATTTTGAGAAGACCTTTTAATATCAAATTCAGATAGGAGTACTTGCCATTTAGCCGTTCTTCCAACTAGAGCCGTCTTTTCAAGGAAATACTTGATTGAATCATTTTCGGTGACCAGCTTGATATAATGATAGAGAGTATACTACCTCAATTTATGGAGCACCCAAACCAATGCAAGACAAGTTCTTTCAACTTTTGGGTAGCTAGCTTCGGATGTAGTGAACTTCTTACTTAGGTAGTAAGTCGCCCTTTCTTATCCATCTTTGGGACTTGTTTGTGCTAATAGAGCACCTAACGACTCGTCATGGACCGTCGGGTATACTTAGGATTACAGTGTACCGGACTGGAGGTCGCACAAGATATTCTTTAATTTTGTCTAGCGTTTGTTGACATTCAGAATCCCATCTTAGTTTTGCGCCTTTCTTTAGGAGCTTAAAGAATGGCTTAGCGGTTCTAGACGGTTGGGATATGAATTTGGCTATGTAGTTCAAACTTCCCAATAAACGCCTTATGTCCTTTATTGTGGTAGGAGTATCGATCCCCATACGGATTTGATCTTTAAGGGATCAATTTCGATTCCCTAGCTACCATGTAACTCGAACATGCACTTCGCGGAATTTAGCTTCAATCTAAACTTGCGAAACCGTTCAAATAATTTCATCCAACTTTAGACTTAGTTATCATGTCATCCACATATGCTTCAATTTCTTTGTGCATCATATCGTGAAAGAGGGTTACCATTGCCCTTTGATATGTGGCCCCATCATTTCTCAATCCGAAATGCATTATCTTGTAACAGAATGTCCCCCATGGAGTTATAAATTCAGCCTTAGCTTTATCCTTTTCTTTCAAGAAGATCTGGTTATATCCATAGAATCCATCCATAAACGAGAATAATTCGAATCCGGCGGTGTTATCGACCAAGCCATCGATGTGTGGTAATGGGAAGTCATCCTTTGCACTTGCCTTGTTCAAGTCTCAATAATCCATGTAGACCCTAACTCTCCCGTATTTGTTTTATCACAGGGGACAATATTAGCAACCCATTCGGGGTATGAGATAACTTCGATGAACCCTACACTAAGGAGCTTGATTACTACTTCTTCAATCTTTTTGAAAGTTCGGGTTTCATCCTTCTCAACTTCTGTTTCTTAGGAGGCATTTTCGGGTTAGTGGCCAATGCATGCTCCACAATGCTTGGATCCAACCCTAGCATGTCAAAGATAGGATCGGGCAAAAACATCTTGATATTCTTTCAACAAATTGATCATTTTGGTTGCGTCAAATAAGGTTAATCTTTCCCCGATTTTAACTTCTATGATATTTTTAGCATCCCCAACATTGATCGTAACTACATTCTCAGCGGTGAGCGGATAAAATTCTTCATAATGACTCCAATCTCTCCTAACATCTGCACGATTATTTTCCTCCTTGACAATCTCGTAAGAATTATCATCTTGATGACTCGAGTCACATAATAACCTGTTATGCATGGGAGGAATGATATGCTTAAAATGTGATAAGGATGGTTAGTAGGTCACAACAGCTATTAAGAAATGCGTGACTTTTATGAAAATCATTTTGAAATTCATTTCAAAAATTCTGGAGGAAAAAGGAAGAGAATTAGTCCTCATCTCATTAGATATCTTGGTTCTCAAAACGTTTTTGAAATCATGTTCATATGGAAAATTAGACCTCAAGCTCCAATTTTTATGAAGGTAAGTATCATCGTCGGACTGATTTGTGACTCCATATGTCCTTAATAAAGCTTGAAATTTTTATTGTTTGATGTAAAAAATGACATTACAATATTGTACTTCTTGAATTGACAATAAAGGATCCGAGGGTACCCTAAAGAAAATGCAATGACCGAATCGTAAATTGCATGAAATTAAATGCAAGTATTAAATGCATTAAAGAGAGAGTTCGGAAGGAGTCTTTTTACTCGGGAATATGAGCATCGTCTTTGAGCCATTCGATAATTATGTGTACCCGCTCATCCATGAAAGGGTTGTAGAAGTTTGGTTCTTCATCGGCGAGAACTTCTTCATCTATGAGCCACTTGGTACTCTTGTAGAGTATCTCATTTAGCTGGTTATCAAACGTTCTTCCTTGGCCTTTCGAAGAGCTAGAGCCAATGAATTGATCGTTTCGGGCTCCACAATGTTCACGGTTTCTACCTTGACCTCCATAACGATCGCATCTCTTCTATAACCCGAGACCAATCTTATAGTCATTCGATTTCATATTTAGAGGATTAATAATACCTTGATAGTACTTTCCGAGTCCAGTTAAGGGGATATATCCACTTATCGGGAGTACCTTTCTAACCATCATAGCAAATTTGGAAAAGTCGGGTGTAACAAATTTGGTTCTAGACAATACGTACATGACAGACATGATATCGAAGGTATGGTAGCTCAACTCCTCCTCCTTATGTGCTCTACATGAGGAACCATATCGCTAATTCGAGCTCTATATCCCATTTCACTATGAATGGTGATGCCTTCCGTTTATTACAAACTTGACTTTCCGATGGAGACTTGAAGATACTCGCTCCGGATATGTGTATCGAATCAGTCATCCAAGATAAACCTAATACAAATTATAGAGTAGACACAATCAAACCGAACGAACAAAATGTTGAATTGAATGTACCCTCTTAGGGTTATTACTCATTTTGTACTTGCTGTTTTATTTTCCAATTATTTCTTCAATTAAGATAAGAAAAAGAATAGTAGAATACTAACTAATAATAAAATTATCTTAACCCATTCGGAAGGATCACATCGATAATTATCTAGGTTTTCTAAGGCCTTCCTAAAAGCATCATGAAAGCACTTAGAATATCCAAGACTTGGAGTGGAATGGAGAATCGATCGGGCCTACCATAACATTGGACTCAATTTCTCCAACTACGTGCTTCGAAACTTTATCAAACGAGCGGATGGTTGCTTTCGACCTTTTTATAGATTCTTCAAATATTCGCAGACTTTTCAAAATACTTAAGGGACATAGGTTGAATGTTGATCCATTGTTAATCAAAACATAGGGTACCTCCTTTCCCGGGTACCTCACGAAGATGTATAAAGCCTTATTATGTACTCATACATCTCTATGGAAGTCTTCATCCGAGAAGGAGATATGATCTTTTAATAGTATTGGTCGATGAAGTCCTCTAGCTGGACTTCATTTATAGTCTCTAGAACATGTATCTCATTCAAGACATTTATCATAGCGTTCTTATGCTTCTCGGAGTTTATAAAGAGATCCAAGAGCAAAATTTAAGCGGGCATCTTCTGGAGTTGTTCTATGACTTCATATTCACTTGTCCTCACGACGGACTGGAGCTTCTCTACATCCTTGTTAGTCGGTATTCTTTTCTATGGTTCACCCTCCCTTAGAGCGTAACATCTTCCGGACACCTCATCACGACGTCTATCTTGCCGGCTCCATAGTCTTATAATACCGCTTTTGAATAATATTCCACTAGTGGAATCTTGATCTTTACTAGTTTAATCATTTCATTCGATCCTTCCCTCTCAGCGTCGACTCATCATCATTTAGCTTGATGACCATCAACTTGCTAGAGAGTTCCTCTTCTTCGACACTCATTAAGTCCACTTTATCTATATTAATGACAAAGGGAGTCGGGGTTTCTATCACTCTAACCAATTCATCCTCGTGAATATCCTCGAATTATATACGTGGGAATGTTTAGCGCATAGGGGCTTTCTAGCCTTCTTTCACCGAATCGCCTCTAACGCTCCATTTTAACTCTTCGTATTATACTTTCCACTCTTACGCCTATGTCGAGGAGGTGTTCAAAGGAGTGGTACCTATAGGCGCACATGCGTTCAAAGTATTCCGTGGAAAGCGACTTCATACGTACTTCACCGTTTCTTTTTTGGACAACGTGGGTTGCACCTTCTCAACTTGTCTCTTCCATCTTCGGACGAAAAGTTCAAAACTCGTCTTCACTTTTCTTTATGTTGATTATATCAGTTCTACTAACATATCCTTTCAACCCGATTTCGAATCGTTATACAAATTGCTTTGATAGATCATCCTAGTTAGGAACCCAATCTAAGTCGATGGATTGGAACCACAGCAATGCAGATCCAATCAAGCTGAACTTGAAGTTGTGGATGAGGGCTTCATCATCCTCATGGTGTCCAACCATCTTACGAAGATAGTATGAAACATGGGTCGGAGGACATTCAAGTACCATCGTACTTTGTTGAAAATGTCACCTTCAAACTTAGCCCTTGGGGTGCGATATTCTTTACCCGAGTGATAGAAATTATAAGCTTCCTCAATTCAGATATCTTACTAGATAACTCATTACACTTGCTCTTGTAAGTTGGCCATGCGACGATTCCCGTGTTTCCATCGCCCTTTATGCCTCGAGTGCTTGCATGCCTTCCTCAACCTTTCGTTCATTAAGTCATGTTACTTGGATGAGTTAATTCGGACACCATGCTAGCCAAATAAACGCATGTAAGTCTCTATATTTGACATTCGATAGGGGTCTCCTACTCCTTTTGTTCATTTCTAGGATTCTCCTTAACAGTTCCTTATCCATTGCACCAACAAACTCTTTATCTACGTCATCCACCCCACCCCAGCCATCGGGGACTATATCCTTTGAATCTACGAAGAAACTTGAAGGAGCGAAATATAGAACTTTAAAGTTGTAGCTTCCGCTATCCGGGCCTAAATTATCAACTACATCACTCATGCGTAAGGCCTCCTATAAGAATCTCCTGTCTCATTTTCGAGTTTTTTCCAGGCGTTCTTCATATTCGCTGTATATTCCTCTTTGATGTTCATCGGTATCCATAAAGAACTCTCCATATTTCTCCTCTCGTAGCTCTTATCATGAAGTTGTCGGAGATTACGTCTATCTTCACATACATCCCCTTGAAGGCGCGGTTGTCCATTCTTCCAATGATGCCAAGACTAACCATCTTCTCTAAGCATGCTATCTTCTACTCATTAGAGATGTTTCTTTCCTCTAGATACTGGGATGGCGATATCTAAGACTTCATGCAACTTCCCGATATCAACCATAAATTCCAGTTGCTCCTCTTGCTCTTCCTCATATATTGCGTTGACCTCGCGATGTTCGGGGGGAGGATTTTGTTGTACGTTCGGTTCGTCTTATCAAACTCCAGGATCTCACCGTCTATCAAGGCTTGAACTCTATACTTTAACGCGAGACAATTGTCCATATTGTGTCCCTTTCACCCATATGGTAGGCATATGATTGACTCTCATCATATCATGGGAACTTGGGAGGATTTACCCTTGGTGGCTCTTTGGCAACCAAACGTCCCTCAAGAAGCATGGGTAAGAGCTTCAATAGAGGATATGGGAGTGGTGTGAAAACTAGTGTCTTCTTCCTTGGTTCGAGATGCTTTTGGCGCAATCTAGGATGTACTCCCTTGAGTTGGAGTTGAATTTTGAAATTTTTGCGGCTTAGTAGGATTGTGGACAAAGGCCACATCTCCATTCTCGCTCCATTTATCTTCTTGCGGGATATTGACGCTTAAACGTAGTGTCGGGTATTTTCTTTTCTCTTAAAGCCCATTCGTGACGTTTTGCCACCTTTACCAAGTGCGCGAACGTTTGACACCCATAGGTATTTAACTTGTCAAAAAACACGAAAGGTAGTGCTTTCAAGAAGAGATCAATCAATTCCTCTTCTAGGACAAGTGGCTTTACTTGAATCGAAGGCTCTCCATCTCTCGAGCGTAGGCTCAAATATCTTCATTCATCCCCTTCGTGTCCTTAGCAAATCTTCTCTAGTAAAATGCGATAACGTGTTAAATTTTTACCGTCGGAGGAACTCATTAGCAAGTTTATCCCAATGACAAGGCTTTCGGCTCCAACTCAATAAACCCGGACCAAAGGCTGCCCTACTAAACTTTCTTAGAAAGTATTCACTAATAGTGGGGTGTTATCCGAGTATTGGGCCATTCGACGCGAGTAGTATGTCATATGTGCTTTGGGACTATCGCGACCCTCTCCGCTTCCGCTCCCTTTCGGCGCGTGGATTGGTGGGCATTAACGAGCCGCACTTCCGATCCAATTGGCGGTGAATCTTGGCCCGCGGGTCCCTCCCGAGACCCATTACTCGAATCGCGGCGTGAACAAAAATTTAGAAATATTGGGATCGACCTTCGTGTGGTCGGGTGACATGCGAGTACATGCATATGGAGTCGCCACCGATCAATTTTCGAAGGGTATGATCGGGAACCCTATCGAGCAATCGGGAGAAACCGTTCGATTATACGGAAACCGCAGAAGTGGGTCCGGGGACTTGGTTACGCCGAGATTTACAACGACGCCATTTCGGTTACCGAAGTTGAGTGATTTTCTAACCTAAGAATTCATGCGAAAGATATTCAAGGTGAGGTAGGCTCTATCGATCTAGAGCTGTCATGCAGACGGACATTTTTATCCTATCAATCACAATCGAACATTAAATGTGTCATCATGAGTAATCTCAATCAAATCAAGCAATCCAACGAGCATGGCATATTTAACATGGCCCTATCGGCCCACGAAAGATCTATTCGAGTTCCGGGATGGTTCGGGAAATTTTTGGGGCCAAGTGCCCGGAAGGGTAAAATGGTCATTTGGAAGGTTCAGGACCCAAAACCATAAAATAGGGTCGGGCCAGTTGAATGTGGCCATTTCCCACTTTTTGGTGATTTTTCAGAATTTTTAGAATTTTTCTAATTTTTTTGGATTTTTTATTTATTTTTCGAAAATCAATAATTTTTCTGGATCTATGTAAATCGACCCTCAGAACTTCAAATTTTTTTTATCCAGACTATAAGAGTCCCGAATCGATCTAGACATTTTTTAGAAATTTTTTGGAAAAATCTGGGAATTTTTATGAATTTTTTTATGAATATTATTGATTTTGTTGGATTTTTAGAAAATTTTTATGAATTTTTTATTAATTTTTTCGGACCCGGTCAACGCTCGGTCAACCCGACCCCGACTCGGCTCGGACCCACTTGACACTAAACGACGCCATTTCTATTTTTTCTATATATTTTTTATTTTTTAAAACTATTTTTCTAATATCCAAAAATATGAAAATAAAACAGACGGCCACGATTGAACCTAGAACCGATCTCGGCCGTTCTTTCAATTAAACCCACGTACGCCTCGCTACACCGAATCACGTCTGCCTGTGTATAAAACGACGCCGCATCCGATAATGAACGAACGGCCACGATTAGACTTGGAATTGATCCAGGCACGTTCGTTCCTATTAAACCTAAAACGACGACGCATCGACTCTATACTCTAAACGACGCTGTTTTCATTTTTTATTTTCGATCTAATAAACGAATTATCAAAAATTACAAAAAATCTAATCTGACGGCCTAGAATGAAACTAACCTATTAATCACGACCGTCGGATATAATCCGACTCAGCTCGTTCGCGCCAACGACTAAGCCGACCGGACATTGACCTGGACCAATCAAGTCGTGACACCTAAGCCTGTTGACTCGCCGACCGGGCCACGTCGCCTTGTCTTCAACCTCTCGACGATCGCTAAACGGAAGTCCGAGACTTCCCGGCGAGATCCGACAATGAAATCTTAGCCGATCGACTCTAAACCAGAACCAAACGACTCGCCTAAACCTCTCGATCAACATATTAAAGAATCAAGATATTTCACCCGCTAGATCGCGAGTATTAAGCTATGCACGTAATGACATTGCAGAATTCGATCGAGCAATATAGAGTACAACAGGCTAATTCCTTCGTACAATCACACAAATAGTAGTTCCAGAAACTTACCTCGAGCTCGGATTGAGCTCGCGTGGCCTAGAATTTCCTAGGCGAGCTTCGACGATTCAAGCTTTGGCGGCGAAGCTCGGGAGACTCGATTATGCGGTTTCATACAAAATCGATGCAAAACGAAGGTGCGAGATGGGGTCGGTGATGTTTGGGGATCGAAATGCACACATCAATTGCAACGATCATGTTCATGAATGCGCGATGCCATGAATGCACAGAGTGAAGTTTGAGAGATCAACTCACCGATTTCGGAGATTGCGGATCGACCGAGCTGGTGCGATCGCTTCCCGGGGTTGGTGCGAAGCTTCGAACTTGATCGCGGGCCTCGATTTGATCCGGATTGAGCGGATGAAGTACTCACAAGATGAGCTCAAATCATCGACCACACGGGCCGGAGAACGAGCTCTCTCTCGCTTTCTCTCTCTCTCTCTAGCTCTCCGAGTTTGTTGCGAACCGAATGAGCCTCTCCTTCGCTTCGCGAAGCTTCTCGACCTTTTATACCAGTTTTGAAATTTGGCGCGTCGGGGAGGAGCTTCGCCGACTCCAATTTTGTGCCATGCACGTGCCATTAGGTCGTCGGACGGCGACGAAATCGCTTAGGATTCCGTCCGTGTCCGTTAGATCTTCCATTGAGCACGAGCGAGCGCAAATTTCACACGCTTTAAAGAATTGACTTTTCCGGGCCACCGCAGCTTTGATCGCTTCGCCGGCGTTCCTCCGGCGACCATTAGCCTCGAGGTCGGGTTCAATCGACGCGTACCAACCTCGAGGAATCAAACGTCCACGATATCTTGTTCAATTATAGTCGATTGGTCCCTCAATTTGATCGTCAAAATTCATCCTTCAACTCTGCAAAATGGCACGAGAGCTCGGGGGAAGACGACACTTTTCCTGGACCGGTTCAACCGGATCGACCGACGGTCGATAGGTCTGAACCGGTTTGGACGTGCAATTTTCAAAATTAATCCAAATCTATGGGGAATTTTTGCAATTAATCCTCAAAATTGAACTCGGGGGCTCAAATACTATCTAGAAATATAATTTTGCCCAAAATGTTCGATCAATTTTTATGCAAATCCCAAATTTTTCTAAAATTGCAAATTGAGGAAAAGTTCAATTGAATGCCCAAATGATCAAATTGGATCCAATTACCCCTGCCAATCGATTCAGAGCATATGAAAACCTTGGGAGGCAGTCCAATTTTATTGTCAAAGTCCTTGGATTAAAAGTAATTTCAATCCGTGCAATTCGTGCAATTGAGGGCGAAATTGATCAAATTGCAAAGAATAATTGGGTATCCGTGCAATTCGTGCAATTGAGGGCGAAATTGATCAAATTGAAGTTACGAGAGGACCACGATTGAATGTCTTGACTCAAAACATGCAAAAGTTACAAATAAAAAGACTCAAATTGCATTTTTTTAGGCGTATTCAACCCTTGGTGTTGTGAAGAAACACCTAAAATTGAGTTCATTTTTTAATTTTTCTTGAGGTCAATATGAAGAGGGGATTAAAATAAAAATATGGAACATTTTACTATATTTTTTGACCTCGGGAAGTATTTTTTGTGAATTTTCTTGTATTTTTATATTTTCCAAAAATATTTAAAAAATGCGAAAAAAATGAAAAATTATTTTTTGTTAAAAAATGGTTCCTTATGCTTGGCCAAGGTCACCAAACTTGATTTTTCAATTTTTTGACTTTTTATGGATTTTCATGAATTTTTATAAAACTAAATTTAAAAATTTGATAAAAGATTCAGGTGTCAACGATTTACTCCTCTTTGAAAGTAATCTTGATTAAAGGTTGCTTTCAAAGATAAGGTTACAGCTGAGTCTTTGATCGACTCAACTGGGGAAAAGTTTAAGAAAAACGAGTCTTGACATTCAATTATCTCACCTTTACCGTTGAAGTTCAAAATTTTTATGGAGAAATTACTTGGCTCATTCCTAATGTGAGAGAGAAATGAGGAGAGAGATATTTACCTGTGGCTCACTTGTCGGTGATCTAGAGATTGTTGGTCGGAGGTTGATAGGACGAGTGTATATGATTACCTTTGAATAGCTCGTAAGGTCCTTTTAGGGAGCGAAGTCCGTCCGATGACGATGTCTTTTCGCAGAGGTTTGAGGTTTAGAAAGAAGGGTTTACCTTGTAATAAGGGATTTACCTATTAAAAGGAGAATTGGCTATCCCGTAAAAAGGAGTTCACCTATTAAAAGGAGATCGGCTATCCCGTAGAAAGGAATTTACCTATTAAAAAAGAATTGGCTATACCTGTAGAAAGGAATTCACCTATTAAAAGAGAGTTGGCTATCCTGTAGAAAGGAATTCACATATTAAAAGAGAATTGGCTATCATGTAGAAAGGAGTTCACCGCTTAAAAGAGAATTGGCTATCCTATAGAAAGGAGTTCACCATTTAAAAGAGATCGACAATCCCGTAAAAAGGAATTCACATATTAAAAAAGAATTGGTTATCCCGTAGAAAGAAATTCACCTATTAAAAAAGAATTGGCTATCTTGTAGAAAGGAATTCACCTATTTAAAGAGAATTGGCTATCCCGTAGAAAGGAGTTCACCATTTAAAAGATTACCTTAATGCCTTCCTTCTAGAATCGACAAAAGCGAAATAAGGATACTGTTCCAAAGACCTATGATTACTAGGAATCCTTCGAAAACTTAAACTAAACTTCATTTTTAAAAGGAAAAAGGGTGTCATCTCGAGCACCAAGGATTACTATCGTACCTACGTAAGCTCAAACTCGATTTTCGATTTTAAAAGTTGAGAGTGCCATATGAGGACTTAGGATTACTAGAGAACCTACGAAGCTCGAACCCGATTTTCGATTTTAAAAGTTGAGGGTGCCATCCGAGGACCTAGGGTTACTAGAGAACCTACAAAAACTCAAACCCGATTTTCAGATTTTAAAAGTTGAGTTCGAGGACCTCGGAGAGACTAGAAAACCTGCGAGAAAAACCAAGTTAGTCGGATCTTTAAAAATGTAGTTATTACGAGGGTTTGGAAACACTAGGGAACCCGTAGAAATTCAACTAAACATCATTAGAACTGCTTTTGGAGCAAAGCGGTGGGTTTAAGGCCCATGAATTATGACAAAGAAAATGTGATCCTAGGTTTCGGGGAAAAATTTAGGAATCCCAATTAAAAAAGTTTTCAACTTGTATTTGTAGGGAAAACTTGTCCAAACACACTATTGAAAGGCATTCATGTTCAAATCTCCACTTGGGGATGAATTTTGAATACCACGATCCGGGTATTCTTCAAAAAGGTTGTTTTAAAAGATTTTAAAAGGATTTCCTTTATCCAAGAGGGCTTCTCACCATTTGGAAAGGCTTTACTCGGAACTCGATTCTGCTCACGAAGACCTAACCTTAAGGTTTCGGGATCATTCGAGATGCATACAATCCGATTGATCGGAGAAGGCATTTAAAAGGGACCGTAATTTAGGCTAGGTCAAATGTTTATCAAAGGATATTCATCTTGAGGCTAAGAAAGGAATATTTATCAAGAATAACTTCTTCGAGTCTACAAGTCAAGAATCCTAAAGATATGGTAAGACAGGATTGTACTTACCTCTTTAAGCGGTAGCTTCTCGCATGATCTCTCACATCGGCCGAGACATCTCTTAGATTAGAAAAGTTTTGGGGATAGGTTGTATCTTGGCTCAAGGTGGGCTTTTAGTAAAGGCCATATTTTCGAAAAGGGGGTGAACGTGGGTGATCACCTTGATATCTTTACCAAAGAGTTGTTTGCTTTGAGGAAGGTTCATGAATATCTTTCTTCGATTGACTTCGAGGATTTTCCTCTTTTCACTTGTGATTCTCAAGCTTTGATTTTTCTCTTTTTCTCTCTTTTTTTCGTGAGAAGATTTCAAATTGGCCTTGGCCTTTGCTTTTACCAGGCACTTTGCTTTTTCTAGCCCTTTTGTCTCTTATCATTTTCTCGTATTGACCGGCTCTTTTTGAGACCAGGATCGAAAATTTCCTCCAATTATGCTTTTGACTTATCCCTGGTAATTCCTTTATCTTGCCTCGGTATAGGGAGGTGATCACCAACGATGGCTTAGAAATGAAGATTAAAGGCTCAAATTGGCTCATCAAAGGATAAAGTGTTTGGGAATATAGAAATGAAGTACTTTTCTTCACTTTGAGGTGTTCCAAGCCTCTGCAAGAAATCACCTGAAGTTATCACAAAAAGATTAATGCAGGGTTAGCACAATAAAGCCTCACCTTAATCTTTTCTCCAAGAAATCAACCAACGAATCTCTAAATATGCCCCAAGATGGGGTGGTTCTTGACAGGGTTTTATCCAGAAAAATTTCTCCCTTTTTAGTTCAAAATGGTTTTCAAGGGATATAAGTGTGTATCAAAAATTTTGAAATGAAAATGCCTTTCATCGTTTCAATCCATGTAATCATTGCGAACGACCCCTACGTCTCAGGATTAAGCTATTTCTCTCTATCATCTCCACTCATTTCTCAAGTGTATCGGGGACGTGTTTGGGGATAAGGTTTGCCTCTTTTCATCCGAAGGGTCATTCTTTTGAAAAGGCTTTTAAAGCATACCTTTTTGTAGGGCCTCAAGGCGTTTTCATTAAAATTCCCCCTTTGCGGAGATTTTCGTCACGAAAAATATATCCGAAAGATATTTGTTAAATTTCAAAGAGATGTTTCTTTAAAAGGGACATGGAGCTTTGCAGATCGAAGATCTTTTCGAGTGTAGAGCATGATAACCTCTCTTAATTGAAGACGAGTATCTTTCCGAAAAGAAGAGAAACTCAAACCTGTCTCCTTCAAATGCTGATTCCCATTTCCTAGATAAACAAGAGAAACCAATCAGCTATGGATATTCAAAATCTTAAATTAAAGTTGATTCCCTGTTTGATCAATCGTTTCGCACGATTCTTCTTGACTCGAGCCCTCCCCGCAAAATACAAACATATGCAAATGCAGGTATGCAAATGGCATGTAAATGTAAAATTTTATGTGACTCGATTCGCTCATTAAACAATCCGAAATTAGGTTTTATTTCGGGGATAGTACTTCTTCACGGATACTGCATTTACCGGACTTGGCGATTCTTCTCCATCCATGTTTACAAGGATAAGAGCTCCCCCGGATAAAACTTTCCGGATTACGTAGGGGCCTTCATAGTTTGGTGTAAATTTTTCTTTCGAGTATTGGGCATTTGGGAGTACCTTTCTCACAACTAGCATCCATGCTTCAACATTCTTGGGCTTGACCTTTTTGTTAAAAGCTCGGCCACTTTCTTTTGATAGATTTGGCCGTGGCAAATGGCCTTTAGTCATTTTTCGTCAATCGATTTAATCGCTCATGCTTCGCTGTGGTTCCACTCACCCTCGCAGAGTTTGATCCGAGAAAGGATCCTTAAAGAGGGAATTTCAACTTCTATTGGCGGGGACTTTCCATGCCATATACCAATGAGTAGGGAGTTGCCTTGGTTGAAGTACGAATCAAAGTTCGATAGGCCATGAGGGCGTATGGCAATCTTTCGTGCCAATCTCGATATTTCTCAGCGGTCTTGGCCAATATTTTCTTGATGTTTTTATTTGCCGCTTCCACAGCTCCATTCATTTATGGGCGGTAAGGTGAGGAATTGAGGTGTCATATCTTAAACTCGATCCAATAGATGATCGACAACCTTGTTGTTCGGGTTGGAGCCATTGTCTCGTAATGATTTCCGAGGGGACTCCATATCTTGAGATAATATCTCTCTTAATGAATTTAGCCACACTATTTGCGAGTGACGTTGGCATATGAGCTGGCTTCAATCCACTTGGTGAAGTAATCAATGACCACAAGAATAAAACGATGTCCATTGGAAGCCTTCAGAGTTGATTGGTTCAATCATGTCGATTCCCCACATAGAAAACGGCCAAGGTTCCGACATTTGATGCGGTTCATTTGGCGGCGCATTTATCTTGTCGCCATATACCTGGCATTGATGACAAGCCCTAACATGTTGATTGCAATATGATTCAATAGTCATCCAAGAATATCCGAGCCTCATGATCTTCTTGGCGAGGAGATGACCATTCATGTGCGGCCCGCATTCTCCTTCATGGATCTCTGTCATCATGAGATTTGCTTCTTCGGCGTTTACGCACCTTAGCAAGATCGAATCAAAATATCTCTTGTATAGGATCTGGTCCACTGAGGAAGAACTTAGAAGACATCTTGCTTGATGTACTTCTTGTCCTCTGGTTAGCTGTTTTGTGGGAATTCGCCTTTTAGCGGGTAATTTTTGATATCATGATACCATGGTTCTTCATCGATTTTTCTTCGATGACCATGCAAGTATGCTTTGGTTGATTAAGGATGCCAAACCTCAATGGCTCTATATCAAGACCATCTTGCACTTGTAACATAGCTGATAATGTGGCCAAAGCATTAGCAAAGTGGTTCCGAGTCCTTGGTAAGTACTCGAATATGATCTCATCAAAGTATTGGATCAATCTTTCGAGAAATTTGTGATAAGGGATAAGCTTGGGATCCTTAGTTTTTCATGTTCCCCGAGTTTGTAGGATGATGAGCATGGAATCCCCGTATACCAGCAGTTTCTTCACTTTCAATGAAATGGCCAGTTGTAATCCAAGAATGCAAGCTTCATATTTAGAGATGTTGTTGGTGCACGGGAATACCAACTTGGCCGAGACAGGGTAATGTTGATCTTCGGGGGATATTAAGATCGCTCCGGTGCACGATGCAACGAGATTTACAATACGCCATCAAAGTATATTGTCCATTTATCTTCGAGATATACTCAAAATTTGGCCTCCATCCTTTCGCTCTGGAAGGTTCTTAAGAGGATTTTCAGCCAACATGTCGGCGATTGCTCTTCCCTTGACAGATTTTTTGGGGCGAAGTTCGATGTCAAACTCTGAAAGGAGCACTTGCCATTTGGCCATCTTTTCCAACAGAGCTGGTTTTTTTAGAAGATATTTGATAGGGTCATTTTCGGTGACCGAGTTGGATATGATAATGCAAGGTATATTGCCTCGCTCTATGGAGAACCCACACCAATGCCACGTAGGTTCTTTCAACCGATGGGTATTTTTGGCTTCGGATGCGGTGAACTTCTTGCTCGGATAGTAAATGGCCCGTTCCTTTCGATCTTCGGGGTTAGTTTGGGTGAGTAATGCTCCCAAGGACTCATCGTGAACCGCCGGTACAAGGTTAAAGGAGTGTTAGGGATAGGAGGTATTAGTATTGGAGGTTGCACCAAATACTCCTTGATCTTCTCAAATGCTTGTTGACATTCGGAATCCCACTTCACTTTTGCGCCCTTTTTTAGAAGTTTGAAGAAGGGCTTTGCCGTTTTTGACAATTGCGATATGAATCGGATATGTAATTCAGCCTTCCAAGTAAACCCCTTACTTCTTTAACAGTAGAAGGAGTCCCTATCTCCCATACGACTTTCATCTTGGAAGGGTCAATCTCGATGTCACGATCGTTTACGATAAATCCAAGCAGCTTTTCAGATCCGGCATCGAATACGCATTTTGCGGGATTTAGCTTGAGCTTGTATTTCCTTAGTCGATCAAATAACTTTCTTAGTACTTGAACGTGATCTTCTCCGGGCTTGGATTTGGCGATCATGTCATCGACATATACCTCCACTTCTTTGTGTATCATATCATGGAACAAAGTCACCATAGCCCTTTGATAGGTAGCCCCTGCCTTTTTTAATCCAAAGGTCATGACTTTATAGCGGAAAATCCCTCATTGGGTGACAAACGAGGTCTTGATCTTGTCTTCTTCTCTTAGCATGATTTGATTATATCCCGAGAAGCCATCGATGAAGGAGAATAGTTCAAAGCGCGCGGTGCTATCAACAAGCACGTGAATATGCTTGTAATGGGAAGTCATCCTTTGATCGGCCTTTTTTAAATCTCGATAATCTACACATATTCGGATTCTCCCATCCTTCTTCTTAATTGGTACAATGTTGGCGACCCAATCAGCATATGGGACGGCTTCGATGAACCCTACTTTGAGGAGCTTCATTACTTCTTCTTTGATCTTATCGGATAATTCGGGGTTCATTCTTCTGCGTGGTTGGTTAACTGGTTTGCATGCGGGATTCGTAGGTAAAGCATGTTCTACTATATCTCGGTCCAATCTAGGCATGTCAACATATGACCAGGCGAAGATATCCCGATATTCTTTAAGCAATGCCGTCATTCTCAAGATGTCGGTTGTAGACAAATGTCCCCCTATTTTCACTTCTTTAACACAGATCGAATCTCCTAGATTGATAACGATAAGTTCTTCAAAACAGGGAGGTTTGGACTTTTCAAAACATTCCCATTCTCTCTTGATTTCACTTACATCTATTTCTTCTTCGTCAATTTCATATGAGTAGTCATCGAGCTGATCCGAGTCACATATTAACCTGTTATGCATGGGACGAGTGATATGCCTGAAATATATCAAGGAGAGTCAATATACCAAAATGATGATATTACGAGAATGCATGACCTATTTTGATAAAAACGTTTTCGAATTCGTTTTTGAAGAGAACTAGTCCTTAATCTTCCGGACATCCTGGTCTTCAATAGCCATTTCGAAAATCAAGAATCATATGGTGGATTAGGCCTCAAGTTTCATGGTCATGGCAATTGTCATCACCGGACCAATCCGTTGCTCCATATGTCCTTAATAAAATTGGAGATAATTTTCATTGATAGATGCAACTAATGGCAATACAATACCGCACTTCTTGAATTACGAAACGAGATCCAAAGGTACTTTAAGAGAAGAAACATCGAAAGCTTTAGTCGTAGGAAACAAATGCAAGAATCGAAATGCACTGAAAGATAAAGTTTAGAAAGAGCCTTTTACTCGGGGGTGGGAAAGTCGTCGTCGAGCCATTCAACGATCACATTCACCCGATTGTCCAGAAATGGGTTGAATAAATCGGCCCGCAAAGATCGTAAATATCTTCATCCTCAAGCCATTTACCTCCCTTGGAGAATACTTCAGGAAGGGAATTTCCAAACATTTTTCCTCTAGCCTTCCGGGCCTTGGTGCCAATAAAGCGATCATCTCAGTGTCTACGACGTCCTTGGTCTCCATAACATTTGTTTCAACCTCGACCTCGACCCATATTATGTCTTTCCATTTCCTTGTATCCCGGACCCACCTTGTGATCATTTGAGTTAAGACTTAAGGGATTACAAATTCCTTGGCCATACTTCCCCAATCCAATGCCAGGAATGAAACCATTTACGGTGAGTACTTTTCCCGCCATAGTCGCGAGGCTTAGATAGATCCGGAGTAGCTATTTTTGCATCGGATGGTACGTACATAATGGAAACGACGTCAAAGGTGTGATAGCTAAGCTCATCCTCTTTTATGGGTTCGATGTAGGGAACCATTCCTTTCGGGGAAGTGCAATGTCCTGTTTCTCCATAGATAGTGACCGAGATGGCCCTGGACCACAAATTTAACCTTCCGATGCGAGAAGAAGGTATTGCTCTCGATACATGGATCCATGGTCTTCCCAAAAGTATAGTGAAAGCACTAGGGATATCCAGCACTTGGAATGGTATGGAGAAAGTTACCGGCCCAACGGAGACATCCAGGTCAATCTCGCCTAGCACATTCTTAGAAACTCCGTCGAATGAACGAATAGTCGCATTGGATGTCTTGATGAAGTCTTTAATTATCCCCAAGCTTCTCGGAGTGCTTAGAGGACACGGATTAAAAGCCGATCCATTATCAATTAAAACATGAGGTACCTCTTTTCCATGGCACCTTACGGCGACGTAGAGGGCCTTGTTGTGGACGCGCCCTTCTCTCAGAAATCTTCATCCGAGAAAGAAATCTGATCTTTCAATAGAATGGCCCATACTAAGTCTCTCAACTGGACTTCGTTGATAGTCTCGGGAACATGTACTTCATTTAGTACCTTCAACAGAGCATTTTTATGTATCTCTGAATTCTTGAAGAGATCAAGCGAGGAGATTTGTCTTTGGCATTTTTCGGAGTTGGTGGACGACTTGGTACTCGCTAGTTCTCACAACAAACCGAAGCTTTTCTACTTCTTCGATGTTGGCGCCCTCTTTTCGGGTTCCACCTCCCTTGGAGCATAACATCTTTCGAATTTCATCGCGGCGTCAATTTCACCGATACCGTAGTCCTAGTGTACCGCCTTCAAATTGTATTCTTCTAATGGTGGAAGTTTAATCTTTACCGTCGTAATTTCGTCATCTTGACTATTCGAGACTTCCGTCACTTCTTCGCAAGACGAATCTAACGTCAACGGCTTTTCTAAACTGGAGACGTCCCGAGTTATCCACCTTATTTAGATTAATCACAAAACGAATTGGGACGTTCATCATCCCTATCATTTCATCCTCATGAATGCTTTCGAGATTATGTCCATGAAATGGCATCGCGGGAGTTGCATCAGCGACGTTTTCTTTGTCAAAGTGTCTCTATCTTTCCCTCATGACTCTCAAGATTATACCTTCTATCCTCATACCAACATCCACCGTGTGTTGGAAGGAAGAATATGTGTATGCATACATGCGGTCGAAATATTCTGCCGGTAATGACTTGAGTATAAATTCCAACATCTCCCTTTTCGATAGCGGTGGTTGCATCAAGACAAAGATGCTTCTTCCATCTTCTCGCGAAGAGCTCAAAACTTTCATCTTCTCCTTTTCGATGTTCAACAAGTTGGCTTTGGTGAAGTACCCTCTAATCCCAGCTTCAAAGTGTCGCACAAAGTGCTCTGGTAGTTCTTCCCAACTTGGGACCCAATCCGATCGATTGATTGGAACCAAGCCAATGCGGGACTAGCCGGACTATGCTTAAAATTCAGGATCAACGTTTCATCATCTTCATGATGACCAACCATTTGGCGTAGATAATATGAGATATGTGCCGGAGGACACCCAAGACCATCATACTTTAAGCGGAAAGTCACCCTCGGATTTATACCTTGGGGCGGAATGTTTCTAATTTTGGTGATCGGCACGATTAACTCTTTCGGTTAAATCTGTCTTCTTCGAAATATCATTACTTTGTTCTTGCAACAACACGATCCACCGATTCTGCGTCTCAATAGTCCGCCGTATCTTTAGGATTTGCATACTTTCTTCCACTACTGTGGTATTATTCTTTACCGCTAATCGGGATAACTCCGTCACCATATTCGTTAGATGACGTATGTGGGTCTCTAGATTAGAAAGTCGAATATTGACATCTTGATCCTTTAGTTCATTCCGAGGGGCTATCTCGATTCTTAACTTCATCAACCGTTCCTACGAACTCTTTGCTCTCGGGATCGTCCACGCCACCCCAACCATAGGGTACTATATCACCCGAATCAATGAAAAAGCTCGGCGGAGCCGAATATAAGACTTTAAAGTTGTAGCCGTCGCTATCTTTTTCGAGATTGTCAACTATGTCACCCCTCTCAAAAGCCTTCTGTATGAACCTTCCGTCACCTCGAGCAGGCTTTTTCAAGGTGGACTTCATAATCGTCTAGCTCTTCGCTTTCCTTGTTATCTTGGACATTCATCAAGTATCCCGAAGGGATTCTCCAGTCTTTCCTCTTGTAGCTCTCATCATGAACTCTTACGCCACCATATCGATAGTTACATAGGTTCCCTTAAAAATAAAATCTTCCATTTTTCCAATAACACCTAAATTGATCAACCGTCCGGACATGCATCCTTCTGTTCCTTGGAAATAGTCGCTCCATCGTGGCATCGAAGCCGAGTGTCGGGATGTCTTGCATTTTACTCACGCTCTATTATGAACTCCGAGATCTCTTCAGGATTATCATCAAATATCGCGTTTACCTCGTGATGTTCGGTAAGGGATTTTGCTGCACGTTTGGTTTCGTTCTATCAAACTCCAGGACCTTACCATCAATCAAGGCTTGCACCTTGTACTTGAGAGGAAGACAATTGTCAACATTATGGCCCCTTTCTCCCATATGATATACGCATGTTTGGGTCTCGTCAAACCCAGCAAACCTAGGAGGATTCACTCTAGGAGGCTCCTTCGCAACCAATCGATTTTCCAAGCAGCATGGGTAGTAGTTTAGATAAAGGTCTAGGCAATGGGATAAAAACAGATTGGTTTTTCTTTCTTAGTTCCAAGTGGTTTAGGGACGGTCCGGGACGAAGATCCTTGGGTAGGAGGTGAGAAATTTTTCGGTTTATGCGGGTTAGAGACAAATGCCACATCACCAGTTTGCTCCCTATCTCTTCTTACGGGATATTGACGTCTAAAAGACGAGTTAGGTATCTTCTTTTTCCGCAACGCCCATTCATGACACTCTTCCACCTAGATTAGGTGTGCGAACGTCCGACACCCGGAAGTATTCAACTTGTCAAAGTACTCAAAGGGTAATGCCTTGAGGAAGATGTCCACCAACTCTTCTTTAGGGACAAGTGGTTTCACTTGTATAGCTAGAGCTCTCTACCTCGAGAGTAGGCGCGAACGGCCTCGTTCTTCCCTTTAGTGGTCCTCAAAAGATCTTCCCTAATAAGGGTCGTTAGAGTGTTAAACTTGTACTGTCTAAGGAACTCATCAACTAACTTGTCCCGGTCAACAAGCCTCTCGGGTTCTAGTTCAATAAACCATGCTAAGGCTGTCCCGAGATAAACTCTCTTGAAAAGTATTGACCAACAAAGGGATATTGTCCGAGAATTGAGACATGCAACCGTAGGTAGTACTTCAGATGCGCCTTGGGACATCCGGTCCCGTTGTACTTTCGACGAAGTCGAGGCTCCTTATAGTCGAAGGAACCTCAATCTTTTCAAACGGCTTCACTTTGTCAAAGCGTGAAAGCTCATATCCCTGGCTAGCCAAACACTCTTCAATCTTGGCGAATCTCTTAATTTCTTCCTCTATCTTGAGGGCTTGTTTTTCTTTCTTTTCCGGATCAATCACGACTCGAAGGGTCCTTAGATGGCCGCTCCAAATTTGGAGAGGTATTCACGGCGGGGCCGGGTTAGCACCCGTACCGTCCGATACGCTCGAAGGAACTTGAGGATTCGAGTCGACAAGATACTTTCCTTGACCGGCAATCAGCATTTCCTTTATCTCCGCCATCATCGTGGCTATCATGTTCATCCGATTCTCCGGATTATCTACATGAGGTATGAATTCTTCTTGTTCCATTCTTATTAGGCATGGTTTGCTGCATGTCCTCGTGATTATCTGACACCTGTTTTTTTTCACGACATTAATTAGCATTGTTGAAATTTAGAATTTTAAAAGGATCAATCCGTGGTAATTGTACTTTCCATATGATAATGCGTATGCATGCAATACGTATAAAGGAAACAAGATGCATTTAGTACAACTCAAATTGTTCAAAATTATTCAAAGGATAGCAATATGCAAAACTAAATGGGTAAATGGATCTATTCGAGCCGAGGACGCTTGAATCTTTCTTGTTCGTCCGATCCGTCCGAATCCCACAAATAAGGATCTTCTTCTTCTTCAGACATCAAGAGCTTCGGATCTTCAAGGATATATGGCTCCACTCCCGGAACGTATGGTACTATGTACTCGGGTACATAGGATTCCACTTCTTCAACGCGGAGAGATACGCACTCGGTACGTATGGTCGACCAATGATCTGCGGTATTCCTTGAATTTCGAATATACTCCTTGGAAGCCCTATGGATGTTCATCTCATCATCCAAATAGTGAGGCCATTCAACTTGTTGCAATGGGGAATTCCTTAGGGCATGAAGGATAAGCTTGATTCGGGCCCGATAAACCTTCTTCGCTTCTTTGGTGAGCTTTTCATGTACCATATCAAATGAGAAGATTCCAAGATAAACATCTGGTGGCACTTGTTGCAAAACATCAAACCTGTCTCACCATGCGAATAGGGTAGTAGGCCACCGCATCGGTATGCCCTAATAAGAGAATAGGGCTATCATCAATACCAGAATGCGAGCCTCTAGAATCTTAGGCCAAGTCGGACGCCATCGGAAATGCTCGGGCTCCGGACCTCTCAAAAGTTCGACCCATTTCTTGAAAGAATACTTAGGTACAAGGGATTGGCACTTGAGAAAGGATTTAAGAGGATGTATATGCTCATTGATCTCATAGCATCCTACTCGGAGTTGGAAAGTTTTTATGTGAGAAACGAACCACATATGAAGTAGTCCGTTGGATGCTTAGAAAGTGGCTTTCTTGGAGGTTTTGAAACGGTTTAGAGAAAGTAAGGTTTCAGCTAGGATCATGTAGGAATAATTCCATCGGCAACACGCTTGTCGAGCTATGTGAGCTATGGAGGGGTCAAAAGTAGTCCTAGAGGTAGGGAATAGGACAAAGGCAAAGAAAGATAGAACAAACACCTTTCCCAATTTATGACCGGTATCGGCGGATAGAGAAGAGTAATTGTCAAAGAAGAATGAGAAAGTAAATTTGTCAAAGTTGGATTTGTAGACCTTTTCTATCTCGGAGGTCTTGAGGCGAAGGAAACTCGATAGAGAAAGGGTTGGGTCAATATCTAGAGGAGGTTGAGCTACGTGGTCATCAAAATTGGCCCCAATGATAGCGAGAATACTCTTCGAGTGTAGGGGTCATTTCGAGGCCTTGGAAGTTGAAAGTCATTATATGCACATCCCTTGTCTTGGCCAAAGCTTGAATAAGGGCCGATTGGTACGCCACTCTAATCAAATCTACTAGTCGGCCTAATCGTCCTTGTTGACACTTGATTTTTAATCGCTTTTCTTTAGTTTTATTTTCTAAAAAGAATTCTAAAAAATCCATAAAAAAAATCAAAAAAAATTGAGAAATCAAGTTTGGAAGCCTTTGACAAGCATAAGGAACCTTTTTTGAACAAAAAATATTTTTTCATATTTTTCACATTTTTTAATATTTTCGAAAAATAGAAAAATACTAGAAACTTCATAAAAAATACTTTTCGAGGTCACAAAAATACAGAAAAATATCCAATTTTTTATTTTAATTCTCTTTTCATATTGACCTCAAGAAACATCAAAAATTGAATCCAATTTTAGGTGTTTCTTCATAACACCAAGGATTGAATTCGCATCAAAAATACAAATTGAGTTTTTTTATTTGCAATTTTCGCACATTTAGAGTCTAGACATTCAATTGCAGTCCTTTCAAGCTTCAATTTGATCAATTACAGCCTCAATTACGCGATTTGCATGAATTGGGCAAAAATTTTTAAAATTCTTGCAATTTAGTCCCTCAACTTGCAAATTTTTGAAATTACTTTTAATCGAGGGACTTTCATGGTAAAATTGGACCGTCCCCCTAAGTTTTCATACATTCTGAATCGATTGGCATAGGTGGTTTGGTCCAATTTGGTCAATTAAGCGTCCAATTGAACTTGTCCCTAATTTGAGATTTAGAAAAATTTGGGGTTTTTGCAGAAATTTGTGAAAACGTTTGGGCAAAACCACATTTCTAGATAATATTCAAGCCCCTAAATCCGATTTTGAAGTTTAAATTCGAAAATTCCCCACCAATTTTGATTAATTTTGAAATTTTCAAGTTTGAACCGATTCGACCGATCTCGAGCGCCTGGTCGGACCAAATGAACCGGTCCCGAACGGTGCATCGTCTTCCTCGGACTCGCGCCGTTTTGCGGGAACATAATTGTGATATCCTATATCATCCTGGGAAAGCAAATAAGGAAGCGGATGCATTGAGCCGAAAGTTAAGCATTTCACATTTAATGGTTAAAGAGTGGACTTTACTTGAAGAGTTGAGGGATTGAGAGTCTAAATTAGAGGTTTGCCACCTCTCAAGTTTACTAGCTATTTTGAGAGTTGAACCCGAGATCCAGGCAAGGATTAAGATGCTACGGTCTGTAGACCCTAATATTCAAAAGATTCTAGAGATGGATATGGCCAAGAGGAAACCCGAATTTCAAGTGGCCGAGGACGGAATCTTGAAGTTTCGTGGATGTTTGTGTGTTCCTAACGATGAAGAACTTAAGGAGAAGACTTGTCGAAGCTCATCGAATTAGCTATAGTGTGCATCCAGGTAGCACCAAGATGTATCAAAATTTACGACAAGCATTACCGATGGAATGGGATGAAAGTGGACGTGGCTAAGTATGTGGCCAAGTGCTTGACGTGCCAAGTGAAAGCACAACATTGTAAGCCTGGTGGATTACTTCGACCGTTGGAGATTCCCAAGTGGAAATGGGAGCACGTTACGATGGATTTCGTCATGGGATTACCGAGGAGCCGAGAGAGGGGCATGATTCGATTTGGGTAATCGTTGACAAATTGAATAAGTCCGCACATTTTCTAGCAAAGGCAAAAAGACTTCGCAATGGATAAGTACGCCGAGCTATATATGCGCCGAGATAGTTCGACTTCATGGAGTTTCGATTACAATTACTTCGGATAGGGATCCTAAGTTTACCGCGACTTTTTGAAAGAGCCTTCAGAATACTATGGAAACAAAAGTGCAGAGTATAGCACCGCTTATCATCCACGAGAAGGATGGATAGTCCGAGAAGACGATCCAGGACACTTGAAGATATGTTGCGAGCATGCGTAATAGACTTTAAAGGAAGTTGGAAAGAACAGTTACATTTGGCAAAATTTGCCTATAATAATAGCTACCAACAGAGTATTGGAATGGCACCGTTTGAGGCATTCTATGGAAGAGCTTGCGAACTCCGGTATGTTGGGATGAAGTTGGCGAGAGGAGTATAATGGGGTCCAGAGTTAGTTCAGCAATTTATTGAGGCAAGTGAAAGTAATCGAGAGAAAGGCTTAAGATCGCTCAAAGTCGTCAAAAGAGTTATGCGGATAGATGACGTCGACCTTTGGAATTCCAGGTGGCGAGATCACATTTTCCTTAAGGTGTCGCCAATGCGAGGCTTGTCACAATTTGGAAATAAAGGGAAGTTGAGTCCAAGATATGTAGGTCCATTTGAAATCCTAGAACGGATTGAAACTCTAGCCTATCGTCTTGCCTTGCCGCCAAGCTTATCACAAGTTCACAATGTCTTTCATGTATCCATGCCGAGGAAGTACGAGCCGGATCATGAAGTTGTGGACGTGGATGAAAGAGTATCTTACGTGGAGAGGCCAGTAAGAATAGAAGACGAAAAGAACAAATTCCGAAGAACAAGACAATTCCACTAGTCAAAGTGATCTAGGAATACCATGGAACAAAAGGAGCAACTTGGGAAAGCGAAGAAGTGATGAGGCGCTAGCACCCCCATTTATTTGAGTAGTTAAGTTTGTTGTAAACTTCGAGGATAAAATTTTTGTAAAGGGGGAAGAATTTCGACATCCCGAATTTCGACCCACTTTTGAAGATATGAATGAATGAAATATCTCATTGATGCATTTCGATTAAATCTCACTCGAGATTTGATCATTTTTTATAAGACTAACCAATGGGGAATGGCTAGCTTAGAAAATCAAGTGCTTGGACCTAAGAACTTGATCTTGGATTGACTCTTTGGCCATGAGGATTGTCAAGGGAATATTTTGGACAATTATAGGCCGATCCTAGAGCGATTAAGGAACGAATTGTTGATACCCTACAATTGGATCATGGGTGATTCCGTTTGACCATGGATGGGTGCCGAACGTCCTTAAATCATTTTCTAACGATTGTGTCCTTCGAAACTAGTGATTGACCCTCGCAATTACATGATGACCAAGGTCGCCATGGTTTGAGTAACTTTTAAAGGTAATGATAATCACGGGTCGATACGCGTAACTCCTAAAAGCCGCCCGTTAGTTTGAGATATACTGAAGTTGCAATTGATCGATATTGACCATGAATTAGACTTCGAAATTGAATGTCGGGCTTTTAAGGATTCCAATAACAATGTTTTCGACGTCGCCTCATCCGGAGCATGTGTATTTCGCGGTTCATCCCAAAGTGTTCAAAAAAGTGAAATCTGGATTGGAAATGGGAAATGACCCTTTTACCTTTAGGAAATGCCCATATTTTTTATTTGGTCAAAGGGCATTTCGGTCTTTAAATCCCCATAGTGGCCGAAAATAATGGTGGGCTAGATGTCCACTTGTGCAACAAATGACCAAAGTAACCTTCTTGCATTTCAAGAGAGAGAAATGAGATAAATTATTGGTGGACCCCACAAATCTTTATCTCATAAATTCAAGACCAATAATTCTAGTCAAACTTTCCACCCAAAAATATCTTATCATAGCTACCTATTCATCATCTTCATCTTCTCACTTAAGTTTTCTTTTTCTCTCACTTATCTCTCTCCCCATTCTTTGCCCGACCGAACCCTCCTCACGCCATCACCACTACCACCAAACCACCATCCAGCCTCCATCGCCCACGCCGTGAACCACCGATCCACCACCGGAGTACCGGCCGCCGCCGTTGAGCTGTCCGACATCGTGGAACGTCGCTCGAACCGAACGTCTACCCGGGAGCGATCGCGGTGCCGTCGCTTGGATCTCAAATTTTCTCGCATTTTAACCGAAGGTTTTAACTTAGTTTCAAGATAAATAAATTTCTAAACCTTGATTAGGTGGTTAGGTTGCTAAAGGATGTTAGATTGATTGATTTTGGATGAAAATTTGCTTGGTTTGTGTTCTTGGATGCCTTAGCCGAATTTGATGATTTGTGATTGATCATGTGGTCTTGATTTCACGAGTTCATCATGTGCTTAATCATGTGGTTGAGATTGATTGTTAGTTTATGATGATTCAATTGTACGGTCTTGATTGATGGTTGTTTTATGATGATTCAATCGTACGGTCTCGATTGATTATTGCTTTATGATGATTAGATCGTGTGGTCCCGACAGGTTGATCGCTTTATTGTGATTTAATCGGATGGTCCCGATCGATGGTTACTTTAGAACGATTAAATCTTATGGTTGTTGACACATGATTTTTGATCAAGTGTTTCTTACTTTTATTTCATAAAATTCATAAAACTTCATAAAAAGTCAAAAATTTGAAAAATCAAGTTTGGTGGCCTTGGCCAAGCATAAGGAACCATTTTTGAACAAAAAATAATTTTTCATTTTTTTCGCATTTTTTTAATATTTTCGGAAAATAAAAAAGTACAAGAAAATTCACAAACAATACTTCCTGAGGTCATAAAAATATTAAAAAAATGTTCCATATTTTTATTTTAAATTCCTTTTCATTTTGACCTCCAGAAAAACTAAAAATTGAACTCAATTTTAGATGTTTCTTCACAACACCAAGGGTTGAATTCGCCTAAAAATGCAATTTGAGTCTTTTTATTTGGAAATTTGCATGTTTTGAGTCAAGACATTCCATTTCAATCCTCTGCAACTTCAATTTGATCAATTTTGCCCTCAATTGCACGAATTGCACGGATTGGGGCAAAATACCCAATTATTCTTTGCAAGTTAGTCCTTGGAGTTTCCAATCTTTGAAATTACTTTTAATCCAGGGGACTTTCATAGCAAAATTGGACTACCTCCCAAGGTTTTCATATGTCCTGAATCGATTGGTAGAGGTAGTTTGATCCAATTTGATCGTTTGGGTGCCCAATTGAACTTTTCCCGATTTGCAATTTTAGAAATATTTGGGGTTTTTATAGAAATTGGTGGGAACTTTTGGGTAAAATCATATTTCTAGATAGAATTTGAGCCCCTAAGTTCAATTTTGGGGTTTAATTGCAAAACTTCCCCACAGATTTTAATTAATTTCAGAAATTGCAAGTCGACCGTCGGTTGGACCGGTCGACCGGTCCGGAACAGTGTCATCTTCTTCCTCGAGAACTCCCGCGTGAATGAACAATACTTAGACTGATTTTGACAACCAAATTGACAGGCCAATCGGTGATAATTGAATCAATTAATGTGGACGTTTTGTTCCTCGAGGTTGATATGCTTCGATTGAACTCGACCTCGAAGTTAATGGTCGCCGGAGGAGCGCCGGCGAAGTAGTCAAAGTTGCGGTGGCCTAGAAAAGTCAACATTCTTCAAACCGTGCGAAATTTGCGCTTGTTTGAGTTTGACGGAAGGCCTAACGGACTTGGACGGAATCCCAAATGATTCTGCCATTTGTCGGGCGACCCAATTGCACGTGTGCGCACGTGTGAGAGGGTCGGCGAAGGCTCTCCCGTGCGCGTCCAAATTCAAAATTGGTATAAAAAGGCAAGAAGCTTCGCGATCGGGGGAGGCTCATTCGTGCTCATTGAGAAACAGAATAGAGAGAGAAAGAGAGAAAGGGTAGAGAGAGAGATTCTCGCGATAGTTATCGTCGCTCGCGAGAGCTTGAATTGTGAGTTGCTCGGCCGGCCAATCCAGGCTGAATCGAAGCTCGCAATCGCCACCGAAGCTCGCTTCGAGCCGAGAAGAAATGAACGTACCAGTCCAATCGCTTCGAGATCTCCCGAAACGGTGAGTCGGCCTCTCGATCATCTCTTTGTGTGTTCATGGTGTAGCACTATCCCAGGCCCGATCGGTTGAATTAGTGTGTGCGTTTTGATCTTCGAACATCACCGACCATATCCGCATCTCCGTTTTGCATTGATTTTGCTTGAAATACCTCGAGTCGAGCCTTCAACCGGTCGTGGTCCGGGTTGAACTTCGACTGAGCGATTCTAGCCATTGCGAGCTCAATCGAAGCTCGAGGTAAGCTTCTTGAACTTCCTATGATGATCATGTGCGAAGGAATTGCTCTGATTTGGCATTAATCTATATGTTTGACCACCTGCAATATAACTCTATGTGTAGCTCAATACTCACGATTTAGTCGATAGAATAGCGCGATCCCGAGATATGTGGATTTGGAGGTCTAGGCGAGTCGATCGGTTCCGGTTTGGGGTCGATCGGTCGAGATTTCACCGTCGGATTTCGCCGGGGAGTCTCGCCTGTCGGTTATGTAGTCTTCGAGAGGTAGAAGGCGGGCGAGGTGGCGGGGTCAACGAGTCAAAGTCCGAGATGTCAAGTTGTGATAAGTCCAGGTCAATGTCTAGTCACCGGCCGTTGGCGCGGATGGGCTGAGTTGGATTAGATCCGACGGTCGCGATAAATATATTAGTTTGATTCCGGGCCGTTAGATTTGATTTTTGTATTTTTGATTAATTCGTTTAATAGATGGAAAATAAAAAATACGGAAATGGTGCCATTTTAGTTGGTGGGCGTGCGGTGTCGTTTAGAGTATAGGCCCGATGCGTCGTCGTTTTAGGGTCTAATAGGAACGAACTACCGAGATCAATTCCGGGTTCAATCGTGGCCGTCCGTTTAATTTTAGTATTTTCGGATATTAGAAAAATATTTTACAAAATCAAAAAAATATTAGGTAAATGGGATATGGCGTCGTTTTAATAAAAAATTCATAAACGTTTTCTAAAAATCCAAAAAAATCAATAATATTCATAAAAAATTCATAAAAATTCTCAGATTTTCCCAAAAACTTTTCTAAAAATGTTTAGATCGATTCGGGACTCTTATAGTTTGGATCGAGAAATTGTGAAGTTCCGAGGGTCGATTTACATCGATCCGAAATTTTATTGATTTTTAGAAAATAAATAAAAAATTCCAAAAAAAAGTTAGAAAAATTCCAAAAATTCTAGAAAATCACACATTCAACTGGCCCAACCCTATTTTATATTTTTTTGGGTCTCGAACCTCCCAAATGACCATTTTACCCTTCCTGGACACTTCTCCCCAAAAATTTTCGAACCATCCCGAAATTCAAATAGATCTTCCTCTAGGTCGATAGGGCCATACTAGATATGCCATGCTCATTTGATTGCTTAATTTGATGGTGATTATTCATGATTGCGCACTTAATTTTCTGATTGTGATTGGTAGGATAAAAATTTCCGTCTCGTATGACAACTCTAGATCGCTAGAGCCTACCTCACCTTGAATTCTTAGGTTAGAAAATCACTCAACTTCGATAACCAAAAGGGCGTCGATGTAAATCTCGGCGTAACCAAGTCCCCGGACCCACTTCTCTGGTTTTCGTAGAATCGAACGGTTTCTCTCGACCGCTCGATAGGGTTCCCGATCATACCCTCCAAAAATTGATCGGTGGCGATTCCATATGCATGTACACTGTGCACATGTCACCCAACCACACTAAGGTCGTTCTCGATATTTCTAAATTTTTCTTCACGCCGCGATTCGAGTAATACATCTCGGGAGGGACTGCGCGCTAAGATCTACCGCTAACTTGGATCGGAAGCGTGGCTCGTTAACTCTTACCATCCGTGCGCCCGAAGGGAGCAGAGGAGGGTCACGACAATGGTCCCGATTGATTGTAGCTTGGGTGTGATTAAATCGTATGGTCCCGATTGATTGAAGCTTGGGTATGATTAAATCGTGTGGTTCCGATCGGATATTGCTTTAGTAGAATTAAATCATGTGGTCTCGATTGAAAGATTGGGAAGTTTAGAAAGATCGTGTGGTCCCGATATGTTAATTGGGAAGATTAGGAAGATAGTGTGGTTTGGATCGAATAATCGGGAAAGTATAGTAAGATCGTGTGGTATTGATCGATGGATGGGGAAGATTAGCAAGATCGTGTGGCCTAGATTAATTAATCGGGAAGAGTAGCATGATCGTGAGGTCTTGATTGAATAATCGTAAAGTGTAGCAAGATCGTGTGGTCTCGATCGAGTATTCGAGTAAGTAATAATAATCTATGGTTTTTCCGAGTAGATTTAAGGACAATTGTAAAAGTTATACTACGAGGCGTTATTACGAGGGGATAATGTATATTTAAGACCATATTATATTTTGTGGAAGTTATACCCTAAGGCATTATTACGCGGGGTCGATATGTATACAAGATTATATATACCCGATGCGTTATTACGCAGGGTTTTGTATTCATCCCGAGGCGTTAAACGCTGGATGCTAACTTGAAGCGTTAAACGCGGGTTATACTGACCTGAGGTGTTATTACATGGGTTTGAAGTACAATATGGCCCGAGGCGTTATTACGCGGGCATTGAAAGCGATTATACGGACTTGAGGCGTTATTACGCGGGTCGCTTCTTATATTATAACCTTGACAAAGGATTTAGGACTTGGAGAATGATATGTATTTAATTCAATTAGATATGTGACTTTGATTCTTGTTTTATGGTTGAATGCATTTAGTTGAGTTTGGTTTTATTGGATTCTATAGAACTACTATTTAGGGTGTATCCGGAGGCACTATCGACATAATTTGGGTTTAGGAGTTTGTTCTCTCGAGATATATTCTCACCCCGTCGTGGCTAATATTTTCAGTATCACAAATCCCGATCATGCCTCTTGTCCGTTTTGGTGTCTCGATAGATATGGACACGTCCATCGAGGAATTTTCGGTAGGTCCGGATAAGGTGTATATAAGGAAGAGAACTACAAGGTGAGTAGATGAAGAGAGAGAATATTGGAAGCCCCATCACTATGAGTCGTGGTATTATTGTTCGAGGACATAACCATAGGACAATGAAGTCCTCATAGGTACCGAAAGATGGAATCCCGCAATGGTGCCATCCTCGCTCCCGTCGAAGGTGATTTAGTGAATTCCGTAGCCGAGTCTAGGAATATACCCTAGAAGTCCCCAGGTTGTTGAGGAAGATATCGAAGTTATCGAAGTGTCGACATCCGAGGAAGACGACGAAGAGGACTCCATGGAGGTTGGCCTGGATAGCATCTCCGAGTACAACCCTATTGAAGACGAGACGATCAAGCGGCGGAGGATAGTGATATGGACTAGTAGTCTCAAGAGTAATCGTTTTCTTTTGGACACCCTCTTAGGATAAGGGCTTGATAGAGGGACCGAGGGTCGTCTTGGTTTTGGTCCAATCCCCATGAGTACTTTGTATGTTTGACTTTTGGTCCTAATCATTGTAAAAACTACTGGTTTGTTATGTATACAAAGTTTGTTTCCATCCCAAATCATCTCTGTTTATTTGTAAGGAGTTTTGCATTCGCTTCCGCATGTGCATATTATACTCGATAGGTTTGAGAAGTGTTCGCCTTTGGTTCTTGGGAACTTGCTATTAAGAATGGCCAGGTGTGATGTTGGCGTGCCCGTAGGGTTCGAGACGTGACCTTAGAAAATCCAACTTACCAAAAGATTATGGTGAAACAAGCTCGAAAATCTAACTTAGAACTTCTTGGGTCGGAATCAAACTAGTTAATGACCTTCGCTACTTCAAACGGCTCTATGGGATAAACAACTAGGCGAATTTGGGCTTATGAGTACTCTATGGAACGGTAAGAGAAAGAGCTTTCCAATGGTGGGTGGCTCACCGGATTCCGACCATGGACGGCGACAAAAATCGTCGAAAATCGAGCGGGGACATGATTGTTCCGGGCAGCTGAGCGAGAAAAAGAGAGTTCCTAGAGAGATAGAGAGGTGTTCGGCTTTGGAGGAATGAGGAAGAGAGAGGTCGTACAAGAGTTCCATCCAAGAAGAAGAGTGAGTTAGAGGGATGGTTGGAGGGGTTTTCCTCTTGATTAAAATGGATGTAGCTCTTGAATGTCTAGGTTTGATGGAGTGACAACTTGGGTAACTAGATGGATGAGTTGGTGAAGTGAATAGTTGAGGTATAGTGAGAGTTGTTGAAGGGGATTTGACTTTGATCTTCTCTTGTATTTTGTCCATAAATTAAAAGCACTTGCACTAACATACCTCTCATAATTTTAGCTAACATACGATCAAACTAAAAACCATCTTGCCCTTGTTCTAAAGTAGAGGTACGGTTCCAAATTGGATTGATGAGATTTTCAATGGGAAATATTTCTCAAAAACTGCTCAAGAATAGAAGATGGTAGAGTTTGAACAGTTTTATCAAAACCAAATGACGATAAATCAAGTATGTGGCGAAATTCTCAAGGCTGTCCAAGTACGCACCAAGAATGGTTGAGAATCCTTTGGACATGGCAAGGAGATTCGGAGATGATTTTAAATCGAACTTTGCAGTCGCTAAAACCGCTGAACCCGAGAAATTATGATGAGCTCTATGAAAGGGGTCAAATGGTCGAGCGAGATATAACTGTAAGGGCTGCCGCTTCTAGATCGCGGTCTACACCTACTAGGGACAATCATCATTTTGGTAAGAGGTCTATGGTGGGAAATTGACATTTTGTCCCTCTTGCTAGCTGGGTGTATCGACTTTGTGGAAGGAGGTATGGGAGTGGCCTTTGCTCAAGTAGGACGGGAGCGTGCTTTAAATGTGGCCAGCATGGTCATTAGATAAGGAATTGCCCGAGTCTAGCTATAAGACTTCGGTTTCAACCACAATGACCCCATATAGGACCTCAAGCTAGAGCCCCTTCACATAATAACTAGAATAGGCTGCCAGCTCAAGGAAGGGTTTATGATGTAGCACGAAAGAAGGTGGAGAATGCGCTTGGTATGATTATAGGTATGGTCTCTTTATGTGATCATGCTGCTTATGGCTTGTTTGATCCTAGGGCGTCGCATTCGTTTGTGTTTGAGCAATTTGTGGAATTGACTAGAATTGAATCGAAATCGTTAGAAGTAATATTGCATGTTACCACTTGTGACGTTCCGAATTTCTACCCACTTTTGAAGTTTGTTAAATGAATGAAATGTCTCATTGATGTACTTTAGTTAAATCTCACTCGGATTTGATCACCCTTGAGAAGACAAACCAATGGGGAAAAGCTAACTAGGATTTAAGAACTTGATCCTAGATTGACACTTTGGCCATAAGGATTGTCAACGGGATATTTTGGGCCATTATAGGCCGATCTCGAGTGGTTAAGGGATAATTTGTTAATACCATACGATTGGATCGAAGGTGATTCTATTTGACCATGTATGAGTTATGAACATCCCTAAATCATTTCTAACGATCATGTCCTTTGGAACTAATGATTGACCCTCACAATTATATGATAACCAAGGTCGCCAAGGCTTGAGTAAACTTAAACGTGACGATAATCATGGGTCGATACGTATAACTCCTAAAAGCCGCCCATTACTTTGAGATACTCAAAGTAACTATTGATCGATATTGGCTATGAATTGGACTTCGAATTTGGATGTCGACTTTCAAGAATTTTAATGTTAATCTTATAAACGGTGCCTCATCAAGAGCCTGTTTATTTTACGGTTCGCTTCAAAGTATTCAGAAATGGCGAAGTTAAACATAAATTTAGAAAAGACCCTTTTACCTTTGGTTAATGCTCATCCCTCTAGTTTGGTGGAAGCGGCATTTTGGTCTTTTAAACCCCTATAGTGATCGAATTTTATGAGGACTAAATGTTCACTTGCTTGGGTTAATTTACTTGTTTACCCTTCTTCAACTACAAGAGGCAAGAGCTTGCATTATTCGTGGGCCCTCTTCTAGTAAAAAAATCCCACCAACTCATCACACTAGTCAAGTCCTAGTCTAGTCAAGGGACAACCCCACTAACCACCCCACTCACTTCCCGCTCTTCTTCTTATTTGTGAAGCCTTTTGATTCATTCTTCCTCTCTTCTTTCCCTTTCATGGCTGAACACTCCCTTGTACACCACCACCAGCATCACGCCATTTCCTCACCACCACCAGCTAACCCCCGTGAGGCGTCCGACACATTGAAAGCAACGTCCGCGCATAAGCTGCCAATGCCGTTGTTTGGACAGTGGCCCTTACTGCTCCTTTGACTGGTTTTCTTGCTTAGTTTTGTGGTAAGTTTATTTCTAAAGCGTGCTTAGGTTGGTAGGCTACTAATGGATGAAGTTAGAGGTGGATTCAGATGAGTTTGGTGGCTGGTTGAGGGCTGTTTGTGTTGAACCCGAAAATGACTTAGAATGGCTGATCTTGTTTATCTAGAATTAGTCCTAAGTGGTTAGTAAAGGTTGGTTATGGTTGGTCATTGGATAGCTACATTCTGGATGTTGATCTTGGGTTGAAATTTAGAAATCGTGAAATTGATACGGATTGGCTGAGTTCTTGTTTTAACTATGAGAATGGTGTTGCCTAAATGTGTGATTGGTTTGAATCATGTGATTTTAATGATAATCAAGCGGTTGATTGAGAAGAATAAAAAGCTAAGCACGTTCTTTTGAGCGATCAAGTGATGTGGTCGTGATTATGTAGCTGAGTGCATTTGCATTTTTCTAATTGTGTGATATAATAGAAATTGAGTGTTTGTTATGGTGTAACCATGCGTGAATCATGGCTGATTGGATGGTGAACATGTGACGTCATGGCTGGTTTTGTTTGGATCATGCCGTGAATTGATGATTTTGAGTGCTCTTTGTTAGGGCAAGGTCATTTGTGAGAAATTTACATTTGAATGATCACTTAGTACCATGAGGCGTTATTACGCGGTGTTTTACAAATCATCTTGATGCGTTAAACACGAGATGTTGACTTGATGCGTTATTATGCAGGTCTCGTTAAATAATATGGCCCGATGCGTGTTACGTGGCCTCTTAACTATTAGACCTTGGTGAATGAGTTCTGTGTAAAGAATGACATGTGTGTGAAATTGTGATGTGGTGCTTGAAGTCCTTAAACCGGTTATGCGAGTTTGAGTCTCGCTTTACATTAGGTGTGTTTTGATGGGTTTGATGATAGTACGGATTTGCTTGGCTGAGTTAGAATAAGGGCCTTGATGGATAGAATTGCATGCCTAGGATGGATGTGAAAATACTATCACCGTAACCTAGGTTTTGGAGTTTACTTGCTGAGATTTATTCTCACCCCATTATGGGTTAACATTTTCAAACTCTCGACCATGAATATGAATGAACCATCGCAACATTTTGGGGGCACCAATGGATCTCGAGACGACATCAATAGAGTACTCGGTGGGCGATGATATGGCGTACTTTAGGCATACTAACGCTATTTGGGTTGATGAGGGAGGCGATTTTGGAAACCCCATACTTATCCGGCCTAGTTTGATAGAGATGGGGATATAACTTTTGGCCAGCTTAGCGGCTTTAGCATTCCTTATCACGGAGTTGGGGAGTGGAACCCCACTAAGACCAGCTCCTCCAGACGGTGTTGTGACTAGCCCGGATCATCGGTCTTGAAGATTTGAAGTTTGATCCAGAGCCTATGGAGTCCGACCGAAACTCGAGGTGGTTGAGCCTTCCGATGCTAAGACCGAACCGGAGAGCAGCCTTCCGAGTCCGATCTAGATCTAGGGACGTCATCCGACGATAGTGGAGATGGAGCTTAGAGGAGTTGCGTAATAACCATCGATCTCTTTTATTGTGCGTGGTATCTTTAGGCTTGTATGTATAACTTTTTAAGCTAATATCATGTTTGTGCAAACGGTCTATTGTTATGTATACGTCTCCCTTTTCCTATCGCGAAAACATTGTTTATAAGTATGTTGTATGGAGTGTTGGAACTCACTTCCGCATGTGTTTTTCATTTCGCGTTTAGCCTTGGTAGGCCACAAGTTCTTAGGAAGATGTTAATTAGAACTGCCGAGGGGATGTTGGCGAGCTCGTATTCGGGGCATGACAATCCCGTTTAATTGGTATTAGAGCAAGGCAAGCTCAATCCAAGTTTGGATAAGACTTGGAGTCATAAGGAGCGGTGGTTTTGGGATGGTTAGATAGAGAGAACCTTAGGTGTTCGCAAGGGTTTGATGCGTTGTGCATGACATGTGAATATATGCTTGTGATTAGCATATTTGAATTGCTTCATATTGAGTGTTTGGCGTTTGTCTTGCCAAGATTTACTTGGAGTTTGTTGGATAATTGGTTACTAGTTTTATGCTTGCTGTCGCGGTAAGTAGTATGGAATTGCTATACTTGAGTAGATGGCGTAGGTGTCTAATTCCTTGGTGGAATTATAGTGGTTCGGGTGTTGTGAAACTTAGTGAGGATGAGCAACCGAGGAAGGGGTACCGAGGAGCGTCTAGTTCGAGGCGCAAGTTATAGAGGACCCGAGAGTGGATGGAGTCCTTAGGGCTTTAGAGGAAATTGGGAATCGATGGGAAGGCGGGCTCCGAACGAACGCTACGATTGCCCAAGCCGCCGAAGCTGCTGCCGCTATCATTAACGAACAAATGGTAACCAAGGGAATGGCAATGGAGGTGGAAATGGGAATCGTCGATGCACCAGCTAATAGAGTAGTTTATAAAGTTAAAACCAGTCAAGTTTGGCGAGAAAGGTGTTCTCGAGACCACCCCTTTAAAGGATAAGGTGTTAATCTCCTTAGGATGTTCAGATTGTAAGATATACATATGTGGTTGGGGGAAATGATAGACTTGGTTGTCTTGGCTATGTATGACTTCGATGTTATAGTTGGGATGGATTGGTTGGGTAAACGAAGGGATGTCTTGGATTGTGGTAGCGGGGTGATCCAATTTAATCAAATTGGTAATCCTAGATATGAGTTTGTGGTACCTCGATTCCCTTGATCTCGTCGCTTGAAGTGACTAAGTTGTTTGATGAAGGAGAAGGTATCCGGCTATAATGGTTGATTTATCAATAGAGAAGTAGAGGGTATAGCCGTGGTGTGCAATTTCCCGGATGTTTTTCCCCAAGAATTACCAAGATTGCCGCCTGAAAGGGAAGTTGAGTTTGTGATTGAGTTGGCCCCAAAGACGGAGCCAATCTTGAAGGCGCCATATAGGATGGCTTTATTAGAGTTGAAGGAGTTGAAAATTCAAATGCAGGAACTACTAGATAAGGATTCATCCAGCCTAGTGAATCACCGTGGGGAGCGCTAGTTTTGTTTGTAAGGAAGAAGGATACGTCATTGCGTTTGTGGATTGACTATAGACAGTTAAACCAAGTGACCATCAAGAACAAGTATCCGTTGCCAAGGATAGACGATTTGTTCTATCAGCTGCAAGAAATGTCGATGTTCTCCAAGATAGACCTAAGGACGAGTTACCATTAGTTAAGAATTAAGAAGGAGGATATCCCAAAGACTGCTTTTCGTAACAAGAAAGCTACGGTTTGAATGGACGGACAAGTGCGAAAGGAGTTTCCAAGAGCTTAAGCATAGGTTGATGACCACATTAATCTTGACGATACCATCTAGCCTTGGAGGATATGAGATCTATAGTGACGCATCACTATAGGGATTAGGATGCGTTCTAATCCACTATGGTAGAGTGGTTGCTTATGCATCTCGACAGTTGAGACCTCATGAGATGAACAACCCAATGCACGATTTGGAACCGGCAACGATCATCTTTGCGTTAAAGAATTGGAGGCATTACTTATGTGGGGAAAAATTTCAGATATACAAGGATCAGCAAAGATTGAAGTACTTATTTTTCCAAATGGAACCGAACATGAGGCAACGTCATTGGATGGAGCTACTTAAGGACTATGATTGTGATATTTTGTATCACCCTAGGAAGGCTAAGAAGGTGGCGGATGCTTTTAGTCGGAAGTTGAACATCACGCATATGTTGGTTAAAGAGTGGACTCGCTTGAAGGAATAAGAGATTCAAAATTCAACTTTGAGGTTTGTCACCTCTCGAGTTTGTTAGCAACTTGGAGAATCGAACCGGAGATTCACGCAAAGGTTAAGGCATCGCAATCTATGGACCCGGACATTCAAAAGATTTTGATTACGGATATGACAAAAAGGAAACCTGATTTTCAAGTAGCGAATGACGGAATCTTGAAGTTTCGTGGACGTTTATATATGCCTAATAATGAGGAGTTAAAGGAAGGAATTTTATCGGAAGTTCATCGTAGCAACTACAGTATTCATCCGGGTAGCACGAAGACGTACCAAAAACTACGTCGGCCCTACTTGGTGGAATGGAATGAAAGTAGATGTAGCCAAATATGTTGCTAGGTGTTTAACTTGCCAACAAGTGAAGGCACTACACTAAAAACCGGTTGGATTGCTTCGACCTTTGGAAATTCCCATGTGGAAATGAGAACGCATTACGTGGACTTCGTCATGTGACTACCTAGGAGCCGGAGAGGTCATGATTTGATTTGGGTGATCATGGACAGGTTGACTAAGTCGGCGCATTTTCTAGTAGAGTGAAATTACTTTGCAATGGATAGATATGCCGAGTTGTATATGTGTCACATAGTTCGTCTTCATGGAGTTCCAATTACGATTACTTTAGATAGAGACCCTAAATTTACTTGTGGCTTTTTGGAAGAGTCTTCAGATCGCTATGGGGACAAAGCTACAATATAGCACAACCTATCATCCTCAAACAGATGGACAATGCGAAAGGACAATTCGGACATTCGAGGATATGTTGCGAACATGTGTGATAGATTTTAAAGGAGGATGGGAAGAACAGTTACACTTGGTCGAGTTTGCCTACAATAACAGCTACCAAAGAAAGTATCGAATGGCACCGTTTGAGGCATTGTATAGCGGAACTTGTAGAATTCCGAAGTATGTTGGGGTGAGATTGTGAAAGGAGCATAACGGGTCCAAAGTTGGTTCAAGAATCGCTTGAGGCAAAAGGTCATCGAGAAAGGCTTAAGACAGCTTAGAGTCGTCAAAAGAGTTATGCGGATAAACGACGTAGACCATTGAAATTTCATGTGGGAGACCATGTTTTCCTCAAGGTGTCACCTATACCACGTTTGTTTTGATTTAGAAAGAAAGAGAAGTTGTGTGCAAGGTACGTAGGCCCGTTTGAAGTTTTAGATTGGATTGAGACTTTAGCCTACCGTTTTGCCTTTGCCGCCGAATTTATCTTAGGTTCACAACGTGTTCCATATGTCCATGTTGAGGAAGTACGAATCGGACCCAACCCATGTGCTGGATCACGAAGTCATAGATGTGGAAGACAGGGTGTCGTATGTAGAGAGAGCAGTTAGGATAGAGGACAAAAAGGAACAAGTTCTGCAAAACAAGATAATTCCACTGGTTAAAGTGATCCGGGAACATCATGGGACAAAAAGAGCCACCTGGGAAAGTGAAGAAGTGATGAGGCGTCGGCACCCCCCGATTGTTTGAGTAGTTTGGTTTATTGTAAATTTCAAGGACGAAATTTTTGTAAGGGGGAAAGAGTTGTGACATTCTCGAATGACGACCCACTTTCGAAACTTGTGAAATGAATGAAATGTCTTATTGATGTACTTTAGTTAAATCGCACTCAGATTTGGTCGGTCTTGAGAAGACTAATTAATGGGGAAAGGCTAAATAGGATTTAAGTACGTGGACCTAAGAACTTGATCATGGATTGACACTTTGGCCATAAGAATTATCGAGGGGATATATTGGACCATTATAGGCTGACCCCAGAGTGGTTAAGGGACAATTTGTTAATACCATACGATTGGATCGCAGGTGATTCCGTTTGACCATGTATGGGTCCCGAACATCCCTAAATCATTTTCTAATGATTGCGTCCTTTAAAACTAATGATTGACCCTTGCAATCACATATTAATGAAGTCGCCATGGATTGAATAAACTTAAATGTGACGCTAATCACGAGTCGATACGTGTAACTCCCAAAAGCTACCCGTTAGTTTGAGATACACTGAAGTCACGATTGAGCGATACTGGCTATGAATTAGACTTCGAATTTCGAGAATCCCAATATTAATCTTTTAGATGTCGTCTCATCAAGAGCATGTTTATTTTACGGTTCGCTTCAAAGTTGTGGAAAAGTGAAGTTTAGAAAGAAATTGGAAAAAAGACCATTTTACCCATGCTCATTTCTCTAGTTTAGTGGAAGGATATTTTGGTCCTTTGGAACATATAGGGGCCGAAATCTTTTGGATAAAGAATAATCCACTTACTTTGTGTCTTTACTTCTTTACCCTTCTTCATTTGCATGAGCCAAAAGATTTGAATTATTGGGGGCCCTCTAGACAACAACCCCACCAACCATGTAATTCTAGTCTTGTCCTAGTCAAATCCAAGAACCCAACTACCCCACTCACTCCCCTCACTTCTTCTTCTTCTTTCTTTCTCTCTCTCTCACTTCTCCCTCTCCCTCTTTTGGCCGAACTCCCTTTCCCCCTCACGTTTTTTTTCTCTCTTGGTTGAGCTCCCTCGCACGCCCTTATCTCCCTTATATTGCCACCACCCCTCACCGTTGAGCCGCCACCAGCCACCGCCGTTTGTTCTCCAGCCGTTTGAGCTGCTGGAGATGTCGAGCTATTCGTGGTTGGTCTAGGGGGTTTGAGTGGCTTTTCTTGCTTGTTTTCTTAGTAAGTAACTCTATAAACCTTGCTTAGGATGATAAGTTACTAAGGGATACCTTTAGAGATGGTTTTGGATAGTTTGAAAGGTTGATTAGTGATTGGTTATTCTTGTGCCAAAAATAAAGTAGATGTGGCTGATCATGTGTTATTCTTGCTTGAGCCAAAATGGATGATTTAAGGTCTGGTGTGAATTGGTTATTCTTGATCCGAGATAGTGAAACTGTGGCTAATTTGGGGTTGTTCTTACTTGAGCCAAAATGGAGGAGTTGTGGTTGATTGTGGATTGGTTATATTCAGCTAAAATTGGTTTAGTTATGGTTGATCTTGTTGGTTAAAATATTAGTCATAGGTAGTTATGTAGTGCCGATTATGAAGTGGAGTTATTCGATCATGATTTGGTTTAATCTAGTGGTTCCGATGGCTTGTGCTTATGCTTGATTCAATCAAATGGTTCAAATTACTTGCTGTGTTCTTTGATTTGATTATGTGGGCCGAATCTCTTAGACTTGTATTTGGATTGAACCAAGTGATTTAGATTAGTTGATTATATACCAAAGTATGAATTCATGGTTGATTGGTTTTGTAATGCTTGATCATGGAGTTAAATTTGCTTGAATGTGCATTACGTGGTTGGTGTGGCATGTAATGATCGAATCATGGTTATTTGTTTGGGATTGTTTGATGAATCGTGAGTGATCATGGATGACCATATTTTGAGTATTATCAATTATATGGCTGGATATGTTTGTGTGATTACATAATACCCTGATGCTTTATTATGTAGGGATATGAAGTCATCTTGAGGCGTTAAATGCTAGATGTTAACTTGAGGCATTATTACGCGGGTTATATTATGGCTTGAGGCATTATTACGCAGGCCCCGTAACCATTGTAGCCTGATGCGTTATTACGCGGGCGTTGGAATCATTTTGACTTGAGGCGCTACTATGCGGGTTATTACTATGTGATATTGATGTTTGAGTTATGACTCAAAGGATGACATGTGATGAATGATGTGATGTGGGGAAGTGCTTTAAGTTAATAAGTTATGCTGTGCATTGGTATGCCATAACTTGTTTTGGATATGTTTAACTTATAATTTGTGATATGGTAGAGTTAATTGCCTCGAGTAGACTCGTTGACCTTAGTGACTGAAATTGCATGTTTAAAACCTATCCAGAGGACTATTACCCTAAACTAAGTTTAGGAGCTTACTTGTTGAGATTTATTCTCACTCAGTCGTGGGTTAACATTTTTAAACCCTCAACCATGAATATGTATGGACCATCGCAACGTTTTAGAGTACCAATGGACATCGAGACGTCATCGACGGAGTACCCGATGCGTGATGATCAGGCGTACCTTAGGCATGTTAGCGCTGTTTGGGTTGATGAGGGAAGCGATTTTTGGAAATCGCATACTTATCTAGCCTGGTTTTATAGAGATGAGGATACGACTTTTGGCCCGCTTAGAGGTTTTGACGTCCCTTATGATGGCTTTGGAGGGTGGGACCCTTCTAAGATCGCCCCACCTGATGGAATTATAACGAGCCCCGACATTGGTCTTGAAGATTAAAAGTCCAAGTCGAAGCCCATGGAGTCTAAGCCGTCGGTTGAGGTGGTGTTTGAGTCCTCTAAGTCTGATCCGAAGGAGCTAGGGACGACCTCCGAGGATAGTGATGATGGAGCCTAGGTGTACTCTCTCCCTTTCCTTTTTGGATAACGCTTAAGTAGAGGAGTCTTGTTTGAACACCGATCCCTTTTCTTATACGTGGTTGTTTTTGTTAGGCTTGTATGTGCAACTCTGGGAAACAATGTTGTGTTTTATGAAATGTTGACGTTGTGTTCAAACTCTCTCTCTCTCTCTTCTTTCCCATCCTCCTCGATTTGTCATGAGTATAGAGTGTCCATGATCGTTTCCGCTAGTGCTCTTTTCATGCGAGTAAGACTTTTGGCCATGAGTTCCTAGGATGTCGTTCACTAGAATGGCCGTGTGGATAGCGCACACGTAAGGTTCGGGGCGTGACATTGTTCCTACCTACTCATTCAAAGAATGGACCAAACAATGGCGGTTGACTTGGCCAAGAGTACTTGAGAAGCCTGTATCACTAGAGCAAATGGAGACCCGATTCCTCTTATAGGTTGGATGAATGGTGTTATATATTACCCCATTCGAGTGGTTAGGCAATTTGGCATACTTCAGGAGATCCCACTCAATACTCGTCCCGGAGTTTTCTCGTTCGACTTAGCCCCAAGAAAGCTTATAAAGAAGACAAAGGCTCTTTATCAAGCGAAGATTAATAAGATTATCCATGCCTTAAAGAATACGCCCCTACAAGAGGTAGAGTGGCTGGATTATTTGGATGGAGAGATGGACATCCATTGTGCTTTTGAAATGTATATTAAGAAGTTCAAAGAATTTCATCAATCTGTCACGCCCGAATCACACGAACATGCCAACATCCCCCAGGGCCACGTTTGAATACAAATTCCCAAGAACCAGTAGCCCACAAAATTTTTGGACTTAATGCAAATGAAATGCAAATGCGAAAGCGAATACACAACTCCATACATAAAACTAAAGATGACTCGGGATAACAACAAACTTTATATTACAAAAGCATCGAAGTTCTTTACAACCGACTAGGATCGGGGGTCAATATACAACATACCAGGTGGGGTCGAAGGAAACCGAGAAACCAAACCAAAAGACAACCCTCAAGGTTCCTCTAACATGCATCTATCCTAAGAGGACATCCAAAAATGAATCCAACCTCTCCCATAACTACTAGTCGGTGTTAGTATCCTCGGATTCATCCTCGTCCTCGACAGGATCATACTTAGAAGAGCTATCGGGGTCTATCTCCATGGAGTCTTCCTCTTCGTCTTCCTCGATGTAGACACCTCTATGACTTCAATATCCTCCTCAACGAACGGGGTCTTCTCCGGGATGTTCCTGGATCCAACTACGGAGTTCTCCATATCACCTTCCACAGGGACGGGTGGCACCACTTTGGAATTTTGTCCGTAGGTATCTCAAACGGCTTCGAGGTCTCGTAGTCAAATCCCCAAAACAGTAGTACTACTACTCATAGCGGTTAGGCTTCCAATACTCTCCCCCTTCATCGACCTACACCGTAGTCCCTTTCCGAATGTACACCCTATCTTGGCCTACTGGAAATTCCTCGACGGATGTATCCATATCCATCTCGGATGCCAAAACGTACGAAAGGCATAGTCAAGGGTTGGAGTCTGAAAATGTTAACCCACGACGGGGTGAAAATAAGTCTCGATAAAAAAATTCCTAAACCTAGGGTGATAGTGACTCTAGATACATCCTAAGCATTCAAGTTATAATAACTAACAAACTCAAATAAATGCACTCAATCATAAAACAAGAATCAAAATCATACATCCAATTGAATTAAATACATATCATTCCTCGAATCTCAACTCATTTATCAAGGTTATAATATAGGAGCATATCCGCATAATAACGCCTCGGGACATAATAATGCTCCGGACCCGCGTAATAACACCTCAGGTGATAGTGCCTTCTGGATACATCCTAAGCATTCAAGTTATAATAACTAATAAACTCAACTAAATGCACTCAATTATAAAACAAGAATCAGAATCATATATCCAAATGAATTAAATGCATATCATTCCTTGAATCTCAACTCATTTATTAAGGTTATAATATCGGAAGCAGACCCGCGTAATAACACCTCGGGACGTAAAAATGCTCCGAACCCGCGTAATAACGCCTTAGGTCAGTATAATTGCTTTCAAGGCCCACGTAATAACACCTCGAGGCCATATAGTACTTGTCACGCCCCGTGTCCTTCGAGAGCGCCTACATCCCTCAAGCTGGCAAACTTACGCTTATCTTTTTCCAAGATCGATACCGCGATAAACTTAGCGTAATGCGATATGCACGCTGCGAAGCGACATGACACCCAAATAAGAAACACAACGGAATGACTTTAGAAGACAAGGATTCGATAGCATAAAATGCAGTCATTCATACAACACATAACATAGCAATACATTGGAAAGGTTCGGGAGAGGGGGTCAATTACATCAAAAAGGGACGACCCAGCTAGAAGTTACGCTTATCCTATAGGTACCCGAAAAGACCTAACGGCCTATCTAAAAATACTGGGTCGGGTCCATCGCCCTCCGACGGAACCTCGGGTACGTCCGACTCCTCCGACTCGGAATCTAGGTCCACCCGGAGATCGAATGCATCCTCCGCCTCGGGCTCCAACTCGGAATCCAATGGTTCATTAAGCTCGTCCATCAATGCTTGTTCGGACTCGGTGGGCTCCTCCGACTCAAGATCACCGTCCTCAAGGCTCCACCACTTGAGCTTCCTCTGCGCGGCTCCGGGGCTTCGGCTAATTACCTTAGGGTTTCGCTTCAAGATGAAAGACCTCTCCATCTAGGGGAGTAGGGTTGCACCATCCCGGGATGACGCTCCGTGGTACATCAAAAGTCCTCGGTGGTCCAACGGTGGTATCTCCGTCTCTATAAAACCATGCTTCCAAAAGATGAGGCTTCCAGGACGTTGCCTCCTTCATCGACCCAAACCATACTACCTCTCCTTATATACGCCTTATCCCCATCTACTGGTATCTCCATGTCCGTGGTCGTTATGTCCATCGACACACCAAAACGTATCGACGGCATCTCTCGGGGTCGGCGGTCTAAAAAGTGGGTCCCGCGGAGGGGTGAGATTACATCCCAGTAAGGTGGATCTAAGCCGACCCTAGGTTACGATACCTCCGAGGAAACTAACTACCACAATCAACCGGACAATTACATACAGATTATTCTACACATATGACTAGCCCAAACTAGCACAACATAAATCTTTAAAGCAACAATCAGTCACGATTACTACGGAGCTTTCGACTTAGGCACTATCACTAATCAGTCATATGTGGCATCAATTTCAGATAGTCAATTCTCGGGCCCACGTCTCAACTCTTCGGGCTTATAACATACACTTTCAATAATCTCGCCCGCGTAAACACGCATTAGGCTTAACGAAAGATTCTCGGTATTCGCGCCCGCGTAATAACGCATCAGGCTTAATAAGTATACATATTTATGAGCTCAATTCATAGACCCGCGTAATAATGCATCAAGACGGGCACAAATCCCGCGTTTAACGCATCGGGATATGATGTGCATACAGATATGTCATAGTAATATACAATCGGCTATAAACCCCGCGTTTAACTCATCCGGGTACCAGTACTCATAATTTCACCTCCAGAGATTTTAATTAATTAGCTTCATGATCAAGTATAACAAATAAAGCCCAATAGCGCAGTGGTTCAATCGCGCTGCCTAACACCTGGTTCACGTATCACAAATTTAGCCGATTCTCACATTGACACTTTTCAAGGTTCACATATCAATTTAGAACACTATGACACACCCACAATGACCAATTCCATTTAGCTCCATTTAAGCTACAAAACGCTCCATTTCGTTCCAATCAAATTCCCGCCGGTTTGGCACGCATTCTAACACATGGTATCACATCTCACTCACATGGCCGAATATATAATAGTCCCTAAGCTCATAAATTTCTACAATCCCACGATTTAAACGATACTAACAATCAGCACAACAACTAGCACAATTTACATCGAAATGGTACCCAACTCGAACTCATCATACAATATTTGGTCTTCACTATTTTGGATCATCACTACATGCTCATTTATCTCCCAAAACTTCGAACCCACAGCAAGTTAAATTTCCAGAACCGGTTCCCCTTAATTCATGCCCAAAACAGCCCATATCTCATCCTAAACCACAAACTATCATGCTCCTTAGTATCCCATAGTCCTAAGGAAGGGTTAGAGCTACTTACAAGCCCTTTTGATGAAGAAGAATCCCACAAGAGAGCTGCAACTCCCACCAGATTCTTCAAATGGTGAGCAAAACCCTAGAACAGCCCTTCTCTCTAAGTTGCTGCACCGGCGTCCAAAAGCGGGGGAGAAAGGCAGTTCGTTGGCGGTGACGGTGGCGCACGGTCTCTAGGGGAAGGAGAGGTGGTGGTGGTGGTTGCAGCACTTTGGAGTCGCCGGAGATGAGAGGTGCCGAGAGGGAGTCGGGAGAGAAAGAAAGGGAGAGATGAGAGAGTTTGAGAGTGAGCTTGAGTGAAAATGAGAATGTGAGTGAGAGATAGAGATTGCTTCAGCCCATAAGAGAGGAGAGAGGGACTGATTTGAGGTGACTAGCCCTCATTCAAGAGTGACAAGATGGTAGGGTTGGTACATGACATGAATAGTGTTAGTAGGTAGTGTGATTTTTGGGGAATTTGGGGTTTTTTTTTTGTTTTAATTGGCTTTGGGAATTGAACCTTCAAGAACCCTTTTCCTTGATATATTTGGCTGAAGTGAGGGTTTAGGTGAAGTGGCCGAAATTTTATTTCGCGATTTCTCAAGATGCTGAACGAAATTCGGGACCGGAGTGTACTTCTCGCTTCGCAGTTTGATTTCCACTTTTTCTGACTCATATAGGCGATATAAAATCCTTATTGACTCTAGTGAGGCGACGTCCAATTTATTTGCATTGGAATTCTCAAATACCCGACCGTCGATTTGAAGTTCACTTCGCGCTAAAAATTAGCGGATCGCGGTTTCGGTGCATCTCGGATTGACGAGCGGCTCTCGGGAGCTACGTGTATCGACCCGTGATTTTTATCACGTTTAAAAATTATTCGGACCACGGCGATCCTGGTTGTCATGTAATCGTGAGGGAAACTATCGGTCCCGGCGGGACGTGATCATCGGGGAATCGCCCGGGGTCATCCGCAAATCATGCTATGGTATAGCGAAATCACCCGCGGTCCAATTGCACGACGCTAGCGTAACGTTCGACACTAATCTTAGATCGACCTGCTTGGCCTAGAACGTACCCTCGACGATCCTTATGGTCGGGATACTAGTCCGCGGCCGAGTTCTTTAGTCCGCGTACTATCCTATTTAGCCATTCCCCTTCTACGGTCGTCTCTAGAGTGATCAATTCCGAGTGAGATTACTGAAATACATCGATACTCATTTTATTCATAAACTTCGAACAGGTAGGGGTGTTGGCGCCTTATTGAAATTTACGAAACTTTCTACTCGAACAGGTGGAGGTGTTGGCGCCTCATTAGTTCCTCGCTCTCCCAAGTGGCTCTTTCAGTCCCGTAGTGCTCCCAGATTACCTTCACCAATGGAATCGTCTTGTTCCTCAAGATTTGCGCTTTCCTATCCTCGATCCTCACCGGCCTTTCCACGTACGTCACTCGGTCATCCACTTCTATGGCTTCGTAGTCCAGGACATGGGTCGGATCTGGTTCGTACTTCCGCAGCATTGACACGTGAAAAACGTTGTGGACTTGCGACAGGTTTGTTGGCAAGGCAAGCCGATAGGCCAGGGTTCCAATGCGCTCCGGTATCTCAAAAGGTCCTACGTATCTCGGGCTCGGTTTCCCTTTCTTTCCGAACCGAGATAGTCCTCGCATTGGCGATACCTTGAGGAATACATGGTCTCCCACTTGGAATTCCAAAAGCTTACGCCGTCCGGCCGTAGCTTTTCGGCAACTCTAGGAGGTCTTAAGTCTTTCTTTAATCACCTTCACTGCCTCAACTGACTGTTCCACCAACTCGGGTCCCGTTATTCCGCTTTCACCGACTTCGTCCCAAAATATCGGCGTTACGCACGCTCCGCCATACGAAGGCTTCGAATGGCGCCATCCCAATACTCTACTGAAAGTTGTTATTATAAGCGAACTCCACAAGGTGCAACCGCTTACTCCAAACTTCCTTTGAAATCTATGACACACGCTTGTAACATGTCTTCTAATGTCTCGAATAGTTCTCTCGGACTGTCCGTTCGTCCGCAGGGATGGTAGGCGGTACTGTACTCAACTTTGTCCCCATTGCCTCCTGCAGGTTCTTCTAGAATGATGCGGTAAATTTGGGATCTCTGTCTAATGTGATTGACATTGGGACTCTATGCGATCGGACAATCTGTCTCATATACGAGATCGGCGTATCTGTTCATGGCGAAATCCTTTCGCACCGCCAGAAATGTGCAGACTTGGTTAATCTGTCCACAATCACCCAAATAGAGTCATGACCCCTCTAACTCCTCGGCAAGGCCATAATGAAATCCATCGTGATGTGTTCCCACTTCCACGCGGGAATTTCCAACGGCTGAAGTAGGTCTCCCGGTTTGCGATGTTGTGC